>SJYT01059688.1:13456-87577 GCA_006410635.1 Cephalophus harveyi
GCAATCTTGATTCCAGCTTGTGTTTCTTCCAGTCCAGCGTTTCTCATGATGTACTCTGCATAGAAGTTAAATAAGCAGGGTGACAATATACAGCCTTGACGTACTCCTTTTCCTATTTGGAACCAGTCTGTTGTTCCATCTGAGCCACCAGGGAAGTCACATGGATGTGAGAGTTGGACTATAAAGAAAGCTGAGCACCAAAGAATTGATGCTTTTGAATTGTGCTGTTGGAGAAGACTCTTGAGGGTCCCTTGGACTGCAAGGAGATCCAACCAATCCATTCTCAAGAAGATCAGTCCTGAGTGTTCATTGGAAGGACTGATGTTGAAGCTGAAACTCCAATACTTTGGCCAAATACCCTGATGCTGGACAGGATTGAAGACAGGAGGAGAAGGGGTCGACAGAGGATGAGATGGTAGGATGGCATCGCTGACTCAATGAAAATGAGTTTGAGCAAGCTCCGGGAGTTGGTGAGAGACAGGGAAGCCTCTTGTGCTGCAGTCCATGGGGTTGCAAAGAGTTGGACATGAGTGAGTGACTGAACTAACTGAACTGATTGACTGACCATGACGTCTGGGGCCTCAGCAGAATGACTCAAATACTGGCATCCTCTAGGGGGTAACTTCAATCCTGTGGCTGGCATATTAGTTGGGACCTCAGCCTATTGGCCAGAGCATGTACATGTGGCCTTATCAGGTGACCTCTCCACTTCCTCACGGTTGACTGGATTCTAAGAGCATCCCAAAAAGCCAGGTGGAAGCTGTATCACCTTTGATGGCATAGCATTACTTCTGCTGGAGTCATATACCCACCAGATTAAAGGGAAGGAAATAGAGATGCCATCTTCCAATGTGAGGAATGCCAAGGTCACATTGTGAAAGTGCAGGGCATGGGCGATCTTGTTGCAAACATCTTGGAAAACAATCTGCTGCATTTTTCTCCATATTTCTCCCCTCCTTTTCCCGTTCTTCTTCTTGCCCTGTGCTTCCTCTTCTTGTCATTTTCCTTTCTTATTCCCCAAACCTCTCCTTTGCCAGCTCTAACATTCAATTAGCATTAACTGGGTGTATGTAATGAGACAGGTGTTAGATCCACAGATATAGATAACACCCTACTTCCTTATCTGCATCCTCCTCTCTTGCTCTCTCTATTTCTCCCACTTGGGATGAATATAAGGCAAAATTTCTTACCCTTACCACTATTGACATTTTGGACTAGATAATTCTTATTGTGGGGACTATCTTGTGATTTGTAGGGTGTTTTGATTCCTGGGTCGGGAAGATCCGCTGGAAAAGAGATAGGCTACCCACTCCAGTATTCTGGGGCTTCCCCCGGGGCTCAGCTGGTAAAGAATCCACCTGCAACGTGAAAGACCTGGGTTCGATCCCTGGGTTGGGAAGATCCCCTGGAGAAGGGAATGGTTACCCACTCCAGTATTCTGGCCTAGAGAATTGCATGGACTGTAGTCCATGGGGTCACAGAGTCGGACACAACTGAGCCACTTTCACTTTCACTTCACAGGAGAAGTGGAGTTAATAAACTCCTCAAATCTTAGAAGACAGTAACTCCAAAGTGTTTTTATCATGCACTCAGCACCAGAACAAAGTCTGAGCATACAGACTTTGAGAAGTCTGACATATGGATATTTATTATTCATGTAAAGTCTACACATATTCCCTACGTTCTTTTATGTAAGTAAAAAGTATTCACAAAAGTGGACATTTTAAATATTTATTTATTTTTGGCTGTGCCGGGTCTTTGTTGCTGTACGTGCAAGCTTTCTCTCGTTGCGGCAAGAGGGAGCTACTCTTGGTTATGGTGCATAAGCTTCTTATTGCTGTGGCTTCTCTTTTTGCAGAGCACAGGACCTAGGTGCACCAGCTTCAGCAGTTGAGGCTCACTGGCTAGAGTGTGGGCTCAGAAGTTGTGACACAGGGGTTTACTTGCCCCATGACTATGGGATCTTCCCAGCCCAGGGATGCAACCTGTGTCCCCTGCATTGGTAGGCAGATTCTTAACCACTGGACCACCAGAAAGTCCCCAGAGTGGACATTTTAAAAAGAACAGGATAAAATTCTAATTAGATATCCTGATATATTCTTTCCACAAGCAAATGGGCCCGTCTTGTGTGCTCCCTGAGATATGGACATCCCACCTTAGAGACTGCTGCTGGACCGTAATGAATGCAGCTTTGGGGCTAGATAGATCCAATCTCACAGCCCTGGCTTCAGTCCCCTGTGCTGCCATTTATAGTAGAGTTTCACTCATTGATTCAATAAAAATGCCAGGAATGTATTGAAAAACAGGACATAACCCCTCAAGAAGCTCATGGTAATGAGATTGTGGGCAACCCAGGAGCCCCAGGTTCCTCACAGGTAAATGGATGCAGGATGGTAAATGAGAATCAAGGAAGATAATATACAAAAATCATGTAATAGGCACTCAAAAGTGTACCTACTGATTCATTGCAAGGCTATCTGTGATGGTGGAAGAACTGAAAAGAACCCAACTGTCTATCAATAAGGGACTGGTTCAATAAACAGTGGTATATCAGCACAGTGGAGGAACACACATCTGCAAAGGGGAAGGAGGACTATATGCATATACTGCTATGGAGTGATGGCTGTGATATATTGTTAAATAAGACAAGTAAGGTGCAGGCGTGGGAGAAGATTGAATGCATAAAGCAAGGGGGATCTTTTTAGGGTGATGAAACTATTCTCTGTGATGCTATGCACGACACTAGACATTGCCAAAACCTGTAGAACTTTGCATTCAAAAGAGTGAACCTTTGAATATATATAAATTTAAAAAATCATTTAGGCGGTCGGGATTTCAGATAAAATGCTGCTGCTGCTGCTAAGTCACTTCAGTCGTGTCCGACTCTGTGTGACCCCATAGACGCCAGCCCACCAGGCACCCCATCCCTGGGATTCTCCAGGCAAGGACAGTGGAGTGGGTTGCCATTTCCTTCTCCAATGCACGAAAGTGAAAAGTGAAAGTGAAGTCACTCAGTCGTGTCCGACTCTGTGCGACCCCATAGATGGCAGCCCACCAGGCTCCTCCGTCCATGGGATTTTCCAGGCAAGAGTCCTGGAGTGGGTGCCATTGCCTTCTCTGTCAGATAGAATGCAGATGGTGGCAAAAGAATCTAACTGTATGAAACAGCCTCTCTGAAGCGGATGGGGGAAAAGGGTGCTGACCTAAGTAACTTTGGAAATGAGTTAAGTCTTTGAGACTAAAGGCAAAAGACCTGTATGTGAGTTGTGTACTGTAACTGATAAAGTCGTTTTCCATGGGTGTATGGGTTAACAATTTTGAAACCACTGTACATGTATACTGGAACTGATGATTAAGTAAATGGATGGCACATGGTGGGAGATAGGCTTCTCACTTTTGGAGTAGTGGAAGGTCACAGGTAAGCAAGAATGATCCAGCAGTAATGCATTAGCATTGTAAGACATCAGTATGCACATGTTTAACTCCGAATGGAGATATATATGTATGTTTATGTTTATACGCATGTTTATGTATATACGTTATTACATAGACACACAGCATACATGCTTGCATTCATACATATTCATTGATATATGGATATAAGTGAAAGTGGCTCAGTCGTGTCTGACTCTTTGCAACCCCATGGACTTCTCCAGGCCAGAATACTGGAGTGGGTAGCTTTTCCCTTCTCCAGGGGATCTTCCCAACCCATGGATTGTACCCAGGTCTCCCATATTGCAGGCAGATTCTTTACCAGCTGAGCTACAGGAAAGCCCAATAATACTGGAGTAGGTAGCCCATCCCTTCTCCAGGGGATATTCCCGACCCAGGAATCTAACCAGGGTCTCCTGCATTGCAGGCAGATTCTTTACCAACTGAGCTATCAGGGAAGCCCATATGGATATAAAAGGGTTAGTATTCACAGGTATGGCTTCCCAGGACATATACCCATTGCTCTGCCAGTTGAGAGAACCTAGAAGCAAGAACATCCCAGTAGCAATGAGCATACCTGGAGCCTAGATCCTGGTTTCTAACACCATTTTCCAATAAAAGGAACCAGTGCTCCTTGGGGAAATGGCTCATACCAGGTTGAGAGCATCTTAAGCTAGGAAGTCAAGTGCTCAGTAAAACACAATAATGAAAATATGCCAAAGGAACAGTGTAGCCAATAGAAAGAGCTCTCAACAGCCAAAGTGGGAACAGTTTGAGTAACAAAGTGGTATTGGATTACACCACAAAGTATAAAATAAGTATTCATGAGTTCATACTGATGTCAAAAATTACTTGATAAATAAGTGGGGGAGAAGAGACAAATTTCTCTTGCGGAAGAATTCCAAGTAATGTATGTGGATACCATGCCCTTAAGGAAGTGGAGCGTAACTCTCAACGCATGTGTGGGTTTTGCAATGATTTCCTTCCAAAGAACATGGGTATAGAAAAGAAGGGCAAGAGTAACTTCACAGTAGAGAAACGTGATAAACACCACCTCAGCCAGATGATCAAGATTAACTTCTATAGTAATAATTCATGTTGATAGCTGCTGCTGCTAAGTCACTTCAGTCGTGTCCGGCTCTGTGTGACCCCACAGATGGCAGCCCATTGGGCTCCGCCATCCCTGGGATTCTCCAGGCAAGAACACTGGAGTGGGTTGCCATTTCCTTCTCCAATGCATGAAAGTGAAAAGTGAAAGTGAAGTCGCTCAGTCGTGTCTGACTCAGCGACCCCATGGACTGCAGCCCACCAGGCTCCTCCGTCCATGGTAGTTTCCAGGCAAGAGTACCGGAGTGGGGTGCCATTGCCTTCTCCGCACGTTGATAGCATGTACCCTTAATGTGCTATGAGAAGGGCAATTTATCCCTGTGGTCGTCCCCCCCAAAACCTATTACCCCAATCTAATCATGAGAAAAATATCAGCCAAGTCCGAGGTGAGAAATAGCCTACAAAATACCTAGCTAATATTCCTCAAAACTGTCAAATTCATCAAAAACAGGGAAAGTCCAAGAAACTGTCACAGCCAAGACGAGCCTAAGGAGACGTGATAACTAAATGTCAGGCTGGCCTTCAGGTCCACTTGCTGCTCCTGGGACAGAACACTAAGGTGAGAGGGGGGGACAGACACTCATCCAAAGCTTAGGGAGGCATCTCCATGAGTGCAGGCGCAGCTCCCACCAATTTTCCTGACTCACAGGCAGGCACACAGACAAAATGTTCCAGGCTGGGACTGCAACCTAGTTAGGAAACTAGTTTCTGGAAATAGACCTGAACCGGCAGCCCCCACCACTATGTAATTTGTTACTCTGGGAAGATTATTAAGCCTCTGTGTGCCTCTTTTCTCATCATTCCTAAAGTAGAAATTATAATTGTAGCCACCATCATTATATTGTTTAAGAGAAGCAAACAGGATAAAGTGCATAGGGTGCTGCCTAGTACTTGACACTTAGCTCTCAATAAATATTATTGTTGTTGTTCAGTCCCCCAGCCCTGTCTGACACTTTGTGACCCCATGGACTGCAGCACACTAGGCCTCCCTGTCCCTCACCATCTCCTGAAGTTTGCCCAAGTTCATGTCCATTGCATCAGTGATGCCATTTAGGCATCTCATCCTGTGATGCCATCTTCAGTCTTCTCCTTCTCAATCTTTCGCAGCATCAGGGGCTTTCCCAATGAGTTGGCTGTTTGCATCAGATGACCAAAATACTGGAGCTTCAGCTTCAGCATCAGTCAGTCCTTTCAAGTATTCAGGCCTGATTTCCCTCAAGATTGACTGGTTTGATCTCCTTGCTGTCCAAGAGGCTCTCAAGAGCCTTCTCCAGCACCACAGTTTGAAAGCATCAAATCTTTGGCATTCTGCCTTCTTTATGGTCCAGTTCTCACAACTCTATGTGACCACTGAGAAGACCATAGCCTTGACTATACAGACTTTTGTCAGCAGAGTCATGTCTCTGCTTTTCAACACACTGTCTAGGTTTGTCATAGCCTTCCTGCCAAGAAGCAGTTATCTTCTGATTTCATGGCTACAGTCACTATCCACAGTGATTTTAGAACCCAAGAAGAGGAAATCTGTCACTACTTCCACCTTTTCTCCCTCTATTTGCCATGAAGTAATAGGGCTGGATGGCCATGATCTTCATTTTTTAATATTTAGTTGAAAGCCAGCTCTTTCACTTTCCTCCACCATCATCAAGAGGCTCCTTAGTTCCTCTTCACTTTCTCTCATTAGAGTGGTATCATCTGCATATCTGAGGTTGTTGATGTTTCTTCCGCCTGTCTTGATTCCAGCTTCTAACTCATCCAGCCCAGCATTTCTCATGATGTGCTCAGTGTACAGATTAAACAAACAGGGTGACAGCAGACAGCCCTGTTGTACTCCTTTCTTAATCTTGAACCAGTCAGTTGTTCCATACAGGGTTCTAACTGTTGCTTCTTGACCCACATACAGGTTTCTCAGGAGACATGTAACATGGTCGGGTATCCCCATCTCTTTAAGAGCTTTCCACAGTTTATTATGATCCACACAGTCAAAGGCTTTAGCATAGTTGATGAAACAGAGGTAGATGTTTTTCTGGAATTCCCTAGCTTTCCCTATGATCCAGCGAATGTTGGTAATTTGATCTCTAGTCCCTTCACTGCCTTATCATGGTGAAGGGGCTTACCATAACTCAATGAACCTATGAGCCACGCTGTGTAGAGCTACCCAAGATGGATGGGTCACAGTGGAGAGTTCTGACAAAACATGATCCACTGGAGGAGAGAAAGGCAAACCACCCCAGTATACTTGCCATGAGAATCTCATGAACTATATAAAAGGCCAATAAATGTTAGCCATTTACTATCTCATTTTGTATGATTCATTATTTAGTATATATATTTTCTGCCAACAGAATTTAAGAAAATTGTTAACCACATACTGAAAAATTAAAAGACAAAAGGGGACATTGAGTAATTAACAGACGTAGTTACTATAGGGAGCAGTTACCAGACTATACGGGAGAATCAAAGGAAAGAGTCTAAAGTTGTTTGTTTTTTAATTAATAGCTTTGTTGAGGATAATTCACACACCATAAAATTCATCCACTGGTGGATAAAGAAGATGTGGTATATGTATATATACAATGGAATATTCAGTTCAGTTCAGTTGTTCAGTCGTGTCCGACTCTTTGCGACCCCATGAATCACAGCACGCCAGGCCTCCCTGTCTATCACCAACTCCCGGAGTTCCTGCAAACTCACGTCCATCGAGTCGGTGATGCCATCCAGCCATCTCATCCTCTGTCCTCCCCTTCTCCTCCTGCCCCCAATCCCTCCCAGCATCAGAGTCTTTTCCAATGAGTCAACTCTTTGCATGAGGTGGCCAAAGTACTGGAGTTTCAGCTTTAGCATCATTCCTTCCAAAGAATACCCAGGACTGATCTCCTTTAGGATGGACTGGTTGGATCTCCTTGCAGTCCAAGGGACTCTCAGGAGTCTTTTCCAACACCACAGTTCAAAAGCATCAATTCTTTGGCCCTCAGCTTTCTTCACAGTCCGACTGTCGCATCCATACCTGACCACTGGAAAAACCATAGCCTTGACTAGACGGACCTTTGTTGGCAAAGTAATGTCTCTGCTTTTCAATATGCTATCTAGGTTGGTCATAAGTTTCCTTCCAAGGAATAAGCGTCTTTTAATTTCTTGGCTGCAGTCACCATCTGCAGTGACTTTGGAGCCCCCAAAAATAAAGTCTGATACTGTTTCCACTGTTTCCCCATCTATTTCCCATGAAGTGATGGGACCAGATGCCATGATCTTCATTTTCTGAATGTTGAGCTTTAAGCCAACTTTTTCACTCTCCTCTTTCACTTTCATCAAGAGGCTTTTTAGTTCCTCTTCACTTTCTGCCGTAAGGGTGGTGTCATCTGCATATCTGAGTTTATTGATATTTCTCCTGGCAATCTATTACTAAGGCATAAAAAGAATGAAATAATGGCATTTGCAGCAACAAACTAGAGATTATCATATTAAGTGAAGTAAGTCAGAAAGAGAAAGACAAATACCATATGATATCACTTTTATTGGAATCTAAAAAAAACACACAAATGTTTACAAAACAGAAACAGACTCACAGACTTAGAAAACAAATTTATGGTTACCAAAGGGGAAGGGTAGGGAGAGATAAATTAGAAGTTTGGGATGTGCAACTGCAGACTACTATATATAGAATAAATCACATGGTCCTAGTGTATAGCACAGGAATCTATATTCAGTATCCTGTAATAAATCATAATGGGAAAGAATATATATGTATAACGGAGTCACTTTGCTGTGTAGCAGAAATTAACACAATACTGTAAATCAACTATATGTCAATAAAAATTTTAAAAATCCATCAGAAATGCATGCTTCAAGGATTTTGCAGTAAATTTTTACTCATCACTACAATCCAGTTTCATTTTCACTTATTTATTTTTAATTGAAATATACTCGATGTACGATATTATGTTCCGGTGTATACCACAATCCAGTTTTAGAACAATTCTGTCACCTCTGAAAATTCTCTCAAGTCCATTTGCATTCAGCCCCCTGGCTTCCACACTTAGCAGCAGGTAACTGCTTTCTGCCTGGATAGATTTGCCTAATAAGGTATAAGGTTTTTTTTGTACATTTTTTGCGGGGGGGGGGGGGGCGGGGGAAGGGTGAGTGGTCCGGCTACGCTTGCAGGACCTTTTTTTTTTTTTTTTTGCAGGATCTTAATTCCCCAACGTCTAGTCAAAGTTATGGTTTTTCCAGTGGTCAGGTATGGATGCGAGAGTCGGACTGTGAAGAAAGTTGAGCAGCGAAGAATTGATGCTTTTGAACTGTGGTGTTGGAGAAGACTCTTGAGAGTCCCTTGGACTGCAAGGAGATCCAACCAGTCCATTCTAAAGGAGATCAGTCCTGGGTGCTCATTGGAAGGAATGATGCTAAAGCTGAAACTCCAGTACTTTGGCCACCTCATGCGAAGAGTTGACTCATTGGAAAAGACTCTGATGCTGGGAGGGATTGGGGGCAGGAGGAAAAGGGGATGACAGAGGATGAGATGGCTGGATGGCATCACCAACTCCATGGATGTGAATTTGCAGGAACTCCGGGAGTTGGTGATGGACAGGGAGGCCTGGCGTGCTGCAATTCATGGGGTCGCAAAGAGTTGGACACGACTGAGCGACTGAACTGAACTGAATTCCCCAACAAGGGACTGAATTGAGGTACCCTGTCAGTGAAAGCGAGGAGTCCTAACCATTAGGCTGCCAAGGGATTCCTTTTTTTTTTTTTTCAGTCTAAGTTTAAAAAAAATAGTTAAAGGAGATGGTGCAAAAGAGGTGTTATTTAAAGCAACTTTAATAGATTTAAAACATCACAAGGTAAAAGTTTAATAGTATGTCATAATTTTAAATAACTTAGAAAGCGTTATAAAGCAAAATTTTTAAAAAGGAGGAAAAGTGAGAAGAGACTCCAGTTTGGGGAGGCTAAGACTGGGGTAAGAGTTCTACAAAGGGTGGGCAAGGTGTGACAGGAGCATTAGAGTGCCTGGGGCGGGGGAGGGGGGCAAATGCCGCACCTTGGGCTAGACCACCCTCACCTGGCCTAGACCACCTCACCTGGCCTAGACCACCCTCACCTGGGCCACCGGCCGCCAAGCGCCCTCCTCTCGCGCAGGCGCAGTGACTCCCGCTTGCTGGCCGGGGCGGGCTGGGGGCGGAGCCCAAGCGAACATTCACATCGATCGTGAGCCCGTAGCGACTGCTTCTGTCTGTGGTGTAGGTATGGCGCCCGCGAGGAAGCCGAGAGGCGGCGGGAACCCACGTCAGGGTCCCGCCTTGTGCTGACTGCGACCTTGGTCCGAGTGGACTATGGGGGATCCCGGCTCCCTGGTCACGGAAGGCCGCGCGGGTGAACGGAGCTGGTGCTTGCGGCGAGTAGGGATGAACGCCGAGTGGCTGCTGCTGGAGGATGGCAACGAGGTGAGGGGGAGGGGTCTTCTTGAGGCGAGGGAAGGGGGTTGGAGGAGGCCGGGGTCCCGGGGCGGCTTGGTGTCCGAGCGGGAGGGATGAACCGGAAGGAGTAGGTGGGAGAAGTAGAGGAGAGCGGTGAGGGGTGGGTCCTGGCGCAGGGAACGGAGAAAGGCGCCTGGTGCGAGCGGTTTGGGGGCGGCGGCGGCGCGGGGGGGTGTCTCAGGTGGGAGGTGTCTCAGGTGGGAGGTGTCTCAGGTGGGAGGTGTCCGGGGGAAGTAGGGCCGTGCGGGAGAAAAGATGGCCCCTTGGACAGCGCCCTAGGCCCGAGGGCCGAGCTGGGCCAGGTGTCTGGGTTGCGGGAAGGAGCCTGGTCGAGGGGCAGAGCGAGAGGTGAGCGTAGAGGCTGTGAGGACTGCTGGGGTTTCAAGGGGAAAGGAGGCGACTGTGAGTCTCACGGAGCGCGACGGCGCCCGCTCGGGTGGCGGAACTGGGAGGCGGAGCTGCCCGGACTTCGGAGAGTCACGGAGCCGCCCGGGGTCTGAGGGGGAAGCTCAGAGGACTGCTGAGAGAGGAAACTTTCTCAAGTTTATTTTGAAAACGATTGCGAGTTTGGGGTAGTGTCCCTTAAAATACCCAGGCTTTAACGTAAAAGTGCCTTCTTATCAGTTCATGAGAATTGGCGCTTTGATGTGGGCCACAATTCTCCTGTGAGTCTCGGTACTGCCCATTGGCACCTTCTGGGTTGGGGTAGGGCATCAGAAATAGGAGAATTCTCTCCCGAGGCCGTTTATGACGTTCTCTGATGCTGTCATAAATGCAAAACAAAAACACTTGAGAGGTGAGGCACGGTTTCAGTTGGGGGCGGCTAGGACTGGGGTGGTGGTTTTACAGAGGATGATGGAAGAGAGGGAAGAGAGAATGCAGTCTACTTGGAAAGGATGGCTAGATCAGGGACCATTTTTGGGGTGACTGGGAACCGTTTTGGTTTTGGAAACAGTTGTGTGAAGGGCAAAGAAGTCTTTAGGTAATTTTGTATGTTTAATTAAATTTTTACTATAAGTTAGGTAATCTCGGTTCAGTCTCGGTTCAGCATTGAGTATTTACATTGTTTGGTATAGTAAGAGAGGGATAAATAATGAGTTCTACTCTCAAAGAGTTCACTGCTTGAATGGGCAAAGGAGGATTTTATACAATGAAACAATTTGAGAACATCCATGCAGAGGCTAATCAAGTGCCAAGTTGTGGTTTATTTAGTATTAATGAAAAGAAGGCAGCACGATTGTCTGAGAAGGCTTTACAAATAGGTGAGAAAAGGAGAGAACCAAAAGGCAAGGGAGAAAGGGAAACAAACACCCAACTGAAGGTGGAGTTCCAGAGAATAGCAAGGAGAGATAAGAAAGCCTTTTTAAGTGATCAGTGCAAACAAGTAGAGTAAAACAATAGAATCGGAAAGACTAGAGATCTCAAGAAAATTGGAAATGTCAAGGGGAACATTTTCATGCATGGATGGGCACGGTAAAGGACAGAAACAGTAAGGACCTAACAAGAGATTAAGAAGAGGTGGCAAGAATGCACAGAAGAGCTATACAAAAAAGTCTTAATGACCCAGATAACCACAACGGTGTGGTCACTAACCTAAAGCCAGACATCCTGGAGTGTGAAGTCAAGTGGCCATTAGGAGCATTACTACAAACAAAGCCAGTAGAAGTGACAGAGTTCCAGCTGAGCTATTTCTAATCCTAAGAGATGATGTTGTAAAAGTGCTGCACTCAATATGTTAGCAAATTTGGAAAAGTCAGCAGCTGCCACAGGACTGGAAAAAGTCTTCATTCCAGTCCCAAAGGACAATGCCAGAGAATGTTCAAACTACTGTACAGTTGCACTCATTTCACATGCTAGCAAGGTAATGCTCAAAATCCTTCAGCAGAACATAAACTGAGAACTTCCAGATGTACCAGGTAAATTTAGAAAAGGCAGAGGAACAAGAGATCAAGTTTCCAGCATCTGTTGGATCACAGAGAAAGCAAGGGAATTCCAGAAAAACATCTACTTCTGATTCATTGACTATACTAAAGCCTTTGATTGTGTGGATCTGTGGGAAATTCTTAAAGAGATGGAAATACCAGACCACCTTACCTGTCTCTTGAGAATCCTGTGTACAGGTCAAGAAGCAACAGTTAGAACCTGACATGAAACAACAGACTGATTCAAAATTGGGAAAGTAGTACATCAAGGCTGTATATCATCACCTTGCTTATTTAACTTATATGCAGAGTACATCATGCAAAATCCTGGGCTGGATGAATCACAAGCTAGAATCAAGTTTGCTAGGAGAAGTAACCTCAGATATGCAGATGATACCACTCTAATGGCAGAAAGTGAAGAACTAAAGAGCCTCTTGATCAAAGTGAAGAGGAGAGTGAAAAAACTGGCTTAAAACTCAGCATTCAAAAAACTAAGATCGTGGCGTCCAGTCCCATCACTTCATGGCAAGTAGATGGAGATAAAGTGGAAATAGTAACACATTTTATTTTCCTGGGCTCCAAAATCACTGTGGATTGTGACTGCAATCATGAAATTGAAAGACGCTTGCTCCTTGGAAAGAAAGCTGTGACAAACCTAGACAATGTTTTAAAAAGCAGGGACATCACTTTGCTAGAAAAGTCCATATAGTTAAAGCTATGGTTTTTCCAGTAGTCATGTACAGATGTGAGAGTTGGATCATAAAGTAGTCTGAGTGCCATAGAATTGTGTGGTGCTGGAGAAGACTTGCTGCTGCTAAGTTGCTTCAGTCGTGTCCAACTCTGTGCGACCCCATAGACGGCAGCCCACCAGGGGATTCTCCGCCCTCCTTGGGATTCTCCAGGCAAGAACACTGGAGTCGGTTGCCATTTCCTTCTCCAATGCGTGAAAGTGAAGTCGCAAGTCATGTCTGACTCTTAGCGACCCCATGGACTGCAGCCTACCAGACTCCTCTGTCCGTGGGATTTTCCAGGCAAGAGTACTGGAGTGGGTTGCGATTGCCTTCTCTGAGAAGACTCTTGAGAGTCCCTTAGACTGCAAGATCAAACCAGTAAATCCTAAAGGAAATCAACCCTGAATATTCATTAGAAGGACTGATGCTGAAGCTCCAATACTTTGACCAACTGATGCAAAAGAACTGACTCCTTAGAAAAGACCTTGATGCTGGGAAAGATTGAGAACAGGAGGAGGAGCAACAAAGGGTGAGATGGTTGGATAGCATTACCGACTCAATCTATATGAGTTTGAGCAAATTCCAGAAGATACTGAAGGACAGGGAAGCCTGGCACGCTGTAGTTCATGGGGTCTCAAAGGGTCAGACATGATTTAGCGACTGAACAACAATATCCTAAGAACAGTCAGAGGAGGGATTCAAGTTCAGCCTTAAATGTTGCTAGATTTGGTGATTATAAAGGATTACTTGTATGCTGTGAATTGAAGAACACTTGGAAGATACCTGTGTCCCCAGATCTCTATCTCTTTCCGTGTTATCAGAGCCTAAAAGTCCACTTTTAGGCCTTCTTTCTTTCAGTTTGAGAGCACTGACCTTCCCTGCATGGCCCTTTCCAAAAGCATATACTTTGGGGAAGGTTTTTTTTTTTTTAATTAATTCATTTATTTGATCTTAGTTATGGCATGCAGGATCTTCACTGCATCATGCAGGATCTTTCATTGTGGCGTGTGGGCTCAGTAGTTATGGTGTGCAGGCTTAGTTGCTCCACAGCATGTGGGATCTTAGTTCCCCCACAGCATGTGGGATCTTAGTTCCCCTACCAGGGATCGAACCCACATCCCCTGCATTGCAAGGCAGATTCTTAATCACTGGACCCCCAGGGAAGTCTCCCTACTTTGTGGAAGTTTAACAAATGACGATACTAATACCTGCATAATAGTAACTATACCTTATTTTCTATAGGGCCAAACTTTCACATACATCACTTAATGCAAGCCCTGCACATGTACCACACCCACATACAACCCTATAAGGAATTTAATAGTCATATTAACTCATTCTTTAAGATTCAGTTGCCATGGGGACTTACCTGACTGTCCAGTGGTTAACACTCTGCCCTTCAAATGCATGGTGCACAGGTTCCATCCCTGGTTGGGAAACTGAGATTCCACATGCTGCACAGCCCACCCAACTCTTCCTCACCCCCATTAAAAAAAAAATTCAGTTGTGATGTATTAATTCATTGTTTCTGAATAGCTTGGTAGCACTGAGAGTCTTGGGGAGGGTGCAGGCAGAAAGAGTTAAAGCCTCTGCAGCGAGGGCAAGGGGACTATAAAGAGTTAAAGCCTCTGCAGCAAGGGCAAGGGGACTATAAAGAGTTAAAGCCTCTGCAGCAAGGGCAAGGGGACTATAAAGTGCTCCTATACATATTTTAAACTACTGGATAATTTTTTGTGAGGCTACCTCTAATGGAGCTCTCCTCATAGGCCTGTCTGTCTGTAGGGTCGGATCTTAGGAAATGGTTCGTACACAGCATGCATTGTATGAGCAGAACTTGAGTCAAAGCCAAGACGGGATGTCTTGCTAATTGTAACAGTCCCCAAACCATAGCACAGGATGGTGCACACAAGGTTTTAGAAGGTATACTGATACCATTTAGTTACAACAGCAGAGTAAGGTCAGTTTCTTGCCTTCCCAGTTCCCCCAAAGTCTCAGCTGTAATAATGAAAGTTCCTCTCATTTCACTGAAGGAAATACTGTAGCAAATTGTCTGCTTGAATGGGTGTCTTTAAATTTCTTAAACCAATCCAGAGAGCTTGGTAGAAAAACAGATTTATTGCAAATTAGCTAGTTCCCAGGCCCTATAAATATCTATGCCTTTGGGGAAAACCATAGTATCTTCATTTTTCTTTTTTTCTTCTCTTGTATTTGGTTTTCACGAAGCTCTTTGCCCTAGTGAAAGTCACTCAGTCATGTCCAACTCTTTGTGACCCCATATGGAATTCTCCAGGCCAGAATACTGGAGTGGTAGCCATTCCCTTCGGAGAAGGCAATGGCATCCCACTCCAGTAATCTCGCCTGGAAACTCCCATGGACGGAGGAGCCTGGTGGGCTGCAGTCCATGGGGTCGTGAACAGTCGGACACGACTGAGCGACTTCACTTTCACTTTTCACTTTCATGCATTGGAGAAGGAAATGGCAACCCACTCCAGTGTTCTTGCCTGGAGAATCCCAGGGATGGCGGAGCCCGATGGGCTGCCGTCTGTGGGGTCGCACAGAGTCGGACACGACTGAAGCGACTTAGCAGCAGCAGCAGCAGCAGCCATTCCCTTCTTCAGGGGATCTTCCCAACCCAGGGATTGAACCCAGGTTTCCCACATTACAGGCAAATTCTTTATTAGCTGAGCCACCAGGGAAGCCCTAAGAGGGTTGTTAAAAGGGAAAGGATCATCCGAGAGGAGTTGATGGTCGTTTGGGATACAGTAGGAGTCATGCCTGGGCTTCTCCGGTGGCTCAGTGGTATCTGCCTGCAATGCAGGAGTCGCAGGAGACGCTGGTTTGATCCCTGGGTCAGGGAGATCCCCTGGAGAAGGGCATGGCAACCCATGCCAGTATTCTTACTGGAGAATCCCAAGGACAGAGGAGCCTGGTAGGCTACAGCCCATAGGGTTGCAGAGTTGGACACGACTGAAGCAACTCAGCATACACGCCTCGCAGGAGTCATGCCTAGGAGGAAAGCATTAGTAAAGGTGGGTAAGGACAGGATTAACTTGTAGACTAATACTGTCAGTAAGTGAAGAGGCTGGCACAACTTTGTAAATGGAAACAACCCATAGCCATTAGTTGATAGTTTGTTGGCATTCAGTTCCCTTGGGAAATTTAGTTTTATGTTATGAATGATGATGGATATTCAGATAAGCTCATGCAGACTCTAACCATGGTGTAGATGAATTATCAGTATATCAGGGTATGTTCTAGGACCAGATAGTGAAGGGAAAGACAAAAAAGTGTTTCCTTCCTTTTCTGGATTCAGAGTTCATAGGCAGTTTCAGAAAAAGCACTCATTATTCCCTTTTTTGTATTATTTTCTCCAGGCTACCCATAATGGCAGTCTGTCTCCCCTCAAATATTAAAGTGGAATATTGAATACTTTCTTGCTAGAAATAAAGCTACCTAAATGGAAATTCTTATTGAATATGGATGACAGACAAATCCTTAACATTCCATTTTTAAAGGATATGTGTATTCAGAGGAACTTCTATAATTAATTTCTGGCAAACTATCAAAGCATTAAGAAGCTTCAGACTCAGGATTTTGGTTGAGGTGATCACTACATTTTAAAGGCAAACAAGTCAGATTTGTAAGGTTCCTGGCTGCTGCTCCGTGGTTTCCAGTGGTAATAACCCATTTTCCAACTTCTGACCTAAAAAACACCCATCTCCTGGAATCCAGGAGGACTCATAAGCAAGATCTCTTTATTCCATTTATTCACAAATATTTACTGAGCAGAAAGAGGCTCTAAGGAGTACAGAAATACTGTGGTACACAAGATGGATAAGGTCCCTGATCATGAAATTTAAATTCTAAATATAAATTTAGAAAAATAAATAAAAGACAAAAATAAGTGAAACAGCAAGGTAATTTTGAATTGCAGTAAGCACATGCTAATAATGTGAAGGGATGCAATGGTGAGGGAAGGAGCAGGCGGCAACTTTAGATCAGGTAATCAGGGTTAGGCCTCTGAGGAGCTGAAACTTGAAAGATGGGAAGGAGCCCATGCAGATATTTGAAAGAAGAATGTTCTAATCTGAGGAGACAGGTGAAAATACCCTCAGGTAGAAGTCAGTGTTTCTAACCATGATGTGAGGTAAACTGAAGAGATAGAGGGAGTTAGGACATTGAGAGCCTTAGAGACTATGGAAGGATGTTTGGATTATTAGAGAATTTTAAGAAAGGGGAAGACCTGGTTTAAGGTTTTTATATTACTACTCTAGCTACTGTGTAAAGAATGGGGGCTAGCACAGGAGCAAAAACAGCGTAACTAGACGAAGCAGTGTGGTTTGGATTAAGATAGTGGCCACTGATAGAAGTGAATAGATTTAGGGCATATTTGAATTACAGCCAGTAGATTTTGCTGATGATTTGAATGTGGATCCGGATGAGGGACATGGATGGCTCCTGGGTTTGAGGCTAAGCAGTGGGTTGGGTGGTAGTGTGAGTTACTGAGATGAGAGTTTGTGGGGAGGAATAGATTGGGGCAAAGAGCTGTGGTGATTTTTGAGGGACTGAGGACAGGCATGATTTTGAAAGAATTTCAAAAGGAATAAAAGGGGCACCTTTTAGAAAACCGCAGACTATTCGGCTTAATATTCCCAGGTAAGGTTGCGGTTATAGATCATTAAAGAGGTGACTTGTGTACCAAGAAGAAAAAGCAAATTCTGCGATCTGGATTCCAGAAGAATCTAATTTCCTTTCTTCACAGAGTTATTATAAACTCGACTGGTTTGTCAAAAAAATATGTTAGATGTGAACTGGGATTTCACTGTAGCCTGTCCTTATGGATAAAATGGAAAATAAGGACTTTTTCATCTTTTGGTTGAACTATAACTGTTGAAAGTGAAGTTGCTCAGTCTTGTCTGACTCTTTGCGACTCCATGGACTGTAGCCTACCAGGCTTCTCCATCCATGGGGTTTTCCAGGTAAGAGTAGTGGAGTGGGTTGCCATTTCCTTCTCCAGAGGATCTTCCCCACTCAGGGATTGAACCCAGGTCTCCTGCACTGCAGGCAGACGCTTTACCCTCTAGCCACCAGGGATGGCTCAGCTGGTAAAGAAGCCACCTGCAGTGCGGGAGACCTGGGTTCAATCCCTTGGTCGAGAAGATTCCCTGGAGAAGGGAATGGCTACCCACTCCAGTATTCTGGCCTGGAGAATTCCATGAACTGTATAGTCCATGGGGTCACAAAGAGTCGGACACGACTGAGCGACTTTCATTTCATAACTGTTGAAGGTGATCATTGAATTATGTGGTAGAATATTTACTAGGCTGTCCTGAGAGCTTTCCCTTTGGTTGCAGCTTATTTTAATCTTTTTATCTGTGTCTTGAATGAAGGTACAGAGGGCATCATATCAATTTGGTGGGTGACTCAAAGCTGGAAGAGATACTGAATATGTCTGATGGCAGATGAAAAATTTAGAAAGGTCTTGACAAGCTCATGATAGGCTGAACTAACAAGATGAAATTTAATAGAAATCAATTAGTCCTGCACTGGAATCCAACTAGTCAAATATAGAATAGAAGAGACATGATTTAGCATAAAAATTCTTAGGGGAGGGTTCAGTTCAGTCAGTCATGTCCAACTCTTTTTGACCTCATGGACTGCAGCACGCCAGGCTTCCCTGTCCATTACCAACTCCTGGAGCTTGCTCAAACTCTGGTCCATTATGTCAGTGATGCCATCCAACCATCTCATCCTCTGTCATCCTCCTCTCCTCCTGCCTTCGATCTTTTCCAGCATCAAAGTCTTTTCCAATGAGTCAGTTCTTCGAATCAGGTGGCCAAAGTATTGGAGTTTCAGCTTCAGCATCAGTCCTTCCATGAATATTTCCTAAAGGACTGATTTCCTTGAGGATTGACTGGTTTGGTCTTCTTGCAGTCCAAGGGACTTTCGAGTCTTCTCCAACACCATAGTTCAAAAGCATCAGTTCTTTGGTGCTCAGCTTACTTTCCTCTTTCTTTCAGGGGAAGATTGGACCAAGAAATCTAATTATTCCTAAGCCCAAGGATTCATTGACAGTGCAGTATATCTGCTATCAAAGCCAATGCATTTTATATGCTCCAGTGATAATATCTAGGACTGGGAAAGTGATACTTGCGTCTTGCTGTGTAATAAAAATTAGGTTTATTTTTCTTGATGTGGCATCTAGGAATAAAAATAAACCAGGGATTTCTTCACAGACCCGTAGAATGGCAGAAAGACTCAAACCTATGCCATGGAGTTACATCAAAGTGATTGGAAACACAGAGTCAAGAAAAGGGAAGATTCGATAGATACTTCATAGCTGCCATGTAAAAAGGGGGGATTGGAGATTTTTCTGGTGGTGCCCAGAGCAGAGCCTGGGCCAAATAATGGAATTTATAGGAAGAAAGAGGCCAAGTTAGAGCCATTAAAAAACTGGAGAGACTGTCTTGTATAGAAGCTATAGTTCTTGGCAGTGTTTAAGACTAGTTGATGGGGGTGTGTAGAAAGGAATCCTCCATCCTATGAGTGGCCTTTTAGAATCCGAAGATTTAACTTCAGGACCAGGGACCAGGTTTGATCACTCAAGAGCTTTTGTACAGCAGAGTTTTATTAAAGTAAAAAGGGACAGGAAAGCTTCCGATATAGACAACAGAGGGGGACGGAGAACCCCCTTTTCCGAGTGTTAACAAGGGAGTTATATACTTTTTAACTAGTTATTACAATAAATCAAAAGAATGTCTCAAGGTTGTAAACATCTTACTAGACCTACTCCCATAATTTACATTTTAAGATAACAGGATTAGCCAGAAGGTTTTCAGGAAGGAGAAACTGTCCTCAAGCAGGATACGTTGTTGTTATATAATCCTTAGTAGAGCTTAAACTGAGTTGTTTGTTGTATAATCATCAGTTCTGGGCTTAAAGGAAAAAATGTTTTATGTGACTAAGACTAAGGAATGTAAAGGGAAAAAAAAGTTGGTCCTTTCTTCCTCCTTGAGAACCCTAGACCCCTGTCTCTGCTTCAAGTGCCCCAGACCCCTTTCTCTTCCTTGGGGACCCCAATTTCTGATCAACCAGCCTAGGAATTGACTCTCATTTGGCTTCCATGGTAAAGCGTCTGCCTGCGATGCGGGAGACTCGGGTTCGATTCCTGGGTCGGGAATGTCCCCTAGAGAAGGAAATGGCAATCCACTCCAGCAGTCTTGCCTGGAAAATCCCATGGACGGAGGAGCCTGACAGGCTACAGTCCGTGGGGTCGCAAAGAGTCGGACTTGACTTGCACTTTCACCAACCTTAACACTCCATGGCTAACTCTGTTCAACTATCTCATCACAGCTTTTTGCCTTTTTCTACTCAGTGGCTCCAGTGGCAAATGAAGGAGGAGATGGCCAATGATCTATTTGTGTTTCGTGGGAGTCTGGTTTCATAAGTCAAGACTTATGAATACTGCTGGTTGACAAGATGGTAAAGGACTTCCTTTTCCAGTGCAGTGGCTGATTGTGTCTCTTACTTGTTATTATCTTCCTAGGTGACTGTAGGGCGAGGATTTGGTGTTACATACCAGTTGGCATCAAAAATCTGCCCTCTGATGATTTCCCGAAACCACTGTATTTTGAAGCAGAATGCTGAGGGCCAGTGGACAATTATGGACAACAAGGTACAGTAATCCACAGAAGCGTAGTTACTTTTATTGGATTTTTTAAATTTTTTATTTATTTTTAATTGGAGGATAATTGCTTTACAGTATTGTGTTGGTTTCTGATTTATATCATTGTGAATCAATCATAGGTATGTATATATCCTCTTCCTCTTGAATCTCCCTCCTGCCTGTTTATTTTAAGGTTAGGGTTTTATTCCTCCCCAAAGGTAATACATGGTACAAAATTAAAAGATTAAAAAATTTAACTTCTACCATAGCTACTTGTCTTGCCCAGAGATGACTACTTCTCTATGCTGCCAGAGGTTAGATTATGCCAAAATAAGTTACTTTGTAAGGAACATCTGGGCTTCCCTGGTGGCTCAGTGGTAAAGAATCCACCTGCCCAATGCAGGAGATGAGGGTTCAATCCCTGGGTCAGGAAAATCCCCTGGAGAAGGAAATGGCAACCCATTCCAGTATTCTTGCCTGGGAAATCCCATGGACTGAGGAGCCTGGGGGCTGCAATCCATGTGGTCACAAAAGAGTGCAGCATGACGTAGCAACTGAACAGCAAAGGAATGCTTGGGTTGGGGCAATAGGTCCTCCTGTTCCAGAAACTAGACTAAGTTACCAGGGAATTTGGTCTCTTGTGAGTCAAAGGTCCAGAGACCTTGGGAATCTGATGAAGATTCGAGGGTTCACCTGTGATTCAGGGCATGGGGAACAGGAGGAGCTGAACTGACTACACTTGCTCCTTCTCTTTCCCTCTCCTTTCCATCAGGCAAACCCCTTCCCTCACTTTTAACATATTTCGTGTATTAGTGCTCTAAGGAAGATTTCCTTAACTTTTTTTTTTTTTTTTTGCTTGAAACAAATTTGAAAACCACAAATACTAAGGAAGTTGAAATAATGTATAGACCCAGCAATTAGGAAGTACCTAAAGTGCATATGTAAAATTTGTACCTAAAGTGCAAATACAGTGAAAATATAGATTGTGAAGTGAGAAATTTTACTATAACCAGTTAAGGATTGAGTGAGTGAGTGAGTGAAGTCGCTCAGTCGTGTCCGACTCTTTGCGATCCCATGGACTGTAGCCTACCAGGCTCCTCTGTCCATGGGATTCTCCAGGCAATAGTTAAGGATTAGGAAGTGTGAAATGTCTTTTGACACCACTTTGCACTGCTCTGGTTGAAAAGATTTTGAAGATACCTGTTAGAAGGAAGGGTATTAAGATGATTCTGAGACCAATTCCAACAGGTGTGGGGGAGTTCCCTCCCCACTCCCCATCTGTCTACCTGAGATAGCATCGGATTCTACAGATAGAGGGCTTAGTCCCACAAGACTGCTTTCTACTTCAGATATCAGTCACAACCCCAGGTTAGCATCTGTGCTTCTGACTGGCTATACGTTGGAGGTTCCAAGGACCCTGTCCTTGAATTTTGGGTGGCAGTTGCAAGTCCAGGTTTTAACCTGTACTTCTTCTGGCTGACTGGCTAAATCAGAGGTTCCCATGGCCACCTCCCATTTTGGATTTAATTAATCAGCTTCAGGGTGATTCACAACTCAGGAAAACATTTTCTTACATTTACCGGTTTATTGTAGGATATGGTCGGGGATACAGGTGAACATCCTCGTGAAAAAAGAAGCATCAATTCAATTCAGTCACTCATTCGTGTCCGACTCTTTGTGACCCCATGGACTGCAGCATGCCAGGCTTCCCTGTCCATCACCAGCTCCTGGAGCTTGCTCAAACTCATGTCCATTGAGTCAGTGAGGCCATCCAACCATCTCTTCCTCTGTCATCCCCTTCTCCTCCTGTCTTCAATCTTTCCCAGCATCGGAGTCTTTTCCAGTGAGTCAGTTCTTTGCATCAGGTGGCCAAAGTATTGGAGCTTCAGCATCAGTCTTTCCATGAATATTCAGGACTGATTTCCTTTAGGATTATATATGGGAAAAGACACAGAGCTTCCATCAAACTCCATCCTTTGGGCTTTTATGGAGACTTTATTACATATGTGTAATTGATTGAATTACTGGTCAGTGATGATCAGCCTCTCACCTCTCACCTCCCAGGGCTTGAGGGGTGGGACTGAAATCTGATGTTAACTAGTTCTAGCCCTCCAGTCGCTGGATTGGTTCCCCTGGCAGCCAGACCTCATAGGTGACCCTGGGGCATTCCAAAAGTCCTCATTAACATAACAAAGGATACCTTGATCTCTCTTACCACTTAGGAAATGTCAATGGTTTTAGAAACTCTGTGCTAGAAATAGGGATGAATACCAAATATGTATTTCTGATTATAATTCATAGTATCACAGGTATCCTGCTGGCCTGCCCAGCAGCCTCATTTTGCATGCATAAAACTGCTAGATTTAAGCTCTTGGAGAATGTATCTTCCTGCACTAGGATTAAGTTGAGTTGGCATGGTGTTGAAGGAGAGCATAAATGCTAAGTAAATTGGTTCGGCACTCTTGGCAAGGCACTGTGAACAGAATAGAAATTGGCACTGAAAAGGGGACCTTAGCAATGATCTAGTTTAACCCCTTCTGGGGACACTTGAGTCTGAACAAACCTTGCTGCTTGGGGCAATGCAGCTTTCCGCTTCCCAGCAGCTAGAGCAGTGGTTCTCAACTGTTTCCAATTTTGCCCATACATGGGATACTTTTTAAAAATACGGATAATATCACATTAAAATTAAGAATTTCCATTCACCAAAATATATCATTAAGAGAGTGAAAGCATGTTCAAACCGGAAGATCCAAGTGAAGGGCTTATACTTGGATGGGTGTGTGTGTGTGTGTGCGCGCGCGTGTGCATGCACGTGTACTTAGTTGCTCAGTCATGTCCAACTCTTTGCAACCCCATGGACTGCAGGCCACTAGGCCCTTCTGTCCATGGGGGTTCTCCAGGCAAGAATATTGGAGTGGGTTGCCATGCCCTCCTCCAGGGGATCTTCCCAACCCAGAGGTCAAACCCAGGTCTCCTGCATTGCAGGTGGATTCTTTACCACCTGAGCCACTGGCTGTATACAGAACTCCAAATCAATAAGAAAAAGAAAGATAACCCAGTTTTAAAAATGGGCAAGAACCAGGCACTTCACAGAAGATTCTGTCCGATTGTTCAGTATCCATGAAACATCGTTCAGCTTCATTAATGATCTGTGAAATACCTGCTTGAATACCACGACACACCCTGTAGTCAGAGTAACTATAATTACATTTTAATGATGCCATATATTTACACGGGTATGGAGCCAAGTAATCTTTTGATAGAAATGTAAATAGGTACAACTACTTTGGAAAATTGTCATTATTTATTAAAGTTGTGTATGTATATATGTGTATATACATACATACATTGTTGTTGTGTAGTGCTAAGTCATGTTCTACTCTGCAGCTCCCAGGCTCCTCTGTCCGTGGGATTTCCCATGCAAGACTGGAGTGGGTTGCCATTTCCTTCTCCAGGGGATCTCCTGTCCCAGAGATTGAACCCATGTCTCCTGCATTGGCAGGTGGATTCTTTACCATTGAGCCATCTGGGAAGCTCTGACACACACACACACACACACACACACACACACACTCACTGCCAGAGAAGTGCACACACACACACACACTTTCACTGCCAGAGAAGCAACCCAAATATCTTTCAACAACAGAATGGATAAATAAACTATGGAATATTCTCTCTTTTTTTTCCCCTTGGGAAAAGATGTTTGTTTTATATTTTCTCCTCTTCAGATTGTGGAGTAAAGCTGTGATGGATATTACAAAATGATGAACATGAATATTTTGAGGGGCCCTGTCATTTTCACTTTTTTTTGCTTCACTGTCCTTTTCTTTTTCACAATAGTAGAAGATATTTATCAGTTTTCACAATCAATAGCCAGACAAAAAATAAAAGATAATTACAACCGCAAGTCGATAACATGATTAACCTAACAATATAAAATAGTTACACACAATTTAGGGGGGGTCAAGCAGAGTGATGTGATAAGTGGAAGTGCGTACATGCACATGTTTTCATCTGCTCAGCTAGTCTATGTCTTTTGGTTGGTGCATTTAATTCATTTACATCTAAGGTAATTTTCAATATGTATGATCCTATTACCATTTTCTTAATTGTTTCAGGTTAATTTTGTGTAGGTCTTTTCCCTGTCTTGTGTTTCTTGCCTGGAGAAGTTCATTTACCATTTGTTGCAAATAAAGCTGGTTTGGTCGTGCTGAATTCTCTTTAACTTTTGCTTCTCTGGAAAGCTTTTGCTTTCTCTGTCAAATCTGAACGAGAGTCTTGCTGGGTAAAGTATTATTCTTGGTTTTAAGTTTTCCCTGAACAAGAGTCTGGCTGGGTAGAGTATTCTTGGTTGTAGGTTCTTCCTTTTCACCACTTTAAATATATCATTCCATTCCCTTCTGGCTCGTAGGGTTTCTTTGAGAAAATCAGCTGATAACCTGATGGGGAGTTCCCTTGTCTGTTAGTTGTCATTTTTCTTTTGTTGCTTTTAACATTTTATCTTTATCTTTATTTTTTGTCAGTTTTGATTACTATGTGTCTTGGTGTGTTACTCCTTGGATTTATCCTGGTTGGGACTCTTTATGCTTCCTGGACTTGGTTGACTATTTCCTTTCCCATGTTAGGGAAATTTTCAGCTATTATCTTTTAAAATATTTTTTTGGGTCTTTTCTCTCTCTCTTTTTCTGGGATCTCTATAATGCAAATGTTGTTGCATTTAATGTTGTCCCAGGGGTCTCTGAGCAACTAACAGTTTCACTTTTCATTTTCAGAGGTCTCTTAGGCTGCCTTCATTTTTCTTCATTCTTCTTTCTATATTCTGTTCTGCAGCAGTGATTTCCACCATTCTGTCTTATGGATGTGAGACATCTATAAGTGACCACGAGGTCACTTACCCATTTTTCTGCCTCATTTATTCTGCTATTGATTTCTTCTAATGTATTCTTCATCTCTGTTTGCTTGTTTTTTTAGTTTTTCTAGGTCTTAGGTAAACATTACTTGTATCTTCTCTTTTCTTTTTCCAACATCCTGGATGATCTTCAGTATCACACTTCTGAATTCTTTTTCTGGAAGGTTGCCTAATCTCCACTTCATTTAGTTGTTTTTCTGAGGTTTTGTCCCTTCATCTGGAGCATAGCCCTCTGCTTTTTTTCATTCTGATTAACTTTCTGTGATGTGATTTTCATTCTAGCCTATGTGGGATTGTGGTTCATCTTTCTTCTGTCTGCCTTCTGGTGGATGAGGCTGAAGGCTTGTGTAAGCTTCCTCATGGGAGGGACTGGCAGTGGGAAAAACTGGATATTGCTCAGCTAGGTCTTGCTCTTTCTATACAAAAAATATCTTCATGACCTAGATAACCACGATGGTGTGATCACTCATCTAGAGCCAAATATCCTGGAATGCGAAATCAAGTGGGCTTTAGGAAGCATTTACTATGAACAAAGCTAGTGGAGGTAATGTAATCCCAGTTGAGCTTATTTCACATACTAAAAGATGATGCTATTAAAGTGCTGCACTCAATTATGCCAGCAAATCTGGAAAACTCAGCAGTGGCCATAGGACTAGAAAAGGTCAGTTTTCATTCTAATCCCAAAGAAGGGCAGTGCCAAAGAGTGTTCAAACTACTGCACGATTGCACTCATCTCACACGCCAGTGAAGTAATACTCTAAGCCAGGCCTCAACAGTATGTGAACCGTGAACTTCCAGATGTTCAAGCTGGATTTAGAAAAGGCAATGAAACCAGAGATCAAATTGCCAACATCCATTGGGTCATCGAAAAAGCAATTTTTCGATGCAAGAGAGTTCCAGAAAACATCTGCTTTATTGACTAAGCTTAAAGCCTTTGACTATGTTGATCACAACAAACTGTGGAAAATTCTGAAAGAAATGGGAATATCAGACCACCTGACCCTCCTCCTGAGAAATCTATATGCCGGTCAAGAAGCAACGGTTTGAACCAGACGTGGAACAATAGACTGGTTCCAAATTGGGAAAGGAGTACGTCAAGGCTGTATATTGTCACCCTGTTATTTAACTTATATGCAGAGCACATGTGATTGTTGGATGGCATCACCAACTCAATGGACATGGGTTTGGGTGGACTCCGGGAGTTGGTGATGGATAGGGAGGCCTGGTGTGCTGCGGTTCATGGGGTTGCAAAGAGTCGGACATGATTGAGCAACTGAACTGAACTGAATGCCAGTTATATAATATTCAAAATCAGGCAAAGCTAATGTGTGATGTTAAGCCAGGCTAGTAGTCACCTTATGGCAGGGAGCAAGGGATGTGGTTAGTGGCTAGGAGGAGGCACGGGGATGTTTCTGGGGTGCTGATAATGTGGGATTTTTTTTTTAAAACCTTGTGGTAGTTACATTGAAATGATCACTTTGTGATATTCATATAGTTGTACATTTATGATTTATACCCTTTTATGTTTGTAGCTATGTTCTAGTAAAGAATTTTTAAAAATATTGACTGGTACACCTATTAGAAATGCTAAAATAATACATTACCAAGTGCTGATGAGCATGCAGAGTAACTGGAACTCTTAAACACTGCAAGTGAGGAAATGAAATAGTACCACCACTTTGAAAAACAGTTTGGCGGTTTCTTACAGTTAAACAGTTAATCACTTAACTGGTGATTCTATTTCTAGGTATTTACCCCAAATTAATAGGGACTTATGTTCTCATAAAAACTTGTACCTAAATGTTTCTAGCGGCTTTATTCATAATCACCAAAAACTGGAGGAAACAACTAGGGAATGGAGAAACAAGCTGGTACTCCAATACTCTGGAGTACTATTCAGCAATAAAAATACCAGACTACTGTAATGCAACCAAGTGGACACATCTCAGAATCATCATACTCAGCAAAAGAAGCCAGACTCCAAAGGGTACATACTGTGTATTATTCCATTTATACAACAGTTGGAAAAGGCAGACCTATGTAGAGACCAGAGGAGTAGATAGATGCCTGGGAATGGGTGAAGGGTTGACTGCAAGGGTGCCTTGTGTCTTGATATGATTCTACACGGTGTTTGCATCTGAACCTGGCTTTAAAAATCCTGATGCCTAGTACCCATCTCAGACCAATTAATTCAGTCTGAGGATGAGACTCAGGCACTGCTGTTTGTTCTAAACATTTCCAGGTGATTTCACTCTATAGGGTTAGGGCTGAGAACCATTTATGAGCTACATAAATCATCTAGGGAAGTGCACAGAAACATTGGCTCTTGGCTTTGGGTTTCCACTGTTCTCAACAACTGATTAAAACTCTAGACAGAGATTGAGCATCAAGTGAAGTAATTAGCATTTAAGGGGCTGAGGATTATTCCACTGTTATTCCTTTGATGACTCAGACACTGGGCAGGCTTTTCTTTGGTTATTACTTTGCTGCTGCTGACATTGTTCATACTGGTGATTACGAAAACCAGCATCAAGAAAGTGTTGACAGGAGTTTGATTTATTTAAACCATTGTATTTGAGATCATATCCTGGGCAGTAGTTGATTGTTCCTATATAGCCGTGGTGTTTTCATCTTTTCTATAGTCGCTTTGTGAACGAACCCAATTTGGGCCTTTGGTCCAAATTGTACCACTAGGTGTCACCAAGGAGTGATTAATGGGTAAACAGAGGGATCCAAGGATAAAATGTGATCAGAAATTTTTGAAAGCTTATTTTTCAGACCTAAAGGGCTTTGAAGGAGGCAGGTTAATGCAGAGGATCTAGTGGAGGGCTGCCAAAGGTCTTAAAGAGTTTGCCCCAGCTTTTTAGGGAATCCTTGCTTTCTCTCATCTTAGGCTACTCCTGTAACCTCTTTATTTATTAACCTTGACTTTGCCTTTGAGTTTTTCTTAAATGTTGGCATTAGGTGGCCCCCTGTGTCATACTGCTTTCCCTGAGGCTGTTTCCTGTGTATAATTTTAAACTGACTCTTCTTCTGGTCTCCATTCCTCTCCTTTGTTGAATGAATATAACCTTCAGTCCCAGTCCAGATGTGAATTTCATCTCCGGCCTGTCTCCCAAAGTTAAAACCTTGATATGGGTTAAAATGCCCACTTGTCTCTTTAAACTTTAAATCCTGCATTTGCTTCAAGTCTATTTTAGGACCTGTCATCCCCACTTAGCATCTCTTAGCTAACTCAGCTCTACATGATATTCCTTTGCATTTATAGGCTGTTCTATGTGATCCCACATTTGCTTAAATATGCCCTTGTGTTTTTCTTTCCAGAGTCAGCTGCTAAAAGTTGTTTTCATATCTTCTGCTTTTGCACTCAGTATGTTTACCTTGCAAGATGCTGAAATCGGGTTGAAGTGCTTGTTGATAAATCAGCTGAGCCAGAAAATAGTAGTGAGCACTTGCATATACCCTTACATAACGCTTACCATGTGCCAGGTACTTTTTCTAAGTATATTACATATATTATCTCATTAAATCCACACAAACACCATGAAGGAGACTGTTATTATCTTCCACTTGTTAGATGTGGCAACTGGGGCCTAGAGAAGTTAAGAAACTTGCCTGAGTCATGCAACCATTAAGTAATGGAGCCAGATTACAAACCCAGGCAGTCTGACTTCAGGGTCCATGCTCTTAATCTCCACACTATGGTTTAAACCACAGAAGTAAATATTGATCATTTGCTATATGCTAGTCACTGTGCTAAGTGTTTTGCATGAATTATCTCAGTCATTCCTCACAGGAGCAGTATGAGGTAGGAACTGTACTATTTTATAGACAAAACTGATATACAAAGAGTAAATTGCTGAAGGCCGTGCAAGTAGGAAGCCCAAGGTGGTTCATTTGATCTATGAACCTAAGTTTGCATAAATCCAGAGCTCTGACTCTTAACCTCTATATTCTGTTACCCATCGAAAGTGAAAGTGTTAGTTGCTCAGTCATGTCCGACTCTTTGCGACCCCATGAACTGTAGCCTGCCAGGCTCCTCTGTCCATGGAATTCTCCAGGCAAGACTACTGGAGTAGATAACTATTCCCTTCTCCAGGGGATCTTCCTGACCCAGGGATTGAACCTGGGTTTCCTCTCTGGGGTTGTTATTTGGGTCAGATTCCACCTTCAATTTGACCACAGTGCTAGGTGTTGGTACTTTCTTTCTTGATTTATGAGTTCTAGGAAGTGTTTTTCAATTCGCCAACGTGCTCAGGGGTCACACACATCCAGAGATAGTGCCTGCATGACTTTCTTGGAACCTCATCATTAGAATGCTACTGACTTTACTAATAGCAGTTTTCTAGTCTTGGCCCTTTGCCCCTAGTTTATGTCAGTAGAGCTATTTGATTTCAGTTTCTTTTAATGCTACTGCATTTATTTGAGTAAATTCATCCTCCAGTAATAAGGTGATTCTTGCCTATTATACAGGCAGTTCTCTGAAGACATGAACGTCATATAGGTAATAAGCCAAAGCACTATTTGAAGAATCCTGTTTCTAAGAATGGTGGTTTATGAACCTTTCTTTTCTATTTGTTCTCAAGGGTTTTCTTCCTAAAAAGACAGAAGGTTTTGCAGCAGCAGCAGAAAAATTAAGAGGAGGAAAATCATGAAGCTTATTTTGTCTTTCTTTCCCTTTCCCCAGAGTCTAAATGGTGTCTGGCTGAACAGAAAACGTCTAGAACCTTTAAAGGTCTATTCTATCCATAAAGGAGATCACATCCAGCTTGGGGTACCTCTGGATAATAAGGAGAATGCAGAGTATGAATATGAAGTTACTGAAGAAGACTGGGAGAAGATTTATCCTTGTCTTTTCCCCAAAAGTGACCAGATGATGGAAAAAAATAAGGGCTTGAGAACTAAAAGGAAATTTAGTTTGGATGAATTAGAGGGTTCTGGAGCTGAAGGCCCCTCAAATTTGAAATCCAAAATAAGTAAATTGTCTTGTGAACCTGGTCAGCCAGTGAAGTCACAAGGTAAGGGTAAAGTGGCCAGTCAACCTTCTGAATATTTGGATCCTAAGTTGACTTCTTTTGAGCCAAGTGGGAAGACCACAGGGGCTCATGTTAACCCAGGCCCTGCAAAAGTTATAGAGCTTCATTGTAAGAAGAAGAAAGCCTCAAATCCTTCAGCATCTCAGAGCAACTTAGAGCTGTTTAAGGTAACCATGTCCAGGATCCTAATGCTGAAAACACAGATGCAGGAAAAACAGGTAGCTGTTCTGAATGTGAAAAAGCAGACCAGAAAAGGGAGCTCAAAGAAGATTGTGAAAATGGAGCGGGAACTGCAGGATTTACAGTCCCAGCTGTGTGCAGAGCAGGCCCAACAGCAGGCCAGAGTGGAGCAGCTGGAGAAGACCATCCAGGAAGAGCAGCAGCATCTCCAGGTACCACGCAGGAGGGAAGGACAAGATGCCCCTTGGGGTGGGCAGGCCCTTTGTGAGCCTGTGACCAGAGCTGTCTGTTTCCAGATCAGGGACCGTATGTTTAGTGCCAGGGACAAGAGATGCAATGGGATCAGAAAACTTTGAGGCCTGCATGATGATCAGATCAGGAGCCAGATTTGGATTGTCAACATGGGGTAAGGGGACTGGCAGAACCAGCCAAGATGCATGAGGTTGTAAAAGCTGAGGCATCTCAGAGCTGAGGTGAATTTAGAGAGAGGCTGGATGAAGGTCAAGATACCCCCAAATAGTACACTCCAGTTAAAGTATTAGTTGTTTTCATGTGTAGTCTTCCTCTGCCCTGAGGTCAAAGCCAAATTCCTGTACCCAAGGCAGGTAGAGGTCAGCTGGTTACCCTGCCCTTGATTTAACTGTTACTTATTACCTTTGTAGCTAACCTAGGAAGTGGGAGTCTAGAAAGGCAAAAATGTTTATTTCTGTCCTGAGTAGCCAACATGGGAGGGGGCAGATACACCATCACTCAGTTGTTGGGTTGAGTGCTACCTTCCACAGGATGTCTACCTCTTCAGTAGATAAAATGACTGTCTTAGCTGTGTCAAGGTGAGAGTAAATGTGTCTGCATCCCTGAGTCATTTGTTTAGATGATCAGCTCTTGCACCGAGCTTCTCGGCTAGGGCTGATCCTGGTTCTGCTGAAAATGTCAGTTCCCATCTGGCCAGAACCACATGATTTACTCCCACCCACTTCCTCAGGTAAGACTGAATGTCAAGAATTCCCCATTGTTGATTTAGAACTAAGAAGGGCCAATCAGGATTGAAGTGAATAAGCTTTTATCTTTCCTTTACTTTACTCAGGGTAAGAAACAACCACTTGTGTTGGCTTCTTTCTGAACAATTTATAGATTTCATCTAAGCTCTGCTATCCCCTTGAACTGATGGTCTTAGCAAAGGGCATGGATTAAGTGGATCTTTCTCAGGGTATACATTGCTTGTTTATGTGTACTTTTTTGCTGCCCTTTTCCAGCCTGGACTGGTTCTTGAAATTAATAGAGGGAGGTTTATCTCTACATATTTAGTGTATGACACCTTCACCAGAGCAGAACTCTCTTTAAAGGCTAATATGTTCAATAACAAGAGTTAACTGTTAATTAATATTTGTGGCTGCTCTGGGCATGCTTCAAGATGTAGCTAGCTGTCAAATCTTTTTCCATACTAAAAGGGTAAAGAAAGGCAAAAAGGACTCGTTTAGGAAATTTCTCTAGGAATGAGAGGGTCATATATAAATTGCTCATAGTGAGGTGTATCTAGTCCTTTATTACTAGCTGCATTTTCCTCTGTACCAAGCCCTAGGAATTTATCCTACCCTTGCTGCTTGCTCAGAAGCTCATTAAACCCTTGTTATTTCACACAGATTTTTTTGGGGGCGGGGTGGAGTGGGTACACTGTGCAGCTTGTGGGATCTTAGTTCCCTGACCAGGGATTGAACCCAGGTCTTCAGCAGTGAGAGTGCAGAGTCCCAACAATTAGACGGCCAAGAAATTCCCACACAGAATTTTTTTTGAGCACCCAGGTTGCCTGGCACTATACTTGGGTCTGGGTGGTTATAAAGATGCTTAATGGTTTTTGTCATAAAGGAATAGATCTTGTTAAGACAAGATACACAGAAAATAATCACAGTAGTTTCAAAAGTCTGTAGATTTAGAGAACAATTTCCAGTTGGTGTATTAAGCGGGTAGGTAATTCTTAAGGAGGGAAGGATCCAGAGGTTCTCGTGGAGGGTGCTGGATGTAGGGGAGTGATGATGTGGAAGACATCCACACTCAAGGGGGCCCTTGGAGGAAATGCAGCCAAGGCAGGCAGAGGAGGAACAGCTTATGGGCCAGAGGTGGGAAAGAGGCGGAGTGAGAGACAGAGTGGCCAGAACCGAGGAAAGAAGTATGGCGGGGCTGTGAGTGCCAGCCCAGGAGATGGTGTTTCAGTTTAGATACTTGGTGATGCAGAAACTCTCAGTTTCCATCCTTTTGAGAGTCATAGCATTAGCCAGTGAAGGGGACTTGGAGTATTAATCCAGAGCTGCTCCAGAACACCCTGAGTGGTGACTTGAAGGTGGCAGCCCTGAGATGTGCAGTGTTTGAGCAGTGTAACTCTGCTTAAGTCCCTTACTGCCAACAGCTTAAAGTAAAATGGGAGATTTTCCACTCCCTCCCTGCCCCCTGTTGTTTCCAAATGCCTCTGCTAGCAGGTCAGCTCTGCTTGTTATTGTATTTTGCCCTTTTCCTCCCTTTCTATAGGGAAGCCTTCCATTTTGTTTTTGGCTTTTCAGGGTTTGGAGAAAGAGGAAGGCGAAGAGGACCTGAAGCAGCAGCTGGCCCAGGCTCTGCAGGAGGTAACTTATGTTTGCTGTTGTCCTGAGATTATAGTGGGCGAGAGTGGGGGCAGCCAAGCTTCATGTGCCCACTGGCTGCCTCTGCTACTTAGCACACCCCTCTGCAGCACCTCCAGGGTGTAGACAGAGCAGGTGGCAGCAGCTCACAGCGTCAGGTCTGAGATTGGAACCTCACAGACATGCCAGACCTCAGCGTGAAAGCTTACATCTTCATCTGAGCACGAGATGCTCTAGTGAAGATGAAACAGAGCCTGTAGCAATTAGGAGGCGCTCTGGGAGAATGGCTGCACACATTCAGAAAGGTGAGGGCAGCAGAGGGAAATTGCGAGCCGTGACTTGGCCACCAGGGCCTGCAACGCCTCCATTACCTCACTATTCCTGAGCTGAAGCCATTCTGAAACCATTCAAGAATGTTCCAATTACACATCTTAGGTTAGGTTGAGAATTTGCAGTACCAGCCACTGAAACATCAATTTACTAAACAGGCAAGACTCACAGGAATAAAATTATCCTAAAATATTGCCTGTTACTTGTTTAACTTTAGTACCTCGCTCTGTTTATTTTTTAATGAGTTCTTTTGCATCTTAAAAACCTGTTTTGTCTTCTGTCAATTATGTGTGACGGTTAGTAGTTTAAGTCAGGAGGTTACCGTTCATATCTTCTTGAGAAAAATGAGCTGTTGGGTTAGAATTTGTTTCGAATTTGGTTCTTTTATTGCTTACCTATCTGTCAACCTTCTTACAGTGCTAACAGTCACATATTCCTGCATGCTTGGGAGTTTGCCCACTTTGATTTCCTTGGGTTCACAAACAGCCTTGGAAAGAATTAGGTGAAAAACTCAATCTTTCTGGAATTTTATTTTCTAAGCTTGTGTATTTTCTAGGTTGGAAGGGTGGGCATGTTTCCCATTTAGAGAATTATTAAATTAATATTCAGATATCATTTTGAAATTGACTGGAAAAGAGGAAGGTTCTGCTCTTGAAAATCCTTGAGAGATCAGTAAGAACCCTGCACCCCCAACGCCTTACACTCTTCTAAGACAGACTGGAGAACGCTGTCGTTCAGCATAAGGCGCTTGGCCGTCCCCCTTCATTAACCCAACGCGGGATACTGTCAGTCCATGGTTCTCTGACATGCCTGGGGGCTCACCACCCTCAAATGAAACACGCTGTTCTTTGTTTCACTTGATGGTCCTTCTGAAGCTGTTCTTTTTCATTTTCGAGACTTATAATTATAATAACTTGCCTTTACATAGAGGTTTTAAAACTTTCCTGAGTGCTCTCATGTATGTCTTTGTTTTTTCTTACTAACCCCAATCTAGGAGGGGCAGCTGTTTTCCCATTTTATAGATGAGAAAGTTATGGTACAGTCCTCTAATTAGTAGTCAAGGTGAATACTAAGGACTTCTGATATCACTGACTTTTTTTTTTTTTGAGCCCACGCATTTTAAAATGTATTTCTCTGAGTGATATCTTTTCAGAATACTTAACCACCTTTAAAAAAGGATCTGAAATGAAATTTAAAATATAATCTATACTTAACCATTAGGGAGCTCAGAAATTATGTTTCATAGAAATGGAACTTCTTGATATTTGATGTAGGCAGTGAGTCATGGTAAATGAGCCATTAGCTCTTGGGCATGCCAGTTTCCAGAATACCAAGGCAGGGTTCAGGCAGTGTTGCCTTATCAGCACATAGTATGTGATTTATAGAGTAAATAGGTTAAAGATCTTTTTTTTCATTTCAATGAAAACAGTTATCTAGTTTTCCTGAATCCTGTATATCCCTAATTATTTCTTAAAAGCTGCTTCTAGTGCTGGGTAGCCTTAGAGTTAGTTACTAATTCTTCAGCATTGGTTCCTGGAGTCACTTGGGTGGCTTTTTAAAAAATGCACATCACATATATATGTACAACTGATTCACTTTGCTGTATAGCAGAAGGTAACACAACATTGTAAATCGACTATACCAATAAAATTTTTTTTTTTTAATGAACATCCCTGGGCCCCAAGCCAAACCCACAAAGTCAGACTCTCTGGAAGTTCTTCAGTTGCTTTGGATGACCATGAAGATTGGGTTATTTCCAGAGGGATTAATAGATTTGATGGCTTCCCTCCCTGTCTGCTCCTTTCCCCGAAAAAAAAAAAGCATTTAACTGGTATGTCTTGGAGAAACAAAAACATTATTTTGAAATTGCCCAATCCGTTAATCTCTTGAACCAAAGCTGCTGACAGAGGGAGGGACAGGCCTGGTGGCTAAAAGGAACAATATAGTGCCATGCATCTCGAGTGTGTATCTGCTGTGTTTCTGCAGTATCGGTCGCTGATGGAAGAGCTAAATCGCAGCAAGAAGAACTTTGAAGCAATCATTCAAGCCAAGGACAAAGAATTGGAGCAGACCAAGGTACTGGAAAGAAGAAGAAGGTTTAGAATTTGGTTGGTACATGCAACTCAGCATTTTCAACAGTGTAAGGATTGCTTTGGTGAATGAAGGGAGAGGTATGGCTATTCCCTGCCTCAAGGGAAATAATCTATAAAATTATTTAGGCCTGTAGAAGGTTCTGTCTGTAAGACAACATCTGTTTCCTTCCCTCATCCAGATGCGAAATGCTGGGAGTGATACATTCTGCAGTCTAGTCCATTATCTGTGGTAGATGCTCCTTCAGAGTGTCTCACTCACATAGGCTAAGGGGTGGTGTAGTCAAAAGAAAAAGTAGTTCATCTTGATGCATTTGTGTAATTATTTCTCACATCAAATCAATGGCACTCTTAAATTAGGGGTTATAGACTCTAATGCCCCCTGGAGTCAGACTGATAATAGAAGTGAGTAAAGTGGCCTGAGTGTAAGAACACAGTGGGGAACTGTGAGGTGGAATTCCACCCTCACCCATACCCCAAGAGGCAGCTCTTCTCTGCAGCAGCCAGTTGCCAACCAGAAGTGCAGGCCCAGTGTTGTCAGATCTGAGTTTTCCACAGAAAATGGAAATCCAGATGTTTATGTGAAGTATCCCAATTTTTAAGTAGTAGTAACAGGTTCAGTTTTTTGATACCATGAATGCCAAACTAAGTAAATAAGTCTACAGGCTGGATGTAGTCCACAGGCCACCAGTTTGCTTCCTCTGATGGGAAATTAATGCCTGAGTCTGACTACATCTCTCAGCCCACCCTTCCTCAGGTACACATCTGGAGCAGATTACAGAAAGGAGAAGACTCTTTTTCCACTTGGTTTGCTATCCTATTCTCTATTTAAATCACGTAGTACTTTATTCCCCAGCCTCTAAGACGCCACCACGTTTTTAAATCCAGCAATTCAAAAGTTTTCAAGGAACTTGACTCCAGTTATAAATGGGTCCATTCCCTCTTCACTGTCCTGATTAGTCTCACAATCTTTGCTTTGATAAGAGAAAATAAAACACGAAAAATAGCCTCTCAAATATACCCTCTTTTGGCTTTTCCTCTCCCCACTAGGGGCACTTAATAAATGTTTACTTCAAGAGAGCACATCTAGATCCTCCTTGAAAAGGGTGTCCACAAGCAGTCTGTCTCTTGGGGAAAGCACAGGGAAATTGCACGGCAGGAGTGGGAAAGTAACAAGCATCACAGAGCATGAGGCCTAAAGATACTTCAACAGGCCATCTCTCCAGCCTCCTGCCTCCAGGCACCTTGGATATCCTTATTTTGTAGGAGAGACATCTGCAGAGAACACAGAGGACCTTATACACTAATTCAAGCTTCCTGCCTTTATGGACTGTTCCTCATTTCTTATCCAGTGAGCTCTTGGCTGCTTAGGATGATTTTGTATCCCCTCTGAACTGCAGTGTGCTATATGCTATAGAATACCTAATGTCTCGTTCTGGCCTCGGATGTTCGGCGGGGTTGGTATGCTGACTTCAGTTTTTCTCATTTGGTTATTTTTGGGAAGGAGACTGAAACTGCAATACCAATACATACTCATAAAGTCGAGAAAGGAAAAAAAGGACGACAGTGCCCTATATTAGAAAGCAGTTCTGAGAAGCAATAATCCTTGGGGCAAGAATTTTATTCTTGTGTTACTATGCCAGGGTGAATTTTTAATTTAGATTCTTTCTGAATCCTACTGCATACTATTAATCCTGCTCTGTCCTGTTTTGCATTCTTGTTAGTTCTCCCGAATGACAGGTGGGGTTGTATGTCTTTGCAGGAAGAGAAGGAGAAGGTGCAAGCACAGAAGGAGGAAGTTCTTAGCCACATGAATGACGTGCTAGAGAATGAGCTCCAGTGTATTATTTGCTCAGAATACTTCGTTGAGGTAATGATGAGCAGTGGCTCACGCCTTCTCACTCTCCCACCCCTGAATGGAGCCTCAGCTACTCAGACTGCTTCTGCTCTAGGGAAACATTCTGAAGAGATTTTTCCTCTAGGAACTTAGTGTAGCTATTTGACTTCAAAGTGGCTGCTGGAGGTGGCCACTTCTCACTTGTCTTTGTGGTCTTCTTTACCTCCACTGGCTTTTTTCTTACTTCATTTGTTCTTGAGTTCTTTTTTTGGCAGAATCAGTGTTTGGGGCTATAATAAAGCCTTTATCTTTTTGTTGTTGAGGGAAAAACACTTTGGTTTTGAAGAACCATCTAGGCGCTGCCCCACCCTCCCACAGGTCAGAATGTCATATGTTTCCTACATTTCTGACAACTATATGCTATTGGGTTTTGTGGGTTTTTTTTTTTTTTTTTGCCTAGTGTTGAGCTGCTGCAGGTTTTTTTTTTTTTTTTTTTTTTTTTTACCTCCTGGGATCCATTTGATTCTGGCAGAATCCAGAATTAGATGGTATTAGAAACTTGAAGTACAGAATAAAGCTACTCAATAAAGCTAGTCTTTGCTCTGAATGGACACAGTGCTGAGAGTGGGCATGCAGTGCAGCCTTTGAACAAGGGGGTAAATGTCATTGAGGTATGATCATGGGGTTCAGTGGCCAAATGGAACATTTTTCAGGGACTCTGAGGCTCCTTATGAAAATGAAACAACATGCCTAGGATTTCATTTGTTATCCTGTCTTCTTTTTGCATAGACTCCCTTATTTTCACAAATTCTACCATTTGTGTCCAGTTCATCTTACACAACAAGTGTTAAACTAAAGTTGTTAAATGATAGTGCTTTTCAGACTCATTTAAAAAGAAAACGCATACACACACAGCTTCCTTTTTTTCTGGTGGCCTTTAGGGAGATTGGGTCTATTAGTCTCCTGAAAAATCTGTCCTGGATAGACCTGTTTCTTTTGCTTTGGATCTACTTTGACTTCAGATCATAATTTCGCCCATAGTTTGTAGTCATTTGATTCCCTACTTTGGAGAAACTCAGTTAGTACTGTTTCGACGTGACTTATGCACCGTAATAGAAGACGACAAGGAAAGGGGTTGGAATAGGTGATGAGTTAGCCAACCTGGAGCATCTGCACGACATGTAGGAGACAAATAACTTGATCTTTGTTTGGTTTACAGCATGTGCTGACCTTTCCTGCTGGTCCTCTTTTAAAATCAGTGTTGGCTTAGAGATTTCGTTTTAGTCAGCAGGTTTTTAGTCCTGTTTATGAGATTTTTGTCTCATTCTTTATTTTTACTTTTTTTCTTTTTTTTGTATGTCTCATTCTTTACTGAGAATGTTCCCTAGTTGGCCTTCTGGCTTCCACTTGGCATTTGGAAAATAATACAAAGTTTGTGTTATTTCCCCCTGCTTTCCCAAAAGTAAGAAAGAAAACTTTTCAGCTCCAGAAAAAGTTGTATCTTAGGAGATGTACAAAAACAAGAGTAACAAAGAGTATGGTTTATGTTTTGAAAAGTGATAAGGACCTTGGCAGAAAGCTGACTATTGGGATTGCTCAGGAGCACCTCAGATACGGGCCTTTTTCTGCTTTCTCTCTTCTCATAGGCTTATTGATATTACTTAAGGCACTGTCAGTTGAACCCATTACATTTTTTCCTATTTTGTTTTTAGATTCTTTTTCCCTAGCCTAAGTTCTTTTACATATACTTTTTAAAGCTTCTTTTGAGTAGAGATAAGGGACTCCTACCATTCTGTATACTTAGTAATCACTGTGTGAATTAAAGTCGAGGTTCTAATTCACCATTAGGACATATATCTGTTTTTCCTGAGAGAATTAGTGATGTATGTGTATCAGACATGCACATGTTTTCTAGTCCTCCTCAAGTCCAGTGGCATTTATTTGCAGGATAGCTAAGCCACGTTGGCAGTGTGAATTGAGTTGGTGGAACAAAATAAGACAAATCAGCCTACCTGGAGCCTGAGTTCATGAGCTTAACTTTGAGAGAGAAAACAAATAATTTAACGTGAAACTTAAAATTTACAGTTCCTAGGAATGATTCTGATACCCTTTGTAAGGCCTCTAGATGAAGTTATGGTTAAATTTCCATTTCGTCTTGAGAACTAACTCCTTTCCTAACTCTGAGATCACAGCGGCCCTGGGGGAGTGAGCATCACAGTTCTGATGTGTGTGTTCACATTTCCGTTATAGGCTGTCACCTTGAACTGTGCCCATAGTTTCTGCTCCTACTGTATCAATGAGTGGATGAAGAGGAAAGTAGAATGCCCCATTTGTCGGAAGGACATCAAGTCCAAAACCCGCTCCCTGGTTCTGGACAATTGCATTAGTAAGATGGTAGACAATCTGAACTCAGAAGCGAAAGAACGACGAATTGTCCTCATCAGGGAACGAAAAGGTGAGTGAGTATGAAAAGAGGTGAGTCCCCTCAACAGACTTAAAGAGTTTTTTGGATCCAGAAGAGTCAGGTAAACGGTTCTTGAGCTTAAGAAGGAGGTGGAAGTAATGAGGGAAAGTAAAGGAAGCTAAAGGTAATAAACATCTAAGAAACAGTTGAGGCAGAATGGAATATTTGAGCAGCAGGGAATGGGAAGGCTTAGGTGTTTGTGTCTTAGTTATGGGATAAGAAAAGATGGGATTAGAAAAACACTCGGGTGGACAACTTACAGTGTTAGTCACTAGATGGGGCTGTTGTTCAAGACAGTTTAGTTGCTGTCTATTGCTCTCGGTAGGTTGCAGAAATCTTGGGTTGGGTACATAATAAATTATAAATAGGATGTGTACAAGTCAAAGATTCACAACTTGGAAAATGCCAAAACATATGAAGAAAACATATATAGGTTCTATCTGTAAGAGTCACAGCTTAACTACACAAATTGGGCATAACATTAAGCCAAAAAGAGATTAATTTAATCCTATTATGTTAACTTTACTAGTACCAGTTTGACTCAGTCGCATCACTCTTTGTGACCCCATGGACTGTAGCCCACCAGGCTCCTCCCTCCATGGGATTCTCCAGGCAAGAATACTGGAGTGGGTTGCCATTTCCTTCTCCAGGGGATCTTCCCAACCCAGGGATCAAACCCGGGTCTCCCGCATTGCAGGCAGATGCTTTAACCTCTGAGCCACCAGGGAAGCACGTTAACTTTGGGTGTCCTAATAAACAAGTTTTCCAGAGAGAGTTTGAATAAAGAGATTAGGGAAGTGGGGGTGGGTGAGTTTTCCTCAAGGAACCATACTCTCATAGAGAGTATCTCCTCCTCTAACACAAGTGATTGCGTCACACTTGGGGCTGCTCTGTTGAGGATTGCAGAGCCACTCTGCTTGAGACTTAAATGTCCTTGTGGCAAAAGAATGTGTCCTGGGCAAAGCACAAGGAAACTAGTGGATCAGAAGAACTGATTATTAGGCAGGGATGAGAGTTCAGAGGAGGAGGGTAGATCTGATTATCATGTTCAGTCCCTTAAGAAATCCTGTACAGCTCTACCCTCTGGGAAAGCTCAGAGCCAGAGTACTGAGAGGTCAATTGGTTGCACATAAAGGACCAGTCAGAGAAGACGAATCAAAAGCTCACTGCCCTTCCAGGGGTTTCCCACCACCTGGCCATCGGGAAGCCATGTTCATGTATGTATTTGGATGTACCCTTTTCTGAGTTAAGCCAAAGGCTTAAATGCCACACTGCTAAGAACAGGATCTCCTGTCTATTGCTTTCTTTCTCCTAGCCCTTCAGCAAATATCAGCCTCTTTGAATCAGGCCAGAAATCTGATGCTGACTTGTAAGCAGCTGTAGTATGGAATTGGCCCTTGGTTGGTGAGCCATTGCAGGGGCGGCAGACTGATCACAGGGTAGGTGTTGAGCCGGTTTTGCCCAAGGAAGACATTCTGACCTTTGGGAGGGTAGGGCAGCTCTCAGGTGGTTCTTTGAAATCAAAGTATTTTCTGCTTTTTTGACAATTATGTGCTATTGGACTTTGTGCCCAGTTTTGAGTCCCCATAGGTGTTTTTTTTTTTTTTTTTTTAACCTCCTAGGAGCCACTTGATTCTGGCAGAATCCATTGCTGTTTCTCTCCACCTCTCATCAGTCCTTAACCATTTATAGGAACATTACACTAGGCACTGGAATAAAGAGATAAGGTATTATCTCAGCTCTCACAATCTGTGGAGGAGACAGAAAAGCAAGTAGATAGTGTGTGAGTTCCATAATAGAGTGCTGAAAAACTGCAGAGGAGAGGACATTCAATTTGACCTGGACAGGTTGGAGGTATGGGAACAAGCTTCACAGAAGAAGTGACATTTGAACTGAGTTCTAAAGGCTCTAGGGATGATGCTTTCCAAGCAGAGGAATCAGCACAAGCACAGAGGCCTGAGAAGCAGTGAGCTGTTTGTTCCTCTCAGGGCCCCGCTTGGTGGCCCAAACAGGACATGATGTCTGCCTGGTGCCAGAGGAGCAGGGGGACAGCCAAGGCTTAGCAGGTGTCTGCTGAGGTGGTGTGAATGCCTTCTGTTTTCTTCTCCCTGTCTGAGAGGAATGCTGACCTGGGAACCCAGATTTGACCAAGCCTGTGAGCTTAAGTTTTGCTGGGTCTGTGTGTGGGTGGGGATACCCATGTACTTTCTTTTTTTTGCTTTTTGGTTTTTGGAGGTTATTGTTTTTATTTTTTTCTTTGAAGTAAAATTGATCTACCTAGTGAGTTGATATTTTTATACATTACAGAATGATCACCATAATAAGTCTAGTTACCATCTGTCACTATACAAAGCAATTACAGTATTACTGATTATATTCCCTGTGCTGTACATTACATCCCTGTGACTTAATTTATTTTGTAAGTGGAAGTTAATTCCCTTCCCCTGTTTCACCCATTCCACTATCACTCTCCACATTCCCGCTATCACAAACCACCAGATTGTTCTTTGTAGATTGTATTTATAAGTCTGTTTCTGTTTTATTATGTTTGTTCATTTGTATTTTAGATTACAGATTTTAGTAAAATCGTATGGAATTTCCCTTTCTGTCTGATTTATTTCACTTAACAGAGTACCTTCTAGGTTCCTCCATGTTGTTGCAAATGGGAATACCTCATTCTTTTTTATGGCTGAGTAGTAGCCCCTTTGTGTGTGTGTGTGTGTGTGTGTGTATTTAGGTATGTTTATTTTCTTTATTCACCTGTTCATGGGCACCTAAGTTCTTTCTGTATCGTAGTTGTTGTCATTAATGCTGCAGTGAACATTCGGGGTGCATATGTCTTTTTGAGTTATTGTTTTCATTCTCTTTGGATAAATACCCAGAAGTGGAATTGTTGGGTTTTATGGTAGCTCTGTTTTTAATTTTCTGAGGGACCTCAATATTGTTCTCCATAGTGGTTGTACCAGTTTACATTCCCACCAACAGTGGAGGAGGGTTCCTTTCTCTCCACACGCCCATATAGACTTTCTTCACCCAGCCCACTGACTAGGTTTCTTCTCAAAGTCCAAGCATGGTAGATGCATGCAGCCATTGGAAAGAGAAAGAAGGACCCTGTGTCCTAAATTCATCTCTGACTCCCCTCACGCAGAGTTAATACTGCAAGGTGGATAATATCAGACCCCTTTTCTCTCTCCAAAGGCTAAAGCAGGTACCTTTTTGGTGACACTGGGAGCCGACGAAGTAAACCGAGTCGGCCTCCCTGATGCACGCACTGGCTGCGAGCAGCTCTGGCAGCAGTCTCGGCTTCTGCAGTTATCGCAGCAAGTGCAGCTTTGAGGTTTTCTCCAGAGACAGACGGAGGTGCTGAGGCTTGATTTAGGGAAACAGGTGCCAGAGCCATCAACAGCTTCAGTGGGCTGCAGTGTGGAGTTCAGAGGGAATTCTCAGTTCAGATACCAACCTTCTTTGCCAATTGAATGCCAGTTTAATCCCCAGTGCATGGGAATTTTTAAAGGACCAAATTTAGGATCTGGAAACTAGAATTGGCAGGCCTGTAATTGTCACCGTTCTGACACTGGCAGGGCCGTTTTCCTCCTGGGTAGGGGAGCACTTATCACAAGTTCAGAGAGGCGGGTCTGCCTGTCTGATTTCACCAAGAGCAGTGCTACTCCAGGCCTGCCTGGCTGGTTGGTGTCTTCAAGGCCCATATCCCCACGAGAGAGTAATGCCTCATGATTGATTAGCCATAGATCCTCAGTAAAGTCTGTGAGGCCAGATTATCCAGAAGAAGGGAGGAGGAGGGGAGAGTATTAGGGTGCCAGATCCTGTGTTGGAGAAAGGGTGCCCTGGAGCTGGGGCAGATAATGAATGTTAAGTACGTGTCGCATGAGTAATTGCAGCCCTCTGGGATATTGACATGAGGTTTTTCTGAAGGAAAGACATTTTGCGACATGAGCTGGGGAGGTGCTGGAGTTGAGTCTTCTGTCAGTTGCCCCCCTTCCCCGTTTGTTCTATTCTCATTAAGTGTTGGTTGGTTGACATGAGTGTTAACATTCTCACTTTAAGCTTTCCCTCGTAGTTTCTTTGGGTTGTGCTCAAAAAAGAAAAAAGCAAATTATCTAGAATAAAAGCTTGCTGGTCCTTTAGAACAGGGATTTTCAGTCCAGAGACTTTTTCAAATTGCAGTTCCCAGCTCCCTTGGTAGTGTAATATGAAAGTAAGGCTGCTAGTGGGAGTCGTCCATGGCCTTTTGGGGGTGTTGAGGTGGGGAGAAAGGTTTATGGACCGCAGCTTTCCTGAATCTGTGAGAGAGATGTCCCTCCAGAGATTGGTGGTCTCTAGGAAGACTGGCCCAGGTGAGATCACACAGCCTGTGGCTCTTGCTGGCTTCCTGTAGGCTAGGAGGAGGGTGATCCAGACACAGGACAGGAGAAACTCTGTCTCTGAAGAGAGCACCTGGCAGGCTTTCCCTGGCTATTACCCATCATCACCTGTTGAAAGACAGAGCCTCATAAAGGACTATGTAGGGAATGGCAGCAGTAACAGTGTCTGCCAAGTTGACCTCATCCAGAGAGAATACTTGTTAGCAAGATATTTTATTTTATGTTTTTTTTGACTCTACCATGTGGTTGCAGATGAGATCTTATTTCCCTGACTAGGGATTGAACCTGGTGCCTGCGGCTGTGGAATTTCGGAGTCCTAACCACTGGACTGCTAGGGGATTCCCAGGAAGTACCAGTCCTGCACCAAGAACCTAGAAGGTCATGTGCATGAAGTCAGCATGCCCACCTGGTATAAGGACAGTGTTTGTCTAAGATAAAGTGGCTCTCAGCAAGATTGGCATGGGGTGGGGGCAGGTGTCCACGTACATGCACTCACATAGTTTAAAATGCTGGACTCTTAAAAATTTATCCTTTGCAAAATTATCATGGATTTATTCTTTGCAAAATTATCATGGGATCAAAAATTAGCAGATTTGTTAATAGAAGCTTTAAAAAAAAAAAAATTCTCCATCACCACCCTCTCATTTTTGCCTCTCCCTTTTTCCTTCCCTTCTCTTTTGTTGCTTATTATCGTTCCTTGCCTTGTCCCTTGATGGATGTCTCCTGCACAACCCTTATTATTCCCTTATATATAAATGTAATAACGCTTTCAATCTGCCTTCCAAAGTATTCCACACCTTAATCTCAAAGAAAGTCTTGAGATTGCCTTTGGTATAAGCCAAGATCCCTGCTTCTCTAGGATCAAGGAAGCAGAAGCTAATGGAAAACACTAGAGGCCAGTGAATAGCCCCTCCCACCCCCTCCCTCTCTGGACAGACTTGGAAGTTGCACCTCTCCCTGCTTGTTGCTGTATATGTATTTCCTCCTTCCTCCAAAAGGTATTAACTGAAGACCAGCTTTGTGCCTGGCACTCTTCTAGGTATGAGGAATAGAAGGAGAAGTGAAAATCTAATTAGTTAGATGTGATTTGTGCTTTCTCGCTAATAAAGCAAGAAAGGGGCCAGGAGTGATGGAAAGAGTGTTGGCAGTTCTTGATAGAGTAGTCAGGGTAGTCACTGAGGAGAAGGTGGTATTTGGGTGAAGTTCTAAAAGTGGTGGCCATGCTGCTGTCTGGGGAAAGGGTTTTGGAGGAACAGCATGGAGGCTACGTAGCAGGAGTGGAATGAGTGATGGGGAGGAGAACAGGAGGTGAGGTCAGAAGGTTGGGCAGAGGGCAGGCCGAGTAGGGATTTATAGGCCTTTGGAAGGACTTGAACTTTTACTCTGGAAGAAGAAATGGGTGGGCTGTAAGCAGAGTTATGTGATCTCACATCTGTGTCTTGATTCACCGTGGCTGCTGTGTGGGGAAAGGCCTGAGGAGGGCAGCAGAGAGGCCAGGGAGGGAAATGCAGGCTCCTCCTCTATTTCTCTCTCTCTTTCTCTTTTCTCTCCAAAGGAAAGAGATTGCTCTGAAGACAGTGCTCCAGGGGCGTTGACAGACTGCCAGGTACTGGGAACTTCAGATGGTCTGGAAGATTCTCTTGGACGGTCTTGGGTGGCTCTGAGAGCATGGGATGGAGCCACTGGGACAGACTGAGTTAGGAAACCCTCCATCACGAGCCTCTGCCTGGGCCGTCCCTGCTGCCACCATTGTCTGAAGCCCCGACTGCTTCAGGGTACTTGATAGACTCTGTTCACTACATGTTGTATGGGTTATATATTTCTGTTGTACTTTTTAAACTTGTTGTTGTTATTGTTTGGGTACCTCAGAAGCACCTCCGTTGACATTTGTTTGGGACAAATTGGGTATTACCCCTATTGCTGCCCCCGAAGGCAAAGGCAGCCTCTATTTGAGAGGATGGCATACCTCTTCTTTGTGAAAACAAGATGTCATTTCCTGAAAATAAAATGTAAAACCGATCAGTTGCTCAGCTGGGCTTTGGTATATTTATCTTCCTTTCCTTCCAGCTCCAGACAGTCTCACAAGTAAACACTGGCAGCTCATAAATCGCAGCCAAGAAAGTCACTGTATCAGATGATATACTCAAGTGAATGTCTGCCTCAGAAGCCAGGCCCAAGATCGTGACCGCAGCATATGGCTCTGTTAAGCCCCTGACTGGCGTGTCTCCTTTTCATTTCAGAGATGAGTCACCGCTTCCTGGTTTTGGGATGGAGTGAATTCCCTTCTTTCAGCTGGAGTTCCAAAGTATTTGTTTTACCTAATGTCAGCAAACACAGGCATGATTGAGAACCTGATATGCTTTTTTTTTTTTTTTTTTTTTAAATTAAAAGCCATTTCTCTTTTGCTGCTTTCCTGTTTTAAACAAAACTAGTTTGATGTTTGGGAAACAGAAGCATAGGAAAACCTGTGGTATCCTTGGTTACCAGTGATGAGAAGGAAGGAAAACATAGGAAGCTGCAGAGTAGTTATTTAAAACAAGGAGCTCCAGTAGGAAACTGGTTGTGCATTATGTCATTCAGTGATTTGTTTCCGGATGGAAAAGTATTTTCCTCTCCATTTTTACTGCCTGCCTATAGAACCTTTCTTTGTAGTTCTTTATTTATATTACAGGTATTTCATAGCGATGGTAGGTTTTTCCATTATTGAATCTTCTGTATATTGGGATTCTGGTGTCCCTAGTCTTCACTTCTATCTTTCTCAACAGGATTACTGATTGAAATACTGGTGCTGTCAAGGAAGAATAAGTTAAACATAGAATATAATACTTTAAAAACCACCATATTGTAAAGCAATTATCCTCCCAATAAATAAAAATAAATAAAATTTTTTTAAAACCTTAAAAAAAATAGCCATTATAACCAAATCAAAAATTCTGGAGAAATAGAAGGAAAATTACTACCATCTTGATGTAACAGTCTCCTATTTATCCACTGTCCATGTGTTTTGTTTATACGTTGCATGGGATATAAATATTTCTAGAATTGTACAGATAAATACTTTTTGTAGAAAGGAAAGGTGCTTTTATCAGAAAAGCTGACAATCTGGGGAGATGGTAGACTCATGGCCAGAGACCAACTCGAAAAATTCTGGTTAGCTATGACAGCTTATTTGTTTTTTTATTTTTTTATTTTTTAATTGAAGTACAATTGATAAGTGTTGTTACTTTGCAGTGAAGCAAAGTGAAGTTGCTCAGTTGTGTCCAACTCTTTGCAACCCCATGGACTGTAGCCTACCAGGTTCCTCCACCCATGGGATTTTCCAGGCAAGAATACTGGAGTGGGTTGCCATTTCCTTCAGTTATATATACTTTCTGTTTGTAATATTCTTTTCCATTATATTTTATCATTGAATATAGTTCTCTGTGCTGTACAGTAGGACCTTGTTGTTTATCCATTCTCTATATTATAGCTTCCATCTACTAACCCCAGCCTCTCGCCCAGCCCCTCCCCTAATCCCTTTTCCCTTGGCAACCATAAGTCTGTTTTCTGTGTCCATGAATCTGCTTTGTAGATAGGTTTGTTCATGTCATATTTTAGATTCCACCTTTAAGTGATAGCATATGGGATTTGTCTTTTTCTGACCTACTTCAGTTAGTATGATTGAAGTACATGTGTTTGCATCCATGTTGCTGCAAATGGCATTATTTCATTCTTTTTTTATGACTGAGGAGTATGCCATTGTATATATGTATCACATCTTTATCAATTCATCTGTCAGTGGATATTTAGTTTCCATATCTTGGCTATTGTGAGTAGTGCTGCTATGAATATAAGGGGTGCAGGTATCTTTTTGAATTAGAGTTTTGTCTGGATATATGCCCAGGAGTGGGATTGCTGGATCATACAGTAATTCTATTTTTAGTTTGCTGAGGACCCTCAACACATTTTTCTCTAGTAGCTGTACCAACTTACATTCCCACCAACAGTATAGGAGGGTTCCTCTTTCTGCACATCTTCTCTTACATGTTATTTGTAGAATTTTTCATGATGACCATTCTGACCCCAGTGCGAGGTGGTACCTCATTGTAATTTTGATTTGCCTTTCTCCAATAATTAGCAATGTTGAGCATCTTGTCATGTACCTGTTGGCCATTTATATTTTTTCTTTGGAGAAACGTCTAGGTCTTCTGTCCATTTTTTGATTGAATTGTTTGGAGGGTTTTGTTGTTGAGTTGTATAAGCTGTTTGTGTATTTTGAAAGTTAACTCCTTACTGGTTACATCATTTTTATTTCTGTTGCCTTGAGAGACTGACCTAAGAAAACATTAGTACAATTTATGTCAGAGAATGTTTTGCCTGTGATCTCTTTTGGGTGTTTAATGGTGTTATAAAAGTGAAAGTGAAGTCACTTAGTCGTGTCCGACTCTTTGTGACCCCATGGACTGTAGCCTACCAGGCTCCTCCATCCATGGGATTTTCCAGGTAAGAGTACTGGAGTGGGTTGCCATTGCCTTCTCCAGGGAATCTTCCCAACTCAGGGCTCGAACCGGGTCTCCCGCATTATAGATAGACCTTTACCCTCTGAGCCATCAGGGAAGTCCTCAATGGTGTTATGTCTTATGTTTCAGTCTTGAAGCCATTTTGAGTTTACTTTTGTGTATAGTAAGAGGGTGTGTTCTAACTTCATCAATTTACATGTAGGTCTCCAACTTTCCTGACACCACTTGCTGAAAAGACTTTTTCCCCCCTTTTTCCCCTATTGTATATTCTCACCTCCTTTGTCGAAGATGAATTGACCGTAGGTGTGTGTGTTTATTTCTGGGCTCTCGGTTCTGTCCCATTGAGCCTCACATGTCTGTTTTTTTGGGCAGATACCGCACCATTTTAATTTACTGTAGTATTGTCTGAAGTTGAGAAGGTTATGCCTCCTGCTTGCTTCTTTTTCTTCAAGATTGCTTTGGCAATTCTGGGTCTTTTACGGCTTCATATAAATTTTAGGATTATTTGTTTTAGTTCTATGAAAAATGTCATGGGTAATTTGATAAAGATTGCATTAAATTTATAGATTGATTTGAGTGGTATGGCCATTTTAACAATGTTAATTCTTCCAATCCAAGAGTATGGGATATCTTTCCATTTCTTTGAGTCATCTTCAGTTTCCTTTATTAATGTTTTATAGTTCTCAGTGTAGAAGTCTTTCACCTCCTTGGTCAGGTTTATTCCTAAGTATTTTATTTTTTGGAGTGTGACAGGTACTGTTTTTTTCCTTACATCACCTTTGTGATATTTCATTGGTAGTGTAAAGAAATGCAACCGATTTCTGTGTGTTAATCTTGTATCCTACCTTGCTGAATTCATTTATAAGTTCTGGTAATTTTCTATGGAGTCATTAGGGTGTTCTATGTATAGAATTATGCCGGGCTTCCCTGGTGGTCCAGTGGTTAAGAATTCATGTCACAATGCCAAGAACACCAGTTCAATCCCTGGTCCGGGAAGATCCCTGGGTGCCTTGGAGCACCTAAGCCTGTGCATCACAACTACTGAGCCTGCGCTCTTGAGCCCCTGCTCTGCAACAAGAGAAGCCACCACAGCTGAAGAGTAACCTCTCTTTGCCACAACCAGAGAAAGCCCACATGCAGCAACAACAACCCAGTGCAGCCAAAAATCAATCAATCAATCAATCAATGTAAAAAAAAAATCATGTCATCTGCATATAATCATCTGGTAATAGGGTCACATGTTTTGAAATCATCTGGTAATAGGGTCACATGTTTTGAAATCAGAAGGTACAAAAGGACCTAGGGTGAAAAGCCCATCACCTTTGTCCCCCAGTGACATTTCCCTGCACAGAGCTGATGAGTGGTGCTGGTTCCTCGTCTGTTCTTCCAGAGATGTTCTCTGTCTATACAAGCAAAAACATACATGTAAGCCTTCTTTCCCTTCTTTTCCACAAATGGTAACAAACTGTACATTTCTTTGTACCTTGCTGTTTTCAATTACATCCTGATGATTGGTCCACGTCAGAAAGTATGGAATCTCTTTCTGTGTTACAGCTGCCTATTACCCTGTTATGTGTTTGCACCATAAATTTGTTTTTCCAGTTTTTCTCTTTTTAAATCTAAGGTGCTTTAAACCCTTTACTCTTTCTTCATACAACTCTCAAAGACCTATTAAATATATCTCAGGATATATACTTTCAACTAAAACAAAAAATAATGGCAATAAAAATGACATAGACCCCATAAAGTGGTATATGAAGAATGAAAAAAAAGGAAATCTGGAAATTCACCTAGTGGGAGTTCTTTATTAAAATCAAGGAGTTGCAATCTTTAAAAAAAAAAAAAAATTTATGGATATAGCTTTTTCTAAATGTTAGTAATGGTCTAGTAAATCTGGTTTCATAGTAATCTGACTACTTCCATCTGCAGTTCCAATAATCTACATTGAAATAAGAACAGAATCTATTAAGCTCCCAATTCCACCAACCCTACAGTACAAAACTTCAGTAAAACCAAGGCAGAGTATCCAAGGTAAAATCAATCTGCTCCCAACCAACCAAGAAAAAGATATCACTTGGCATGAATAGCCATTTACATTTTGACAAGATCCAAGCTTGAGAAAATCAATTTCATTTCTAGTAAGATTTGTGTCATTGCCACTAAAATCCTTATAATTTATGTTGCATGGTATATAATTGTGTTGGGTTACTACAAGTGAGCTGTATAGTTAAAACTATAGTTAACTGGTTCTTGCATAGTCAAGTGGTTACCATGCTGGAGAGCTCCATGGACAGAGGTACAGTCCAGGGGTTCACAAAGAATCGGACACGACTGAGTGACTAACACTTCCACTTTTTTTTTTTTTACCAAGTTGGGGACAAGTAGCTTCCCTCTTTTTACTCTGTTTTAAAACAGTGCTGCAGGGAACACCCTTATACATCACTGGAGGAAAGATCCTCAAAGGAGACAGATCTCAACTCAAGAGCATAAAGGCTATCTGCAGAGACTGATCTCACAGAATGATCCTTCTCTTCCTTGGCTGTTGGACACAGTGACTTGCAACCTCTCCTTCCAAAACACTTGTTTCAAGGGTACACACAAGTTCAGAAAGTGAGTTCTTAAAAAAAGACTTTAAAAACTTGGATTTGAATCCCAGTCCTGCTATTTGTAACTGTGTGACCTTGGGCAAGTTACTCAAGCTCTCTGAGCCTCAGTTTCTTCATATCTAAAATACCCTGATCTGTGAGGTCTAAATATTCCAATTATTGCACTACTCAGAAACAAACTTAAATGTTCCATTATTAAAGGACACAAACCAAAAATTAACCCAAACTTTTGCATCGTTTCTCTCAGCCACAATATGTTCTTTTCCTGAAGCAATATCTGATATGAAACAGCATCTCCATTTTGCTTGCTTAGGAAGGTATGTGGTAACTTTTCTGCCTTGCAGCGCCAAACCACAGTATAGCTGAACCCCACCACTGTGCATTCTGGCTCTAATTAAAGGCATGTTCTCTGCAACAGGGCTCTGAGAAACAGTAAAGAGGGTTTGTTTCAGATTCTGGCTTTATCAAGCAGATGAATGCAGCCGGCAAGCTCTGTAAAGCGCTTTGCAGTGAGTGGCGGGTGTCCTGTATCCATCTGATTATGTTAACCTAGAAAGGGCTCACTCTACCTCGAGGCAGTCTTTATGCCAGCAATCAGACTCTGCCAGGGCGGGGGACTTTGCCCTTTGTGGGTTGGATAGCTGGATACCTGTCATCTGATTTTCTGATTGGAAACTGCTGTTTTTATAGAAGGACCTAAATCCCCTCGTTATCTCCAGCCCTTCTCTCACTAGTTTCTGCTCTGTGAACAACCATCCAGGCAGTCACTGCAGCTCCAAGAGCGCCTGGGATGGGCACCTCTCTCCAACTGCCTGTTTGGCTTTTTATAGCCTGACTGTGTAGAATCTCCTCACTTCTTATCTGAAGATAAATCAGGCGTCCCCTAGGTTTGTCTGTCTCAACAACTCATTCCCCTAGGCTTCTAAAAAAAAGTCTACAATTAATCTATTTGACATAGAAATTAAAGGAAAGAATGTCTAACTTGCACTGTGGTCCTAACCTAAGAAGAATCTAAGATGGTTAAAATCCTAGTATTGCTGTCTCTTACCCAGAAAACCAGTCTTGTTAACAGGTGCAGGGCCTGATCTGAGCAGAATGCTGCCGCTGGTAACTGGAGGCCAAGCGCTTGTTCTTCTGAACACCAGAAACCTTCCCAGCTGGTCAACTCTTTTAACTGTTTCCATCAATGGGGTTTGAAGCAGTAGGAGCTCCTGAGGAGAGGATGGGACCTTGTGTTGATGAAAAGTAATGAACTGTCTTGTTTATCTAATTCTTTCATTTTTAGATGAGCCTATGAATCCTGCACAATGAACACACAGATGCTGGAATTCCTTTGTCTGCAGCATCCCCAAACAGCGTGCCCACCAGGGGTTACCCAAGCTCATCAATTTAATCTCCAAGCAGTATTTTCAGCTTGTTGCTTTACCAGAGTCTAATCTGGATCCCCACGTCAAGTCCAGTTTCCAGACCCACTCTCCCTGCTGCCCGTCTTCCCTAGGACCTGTGAATACTCGAATCTCGGGTGACTTCTCAGTCATCTAGTTGCTTATTGAATTCTGGATGTCTCCAATTCAGCAATAGTTGTTGGATGCCCATTTTTTACTAGGTCCTGCGCTAGGTGTTTATGCCCCAAACAAAAGAAAAAAAGCCATCGTAAGCTACATTCTAGTAGAGAGTCAAAGATCAAAAGCTTCCCACAAAGGTTTTATCAGATCCTCTGGAAGTGGTTTAGCAGTGCTGCCTGCCTAAAAGCCAGCATAGTGGGGGTGCCTTCATCCACACATTTCCAGAGACGGGATTTTGGATAAGGGGGTCCTGTGGCGGTGAAGAGGGGTTGAAGTGATGGAGCTTGGATTCAAGCCTGGTTAGGGTGGAAAATGAAGACAGGAGGGAGGTGATAATTAGACTATAGATGAGTCCAGGGCCTGCAGGAGGTACCACAGGATCAAAGAACTGTATCTGAAAGAGAGAGCTGGGAGTTGGAGAACTGACGTGTGGATTTAGTATTTAAAGACTGGAATAGTTCTACAACCAAACAATCATGTTCTTATCTCAAAATGATGGGGCTTTGCTTCATGAACACTCTCCTTCATGAAAGTAACCTCATTTGTTTTAATTATATATGTGTGTGAGTCACTCAGTCGTGTCCAGCTCTTTGTGACTCCATGGACTCTAGCCCACCAGGCTCCTCTGTCCATGGAATTTCCCAGGCAAGAATATGGGAGTGGGTTGCCATCCCTTCTCCAGGGAATCTTCCCAACCCAGGGATCGTACCTGGATTTCTCACATTGCAGGCAGGTTCTTTACTATCTGAGCCACCAGGGAAGCCCCTTTAATTATATAGATCATATGTATTTTATTAATATTATTAATAATATTATTATTGTTTTATTTATATAATAAATTTACATCATATAATTTATATATATTTCTATGTTGTATGTTGATACATTGTTCTTATGGATATATTCTTATACATTTGAAGATAGCATAAAGCATATTTTAAAATAATATATAAGAGCTTCATTTTTGAGGATATATTTTTACTTTACTTCTTTATCACCCAGTTTGTTTTCCACCTTAATCTCCAGCTGCAACAGTCGAAACAAGCATTATTTTAAGATGCTGTTACAAAAATCTTTGGTTCCTGTCCTTTTCTTGCATCTATCTCACCTACATTTGTCTTTTTTGACTATTCATCACCCAGACTACTTTCATATTAATAACTAATTCCCTTCCTTATGAAGCAAAGCCCACTTCCCCACAAAGAAGCTGAAAGCACTTGCTCTCCCAGAATTCCTTGTGGCTAGAGCTACATACATAACAAGGATGCCTTAATTTGGCACTCTCAACCTGTGAACTGGGAATGGAATTTAAAGATGCTGGGACCAGCAGAATCCTGTTCTGTGAGAGAGGTGGCTGATAAGTAATTTCTAGAAGCAGTTGTGGCAGTGGCGCTTGCAGGATGGTCCCTGGTTGAGGGTATCTGCCATATAAGCTCTCGTGTGTGTGCCAGATGCTGGGGGCAGTACTGACTATAGAACCACCAAACCGGTTCTGTAGTACAATTTTGGGTGTTACTACTAGCCTTGTAGTTGCTGAACCTCTTTCTGATATATCCTTTTAATCCTTTCAATATATTCTTTTTCTAATTACTGTACCCCAAAGTCATTTCTGTTGCATACACCTGAGTCAGAAGACTGACACAGCCTGGTCCAGCCTTGCCTTAGTCCTGTGAGCTGGCCTGTATTCTTCCAAAACATTTTCTTTTGGTTTGAGTTGGCTGCATCAGGTTCTATTACTTGTGTAGGTGGCAGATGTGATGGGGAAGAGTCTGAGCTTTGAGTCTACCTTTTACTTGCTCTGTGACCGTTAGCCAGTTACCCAACTTCTGTGAGTCTCACGTGTTGTTCAGTCGCTTAGTTGTCTGACTCTTTGCGACCCCATGGGCTGCAGCATGCCAGGCTTCCCCATCCATCACCAACTCCTGGAGCCTGCTCAGACTGATGCCCATTGAGTTGGTGATGCTATCTAACCATCTCATCCTCTGCTGCTCCCTTCTCCTCTTGCCTTCAACCTTTCCCAGCATCAGGGTCTTTTCAAATGAGTCAGCTCTTTACATCAGGTGGTGAAAGTACTGGAGCTTCAGCTTCAGCATCTGTCCTTCAGTAAATATTCAGGGTTGATTTCTTTTAGGATTGACTGGTTTGATCTCCTTGTTGGCTAAGGGACTCCCAAGAGTCTTCTCCAATAGCACAGTTCTAAAGCATCAATTCTTTGGCATTCAGCCTTCTTTATGGTCCAACTCTCACATCCATACATGACCACTGGAAAAACCATAGCAGTGACTATGATGTCTCTGCTATGTGATGTCTCTGCTTTTTAATACACTAAGTTTGTCATAGCTTTTCTTACAAGGAGCAAGCATCTTTTAATTTCACAGTTGCAGGTGCCATCTGCAGTGATTTGGGAGCCCAAGAAAATAAGGTCTGTCACTGTTTCCATTGTTTCCCTATCTATTTGCCATGAAGTGATGGGACTGGATGCCATGATCTTAGCTTTTTGAATGCTTAGTTTTAAGCCAGCTTTTTCACTCTCCTGTTTGACCTTCATCAGGAGGCTCTTTAGTTCCTCTTCACTTTCTGCCATAAGTGTTGTATCTCTGCTATGTGATGTCTCTGCTTTTTAATACACTAAGTTTGTCATAGCTTTTCTTACAAGGAGCAAGCATCTTTTAATTTCACAGTTGCAGGTGCCATCTGCAGTGATTTGGGAGCCCAAGAAAATAAGGTCTGTCACTGTTTCCATTGTTTCCCTATCTATTTGCCATGAAGTGATGGGACTGGATGCCATGATCTTAGCTTTTTGAATGCTTAGTTTTAAGCCAGCTTTTTCACTCTCCTGTTTGACCTTCATCAGGAGGCTCTTTAGTTCCTCTTCACTTTCTGCCATAAGTGTTGTCATCTGCGTATCTGAGGTTACTGATATTTCTCCCAGCAATCTTGATTCCAGTTTGAGCTTCATCCAGCCCATCTTTTCCCATGAGGTACTCTGCATAGAAGTTAAATAAGCAGGGTGATAATATATAGCCTTGACGTACTCCTTTCCCAATTTGCAACCAGCCCGTTGTTCCCTGTCCGAATCTAACTGTTGCTGCTTGACCTGCATATAGGTTTCCCAGGAGGCAGGTAAGGTGGTCTGATATTCCCATCTCTTTAAGAATTTTCCACAGTTTGTTGTGATCCACACAGTTAAAGGCTTAGCTTAGTCAATGAAGTGGAAGTCTCAGTTACTAGCTCTAAAAGATAAGAGGGCACCTCCTTCTTACAAGACCTGCTCTGGTTATAGGATTTGGGTGACCTCTCCCTCAAAGGTCTGTGCTGAGTATGAGGGACAGCTTGAACTGCCCATTGTTGATGCCACCCCTCCCCACTGCCCATGGAAGGTTCTCTCTCTCTGTCTTGTCTTTTAAATTTTATCTTGGCTGTGCTGGGTCTCTGTTGTGGAGCACAGGCTTTCTCTAGTTGCAGCACGCAGTCTCTAGTATGATCAGGCTCAGGAGCTGTGGGTCACGGGCCTCGTTGCCCCCTGGCATGTGAGATCTTAATTCGCTGACCAGGGATTGACCCCCATGTCCCCGACATTGAAAGGTGGATTCTTAACCACTGGACTGCCAGGGAGGTCCCTGGAAGCTTCTATTTTAAGTTCATAACATTCTAAAGCAAATAGATTTATCACCTCTTCTCTTCCATTCATCGTCTTCCTTTCAAAAACACTGGGTGAGACTGGGATACTGGACATTCTGGAAGTTAAAGGAGATGAGAGACTAAGGGGAATGGAAGGAACTTCCTAAAAGCTCAGGGAGGAGAGACATGTGTCCTTAATGTTATCCTCTTGCAGATGGCTTCTTACAAGGAGCTTCCTCAGCCAACATACTTCGCATCTTAAGTGCCAGGTCCTGGGACAGAGTGCACCGTGCTCAGCCCTTCCTCTTCTCTTCTCAAAATCCTTCGATAAGCTTTCTAAATAAGTGCCTAGTCTTTGCTCTTTTCTGTTCTAATCCATGCCCCATACCTTATCCCAAGGTGGCTTTCTGAAGTATACATGAAGTCATGTCTTGGCCCCATGTATCTCCTTGAGTCATGGGCAAATGAATTACATTTTCCAAGCCTCAGTTTTCTCATCTGTAAAATGAGGATAGTAATACCTATGTCATGGGGGTTGTTGTGAAGACTAAATGAAATGGTAAGTATGTAGCCTGGAGCGTAGTGCCTGGAACACAGCAAGAGTTCCTGCCTTAGCTATTGCTATTACTACCATTATTGCCCGGGATACACAGCTGTCTGGTCCAGTGGTTGTGAGCGCTTGCCAGGGAGTCAGACACAGCTGGCTCTGTCTTTACTATTCATGTGAGCTTGGGCAAGTCAGGTTACTTCTCCTCATTTCCTTTCCATGAAATGAGGATAATAAAAATCCTTCCACTCAGGGTTTCTGTGAGGGTGAAATGAGATAGTATATGCATTTCAGAATTAGGTTAGGCTAATAGAGGGCCCTAAACAAGCCATTACCCCTACCCCCATAAAAGCTGAAGGGAGGCTCAGTTGTTACTAAGGACTCAAGTTCTTCCTGTCTCTGTCCTTCACCATCCTTGGGGGTTGCCTAGTAGCCCATAACAGCAGAAGTTTTAAGAGTTCCTGGAATTTCCTCCCAACAACTTCTAATTACACATCATTGTCCAGCATGTAGTATAAAGTTACATCTAGCTGCAAGGGAAACAAGAATTAAAGTTTTTCAGCTGGACAAATTGCCGCTCAGAATGAAATAGGATTTCTCAAGTCATCCTGCCAACAACTATACAAATGAGCTTGGAGGTAGATCTTCCAGCCCAGTCAAGCTTTCAGATGGCCAATGGCTTGACTTCAACCTCGTGAGAAACCAGTATTACTGAGCTAAGTTGCTCCTAGATGCCTCACCCTCAGAAATGGTGTGAGATTCTGTTGTTTTAAGCTACTAAACATTGGGGCAATTTGTTATGCCGCAATCAATAACTAATACAGTAGGACAACAAGCCACAGAATATTAGATTATCTTTGTCACCAATAGAAACCATAGCTGTGTAAATATATTTTAAAATATTATTGCTACTCATCCTTCCTTTAGAATTACAGTATTATTAGATTTACTATTAGATAATACACAATTTCCTTTAGGATTCATTCAATCCTAAAGGAAATCAACCTTGAATATTTATGGAAGGACTGATGCTGAAGCTTTAGCTCCAATACTTTGGCCACTTGATGCGAACAGCTGACTCATTGGAAAAATACCCTAATGCTGGGAAAGACTGAGGACAGGAGGAAAAGGGGGGCAACGGAGGGTGAGATGGTTGGATGGCATCACCTATTCAATGGACATGAGTTTGAGCAAGCTCCAGTAGATGGTAAAGGACATGGAAGTCTGGCATGTTGCAGTTTATGGCATCAGAAAGAGTTGGACACAACTTAGCGACTGAACAACGACAACAATACATGATTATGGTCTTGTATTTTTGTGTTATGTAGTAGGCCAGCTACTGGGCAACTCTGGACCTAGGGATCAATGTGTTTCTCACACTGATAACTCTGATATCTTTATTGCTTTTGAGGAATTTCTATCAAAAATTATTTGTTGATCAGACAAGATCAAACAGAGGAGGTAAGTTGTTTCCATTATTGGTTCAGGTTTTGCAAACCAGACAGTCCAAATGAGAATTCTTAACACTCCATAAGGCAGCTTGACCTTTGTTAATGTGAGCAAGTGTGCAGTCAAAAAGTGTGTTGTTTTCAAACCTGTCTAATGGTTGAAGTAACTGTTACTGGATATTATTTAAGATAATTTAGTAGTGTTAACACAATATAGGCCATGTATAGAGTTACACATTCTGCAAGTAGCACAGGTGCTTTTGTTTTGCACTGTAAACTCTCTTTGTACATTGTGTTTTGAAGTAAACATATAAACGAACACATAGTATTTGTACAGGCTGTATTTGCATATTAATTTTCCTTAGAAAATACTGAGAGGTCTTTCGTTTATTTGTTTGGCCTAGCTGTGTGGCTTGTGGGATCTTAGTTCTCTGACCATGGATCAAACCAATACCCCCTGTAGTGGAAGCTCAGAGTCCTAACCACTGGACCACCAAGGAATTTCCCTGAGCATTTAAGAAAACTGGAGGCAAGATGTTCAGGTATGGCCAAGTGAAGAGATTGGCATCTCGTTCACCCCAAAAGAAACTGGGACAAAAGCAATAGTTGACATAAAGAAAAAATGACAAAACACCCATTTCATTTCCCCAGAAATGAAACATACATCATATAAACGTACAAAATCATACAACAATCTGAGAAGCATTTACGCTTGAAAAACTGCTGATGAACTTCAGGTGAGAATAGTGGAAATCTGTGATTTTCTGGCCTGAGGCTGCTCCATCACTGTCTCCCTCAGTTATTTGATACAGAGGTTCTAAATTTTAAGATAGTCAGGACCAGTACCTTCTCTGCTCTGGTTAGTGGGGACAGAGGATAGTGATCGAAAACACCCAACAGTGTTGTTGATGAAGGGACAGTCTCAGAGGTAGCAGTGAGGAGGGCCAGTGGCTCTACCATCTTAAGGTTGTAGTCTTGGTTGGGGCAAGCTTCCAGGATAAAGCTGCATGCGTGCACAGAGATAAGAGAGGGCCCGATCAGCTACACACTCCTGGCCAACCCTGAGGTTGTGTATGGGCAGAGGAAATACAAAAGGGCATAACAATAAGCAAAAGCTGGATAAGAGTGAAAATGGTGGCCTAAACTATGAATACACTCCCCCCCATACAGGGATCTGTCAGTAGAGGACAGAAGATTATTTAGTGGCTTGAGATGGTTGGACACAAGCTCTGTTTGATCAGTGGCTAGTCACTCAGTTATGAAGTACATGAGGCAAGTACTTCAGGAAGACAGAAATAAAAATAACTAAAAAATGACAGAAGTTGTAGCTGTATTCTGCTGGAGAGACAGATTTCATGGATTTAGCCCAGACAAGTTACTAATCAGAGAAACAATAAACAGATAAACAAACAGAAATAACAGTAACCTGTGGTGGGGGGGGGATTAGAATTCAGACTTGCTACAAGATATTATCTAAAATGTCCAATTTACAGCAAGAACAGCAACAACAAATTATAGGACACACAAAGAAATGGAAATGCATGACCCATACTTGGAAAAAAACAGTTAATATAAATTGACTCTGAGTGACTATTGATACTGAATTTAGCAGACAAAGACTTCAAAGAGGCTGTTAGAAGGATGTTCAAAGAACTAAAGGAAATTATACTTAAAGAGTTCAAAGAAATTATGATCACAATGAATCAATAATAGAGATTCTCAATAAGGAGATAGAAATAATAAGAACCCAAGGATATTCTGGAGTTGAAGAATACAGCAACAGCCCAAAATAATCTATAAAACCATGCAATCCCTATCCAAATGCCAACAAGATTAATTTTTTTTTGCAGAAACAGAAAAATCCATCCTAAAATTCATATGGAATCTCTAGCAATCATAACGGCATGGTGCTGGCATAAAGACAGACATATAAACCAATGGAATAGAATAGAGCAGTGGTTTGACACAAGGGATGAGTTTCATAAAAAAAACATTTTTTTCCATGGAATGAGGGGAGATCCAGTTCAGGCGGTAATGTGAACTATGGGGAGTGACAGATGAAGCTTTGTTCACTCACCTGCAACTCACCTCCTGCTGTGTGGTCCTGTTCCTAACATTTCGAATCAGTACTGGTCTGTGGCCCAGGGATTGGGTCCCTGCAATAGAGAGCCCAGAAATAAACCCATATGGTCAAGTGACTTAAAAAAAAAATTTTTTTTTTTAATTGTTGGCTGCATGGCACAGCATGTGGGATCTTAGTTTCCTGACCAGGGATTGAACCCCTGTCCTCCAAAGTGGAAGCATGGAGTCTTAACCATTGGATTACCAGGGAAGTCTCCATGGTCAAATGATTGTAAATGATTTTTGACAAAGATGCAAGGACCTCAACAGGAAAAGGACAGTCTTCTGAACAAGTGGTGTTGGAAGGCTTCCCTGGTGGTCCAGTGATTAAGAATCTACCTTGCAATGCAAGGGAGACCAATTTGATCCCTGGTCCGGGAAGATCCCACATGCCATGGGGCAACTAAGCCTGTGTGCCACAACTACTGAGCCTGTGCTCTCAAGCTCAGGAGCCACAAATACTAATCCTACATCCTACAACTACTGAAGCCCGTGCAGCTAGAGTCCATGCTCCACTGAGAGAAGCCACTGCAATGAGAAGCCCACACATGTAACTAGAGAATAGCCCCTGCTTGCCACAACTAGAGAAAGCCCATGTGCAGCAACAAAGACTCACCACAGCCAAAAAAATAAAAATAAAAAAATAAATCTTAAAGAAACAAGTGGTGTTGGCAAAACTGAATATCCATATGCAAGAAAAGGAGGTTGGACCTTTACATCACCTACAACAATGGACTCAAAATGGATTCAAGACCTAAGTGTAAGAGTGAAACTATAAAACTCTTAAAATATTACAATATAGGAGAGAATCTTCATGCCATTATACCTGGCAATAATTATTTGGATATGATGTCAAAAATGCAGGCAACAAAAGAGAAAATAGATAAATTGGACTTCATCACAATTAAAAACTTTAGCGTTTTTACGACGGGTTTGCTGCCAGGTTAGAGGTGTCATGAAAACCACCGTTAAACCTAAGCAAAAATGGGAAAGGAAAAGACCCATATCAACATCGTTGTCATTGGGCATGTAGATTCAGGAAAGTCCACCATGACTGGCCATCTCATCCACAAATGTGGCGGGATTGACAAGAGAACAGTTGAAAAGTTCAAGAAGGAGGCTGCCGAGATGGGAAAGGGCTCCTTCAAACATGCCTGGGTCTTGGAGAAACTGAAAGCTGAACGTGAGCGTGGTTTCACCATTGATATCTCCCTGTGGAAATTTGAGACCAGCAAGTACTATGTTACCATCACTGATGCTCCAGGACGCAGAGACTTCATCAAAAACATGATTACAGGCACATCCCAGGCTGACTGTGCTGTCCTGATTGTTGCTGCTGGTGTTGGTGAATTGGAAGCTGGTATCTCCAAGAACGGGCAGACCCATGAGCATGCCCTTCTGGCTTACACTCTGGGTGTGAAACAACTAATTGTTGGAGTTAACAAAATGGATTCCACTGAGCCATCCTCCAGCCAGAAGAGATACAAGGAAATTATTAAGGAAGTCAGCACCTACATTAAGAAAATTGGCTACAACCCCAACACAGTAGCATTTGTGCCATTTTCTGGATGGAATGGTGACAACGTGCTGGAGCCAAGTGCTAACATGCCATGGTTCAGGGGATGGAAAGTCACCCAAAAGGACGGCAGTGCCAGTGAACCACCCTGCTTGAAGCTCTGGATTGCATCCTGCCACCAACTCGCCCAACTGAAAAACCCTTGCGTTTGCCCCTCCAGGATGTCTATAAAATTGGTGGTATTGGTACTGTCCCTGTGGGTTGTGTGGAGACTGGTGTTCTCAAACCTGGCATGGTGGTCACCTTTGCTCCAGTCAATGTGGCAACTGAAGTGAAGTCTGTAGAAATGCACCATGAAGCACTGAGTGAAGCCCTTCCTGGGGACAATGTGGGCTTCAGTGTCAAGAACGTGTCTGTCGAAGATGTTCGTCATGGCAATGTGGCTGGTGACAGCAAAAATGACAGACCAATGGAAGCTGCTGGCTTCACAGCTCGGGGAACCATCCAGGCCAGATCAGTGCAGGATATGTACCTGTGCTGGATTGTCACACAGCTCACATTGCTTGCAAGTTTGCTGAGTTGAATGAGAAGATTGATCATCGTTCTGGGAGAAAGCTGGAAGACAGCCCTAAATTCTTGAAATCTGGTGATGCTGCCATCATTGATATGGTTCCTGGCAAGCCCATGTGTGTCGAGAGCTTCTCTGACTATCCTTCCCTGGGCCATTTTGCTGTGTGTGATATGAGACAGTCGCTATGGGTGTCAAAGCAGTGGACAAGAAGGCAGCTGGAGCTGGCAAGGTCACCAAGTCTGCCCAGAAAGCTCAGAAGGCTAAATGAATACTATCCCCAATACCTGCCACCCGAGTCTTAATCAGCGGTGGAAGAACGGTCTCAGACTGTTTGTCTCAATTGGCCATTTAAGTTTAATAGTAAAAGACCAGTTAATGACAACAATACATTGTAAAACCTTCAGAAGGAAAGGAGAATGTTTTTGTGGACCCTATGTTTTGTGTGTGGCAGTTTAAGTTATTAGTTTTTAAAATCAGTACTTTTTAATGAAAACAACTTGACCAAAAATCTGTTACAAAATTTGAGACCCATTAAAAAAAGTTCAGTGAGAAACCTGTGTCTTCTGTTGGTCAACATTGTAACTCCATATAGTACTACTTTGGTAAGAGTTGCTCATAACCTATTTCTGGTGAAACAATTTTTGCTTTATAGGTTTGTATTTCTAGGGTGGAGCTTCAGGTTTGTTAACCTTGTGTTGAGAACTCATCTGTTTTAATCACGTCTTAAGCATTGGTACAACACTTTCTAGGTTAGGACAGATGAGCAAAGAGTAACTATGTTTTATATGTAAGCTAGTTTGTAAGGTCAGATTCTATGGTATAAGAGCTCCCATTGCATATAAAATTTTGTATGGTTACATAAATAATGAGTAAATCTATGTCATTTAGTTTCCCAGTTATGAGGATGTGCATTCACACTTATAATATTAAGTAGTTAATCTAAAATGTGAGGCTTAAACAGTGTTGAGTACTGCCCTGCTATTTGTATACAGATTCTACGAAAAATAAAAGATGCCAGAAGCTAAAAAAAAAAAAAAAAAATTAAAAAACTTTAATTCATCAAAGGATGAAAAGGTAGCCTGTGGAATGAGAGAAAATATTTGCAAATCATATATCTAATGAAGAATTAATATCTGGAATATATAAAGAGCTCCTATAATTCAGTAAAACCCCCAAAGACCCAACTGAAAAATGGGCAAAGGACTTCAATAGGCATTTCTCCAAAGAAGATATGTAAATGACTCATAAGCACGTGAAAGATGCTCAACATCACTAATCACTGTGAGTCGCTCAGTCGTGTCTGACTCTGTTAGCCCATGCACTGTAGCCCGCCAGGCTTCTCTGTCTGTGGGATTCTCCAGGCAAGAATACTGGAGTGGGGAGCCCTTCTCTAGAGGATCTTCCTGACCAAGGGATCAAACCCGGATCTTCTGCAGGCAGATTCGTTTACTGTTTGAGCCACCAGGAAAGCCCCCAGTCATTAGGAAAATGCAAATAAAAACCATAATGAGATTGCAGTGTTACTTCATTATCACCCCCATTGAGATATTATGAAGAACAAAAAAAACACCCCACTAAAAATCCCCAGAAAATAACAAGTGTTGGTGGAGATGTGGAGAAATTGGAACCTTTGTGCATTGATAGTGGGGATGTAAAATGGTGCAGCTGCTATGGAAAATAGTATGGCATTTTCTAAAAATATCAAGTATAGAATTAGCATATGATCCAGTAATTCCATTTCTGGATATATACCCAAGAGAATTGAAAGCAAGGACACGAGCAGATGATAACCAAAAGGTAGAAGCAATGTAAGCACCCATTGATGGATTAATAATCAAAATGTGATATACATATATATATATATATATATAAAATGGAATATTATTCAACCTTAAAAAGGAAGGAAATTCTGGCACATGCTACAACATGGATGAACTTTGAAGACATTATGCTAAGCAAAGAGAGTCACAAAAGGACAAATATTGTATGATTCCACTTATATGCAATACTTAGAATAGGCAAGTTCATACAGATAGAAGTATGGTGATTTCCAAGGACTGAGGGGATAGGAGGAATAAGGAGTTATTGTTTAATGGTAACAATTTTGGGAAGATGAAAATGTTCTAGAGATGAATAATGGTGAAGGTTGCACAACAATATGAATGTACTTAATGCCACTGAATTATATACCTTTAGAAATGGTAAATTATATGTAATATATGAGTTACCACAAAAAGTATAATAACTAAGTGAAAAATTCACTAGAGGGGCTTAGCAGATTCTAGATGGCAGGAAAAAGAATCATTGAACTCAAATATAAATTCATAGAAATTACCCAGTCATCTGAAGGGTTTTTTTTTTTAACTGAAAACAATAATCAGTGGTCAAAGACCTGTGGGACAACATCCTACAGACATTAGACATACAACATATGTCTAATGGTTGTATCCAAAGGGGAGTTGAGAGAAAAAGGGGCAGAACTTTTTTTTTTTAAATAATGATCATAAACTTCCCAAATCTGATGAAAACATGAATCTATATATCCAAGAATGCAACAAACCTTAAGTAAGATTAATACAAAGAGATCCACTCCTAGACACATCCTAGTCTAGTGTTCAAAGACAAAGAGAAAATCTGAAATTAGCAAGAGAAAAATGACTCCACGTATAGAGAGCATTAATTAATACAACTGTTGGCTGAATCTCATCCAAAACAAGGGAGAAGACAGTGGGTTGACATATTCAGTGTGCTGAATGAATAATTCTATATCCAGCAAAACTGTCCTTCAAAAACAAAACCAAAATAAAGACAATACTAGGTAAAAACTGGAAGCATTTCTATGCTCCCTTATAAGATAGACTAAAGGAAATAATTTAGGCTGAAAGGAATGATAACAGAAAATGACCCAAATCCATAGCTAAAAATGAGGAGCACCAGAATTTGTGTATACGTGGGTTAATATGAAAGACTGTATTTTTCCTTCTTTTCTTAACTATCCTAAAAACCACAAATTATAACACTGTATTACCATGTGATATATATTATAAAAATTTTGTGAGGAAATTGTGAATGATATAAAAAATAAGAACTAGTATTTCTAGGAAGGGACAGTAAACTGTTCAACACAGTGTACAACAATTATAGTTTCACAACTACCAAAGCCCTCATGCCCTAGAGCCCGTGCTCCTCAACAAGAATTATTGTTGTTCTCTCAGTCATGTCCGACTTTTGCTACCCTATGGACAGCAGCATGCCAGGTTTCCCTGTCCTTCACCATCTTCTGGAGTTGAAACCACCATAATGAGAAGCCAGCACATTGCAACTAGAGAAACCCGGTACACAGCAATGAAGACCCAGCCAAAAATAAATAAATATTTAATTAAAAAAAAATAGGGGCAGCCAAGAAACCACCCTAGTCAAGATTAAAGGACTAGAGAAGCTTATCAAGATTAGGAATGACTACCTGAGATTGTTGCTGTTCACTTGCTCAGTCTTGTCCTACTCTGCGACCCCATGGACTGCAGCACACCAGGCTCCCCTGTTCTTCACCATCTCCAGGAGCCTGCTCAAACTCATGTCCATTGATTTGGTGATGCCATCCAACCATCTCATCCTCTGTCATCCCCTTCTCCTCCTGCCTTCCATCTTTGCCAGCATCAGGGTCCTTTCCAATGAGTTGGCTCTTCACATCAGGTGGCCAAAGTATTGGAGCTTCAGCTTCAGCATCAGTCCTTCCAATGAATATTCAGGGTTGATTTCCTTTAGGATTGACTGGTTTGATCTCCTTGCAGTCCAAGGGACTCTCTTAGAGGGACCAGAGAAGCTTATCAAGATTAGGAAATTGCCACTTGAGAATAATAAGGCTACCAGGCTCCTCCATCCATAGGGTTGTAGATTGAGACTGTAAACCCTGCTCACACCTTAATCTTGTCACAGACCCCACTTCTGAACCACTGTTATAAAATCCTTCATCATATCCTCTGGGGTTGAGACATAGCAGAAGCCTCTCTTACAGGGCAAACAATGAAGTTATCCTTTCCTACTTCATCTAAAACTCTGTCTCTGGGATTTGATTCAGGACCAGTGATAGAGAGACCAAGCTTTCGGTAACAAAACCCTCTGACACTAGCAAGTAGGTCTTGTTCAGTCTGCTGTGGGGTCACTGCTCCTTTCCCCCGGGTCCTGGTGTGCACAGGAGTTTGCGTGTGCCCTCCAAGAGTGGTGTCTCTGTTTCCCCCAGTCCTGTGGAAGTCTTGTAATCAAATCCCACTGACCTTCAAAGTCACATCCTTTGGGGATTCCTACTCCTCCTACCATCTCACTGCGGCTTCTTTGTTTTTGGAAGTGCGGTATCTCTTTTGGTGGGTTCCAGTGTCGTCCTGTTGATGGTTGTTCAGCAGTTGTGATTTCAGTGCTCCCATGAGAAGAGCTGGGTACGTGTCCTTCTACTCTGCCATCTTGAACCAATCTCTTAATTTTTGAGCTACTACTGCTATAATTTGTGTCTGAGGATTAAAAGTCATTAACGGTGATGAAACCAGATAAAATATAAAACTTGCCATCTTCTACAACTTTCTATACGTATTTCTTGAATATCATTTTACTTAACACACAAATTACTTGTTTATCTATAGGTTCATAAAAGCAATTTATTTAAAAACCATACAAAAATTCTTTCAAAAATGTCACTTGGAGCATTAAAATAAATAAGAATAGTAATGTATAATGATCTAATGCTATTATAACCACATACATATATACATGCATTCATTCAGTTCAGTTCAGTTCAGTCGCTCAGTCGTGTCCGACTCTTTGCGACCCCATAAATCGCAGCACACCAGGCCTCCCTGTCCATCACCATCTCCCGGAGTTCACTCAGACTCACGTCCATCGAGTCCGTGATGCCATCCAGCCATCTCATCCTCGGTCGTCCCCTTCTCCTCCTGCCCCCAATCCCTCTAGGGAGAAGAAAAACTTACAATAGAATGCTGACCATTAAAGTGGAACTATAAGGCTACCATTTAGTAGATTACACAGTGAAAATTGATTTGGGCAGGCGTCATCCTCAAAAGCTAAAACTTGTTGGTAAAGGTTTGATGAGGAACAGAACATGCAGATAGTTTCAAAATACTTGTTAAAGGAAAATGAAAAAATAGTAATGTCATGGTAGAGAAACTTAGACACCCCCTTAAACAGCTGAACAGGTGATCAACATTACTGTCACTAGTAATGGAACAGATAGACATCATGCCCCTCCCCTGCCATAAGAGGGACACAATATCATTTCTATACTATCCTTGCCAAGAGTACATGATTCCAGTTTAATCATGAGGAAACATCAGATTCCAATTTGGGTCCATCTCACAAAGCAGCTTTTAAAAAGTGTCAAGGTTATAAACTAGAAACTTTTAGAAACTGTTCCAGATTAAAGAGAACTAAAGAGACATTATATAATTTGATGTATGATACTGGGTAGGTTCCTGGACCAGAAAAAAACTTCCAGCTTATTGAGATATTGACAAATTAAATTTCAGCTATTTAAAGTGTACAATGTGATGATTTATGTGTACATTGTGAATAAGTCGCCCTCCCCATGAAGTTAACACATCTATCCCCTCATATATTTACCCCCTTTTTTTTGGTGAAAAAATTTTAGTTTTACTGTTTTGGCAGATTTCAATTATACAATATAATATTATAGTCACCATGTTATACATTAGATCCCCAGACCTTATTATATTAAAAATGGCAGTTTGTGTACACTTTTACCAACCTCTCCTTATATTCCCACCCCATACCTCCCAGCCCCTGGCAATCATTTTTCTACTCTCTGTTTCCATGAGATCAAACGCCCCCCAACCCCCAGATTCCTGATATAAGTAATACCATATAGTATTTCTCTTTCTCTATCTGGTTTATTTCACTTAGCACGATGCCTTCTAGTTATACCTATGTTGCTGCAAATGACAGGATTTCTTTATCCCATTATGTAAGTAAATACTACATTTTCTATCTTTTTTTTTAACTTTTTATTTTGTATTGGGGTATAGCCGATTACCAATGTTGTGATAGTTTCAGGTGAACAGCAAAAGGACTCAGCGATACATATACATGTATCCATTCTTCCCCAAACTCCTCTCCCATCCAGGCTGCTACATAACTTTGTACAAAGTTTCATGTTCTATACAGTAGGTCTTTGTTGGTTACCCATTTTAAATATAACAGTGTGTACATGTCCATCCTGAACTCCCTAACTATCCCTTCCCCCTAGCAATGATAAGTTTGTTCTCTAATATACCACATTTTCTTTATTCATTTATCCAAAAAATTGTTTACTACAAAGTACATTATGGGACAACTGGTGAAATATAAATAAGATCTGGAGATTAAAATATCATATGGTGCCAGTGCTAACTTCCTGATTTTGATAATTATACTATGGTTAAGGAAGAGACTGGGCTTCCCTGGTGGCTCAGAGGTTAAAGTGTCTGCCTCCAATGCGGGAGACCCAGGTTCGATCCCTGGGTCGGGAAGATCCCCTGGAGAAGGAAATGGCAACCCACTCCAGTATTCTTGCCTGGAGAATCCCATGGACTGAGAAGCCTAGTAGGTTACAGTCCACGGGGTCGCAAAGAGTCGGACACGACTGAGCGACTTTACCTTACCTTAAGGAAGAGACTATCCTTATTCTTGTGACATAAACACTTAAGTATTTAGGGATCAAGAGGTATCATGCCTATATGATTTACTTCAAATGGTTCATAAAAACAATGTGTTTATATTGTTTTTCAATTGTCCAGTCACTAAGTCTTGTCCAACTATCCCACCCTATGGACTGCTGCATGCCAGACTTCCCTGTCCCTCACTATCTCCTGGAGTTTGCCCAAGTTCGTGTCCATTGAATCAGTGATGCCATTCAACCATCTCATCCTCTGTAACCCTCTTCTTTTGCCTTCAGTCTTTCTCAGCATCAGGGTCTTTTCCAGTCAGTCGGCTCTTTGCATCAGTGGCCAACATATTGGAACTTTAGTTTCAGAATCAGTTCTTCCAATGAATAGTCAGGGTTGATTTCCTTTAAGATTGACTGGTTTGACTTCCTTGCAGTCCAAGGGACTGTCACATCTTCTCTAGCATCACAGTTCAAAAGCATCAGTTCTGCACTCAACCTTCCTTACAGTCCAACTCTCACATCTGTACATGACTACTGGAAAAACCATAGCTTTGATTATAGGGACTTTTTTGGCAAAGTGGTGTCTCTGCTTTTTAATACGCTGTCTAGGACACTTCCCTTTCAAGGAGCAAGTATCTTTTAATTTCATGACTGCAGGCACCATCAGCAGTGATTTTGGAGCCCAAGAAAATAAAATCTGCCACTGCTTCCACTTTTTTCCCTTATATTTCCCATGAAGTGATAGGACCAGATATCATCTTAGTTTTTTTATTGTTGAGTTTCAAGCCAGCTATTTTTCACAAAGCCAGTTTAAAATGAAATGTCAAGGAAAAGTAATTGATGATGACAGCCTTGTATGATATTGTTTTACTTGAATTATCCAATGTGTTAGAACACAAATGGTGTGTGTGCATGTGTAAAAATGAATGTGAACTGAAGTGTAATGTAAGCAAAATTGAAAGAGCATCTTACATTTTCCCAGCCTAAAAGGGCATCTAAGTAAGATGTGGCTCTCAATGTAACCAGCTTCCTCTTTTTGTATCCTGTACTTATACTGATGCCATCAAGGAAGAATTCTTATCTTCTGAGTCCTTTTGGAAACTACAAAGGCTATGAACATTTTGAAAAGAGTAAACATATTGTTTACCAAATAAAACTTTTGGGAAGAAAACTTTGTATTCCACACAGATGGAGCCCCTGAGATGCTTGGTAAAGCATCTCATTTTACTACTTTCATAAGAAAGGAAACTCTTCACAGCATTCATTCTTTCTACTTAGACAAGCACTGGCAAAAAAATTTTTCTAACAGCTTTCAAAAAGAGGTTTTGTCAATAGTCACAAATGCCATCAACTTTATCAGAGGCAGATCTTTGAGTCAAATGCATTGAAAATTTTTTTTGTAAAGATATGAGAGCAAAATATAAATTCCTTCTGTACCACATGTAAGTTTGCTGGTTTTCATAAAGATATGCCTTCAAGCACATTTTCAAACTAAGGGCAGAAGTTTTACTTGAACAGAAAGTTTAAAAACAAAGAAGGAAAAGAAAATCCACTCTTGGGACATTATGAGAGTTTTGCTTTTCATGTATGGCTTATCTGACATATACTTTTGATCATGTGAATGAGTTAAACCTTTCAATTCAATGTTATGAGGTCAATGTTATAAATGCTTCCTAAAAAATTTAAAAAACATTTTCAGTTAAGTGATTAATAAGGAAGAAACTGGAAGATATGCTTTTCTAAGACAGAGTTGTAATATAAAATTCTGTCAAATTTCTTTGAAAAGAGAAATCTGCAAATTTCTGGAACACTTTAGAAGTCTTTCAAAAGTTATTTCTATCTTATGGCTTCTAAGTTGAACCACAGATATGCAGTCCACTTCTTTCTTAAATAAACTGAATCAAAGAGATTAAGATGTTGATCTAATCAAAGATGAATTCATTCATCATAGAACAAAAAACTACAATTGAAGTTTTAACTCAAACATACTGGAAGAATTCTAGAATTCCTTGAAAAAGCATTATTCTTGCCTTGATTCAAAAAATTGTTGAAAGTTTAATACCATTTGCAAAAATAAATCTTTTAAAAAATATTTCATTTCATTTTTATTTATTTGGGTGCACCAGGTCTTAGTTGCAGCATGCAGATCTTTGGTCTTCATTGCATCACACAGAAGTTTTAGTTGCAGTTTGTGAAGTCTTAGTTGTGGCTTGTGGGACCTAGTTCCCTGACCAGAAATGGAACTCAGGCCTCTTGCATTGGGAGCATGGAGTCTTAGCCAACTGGACCACTAGGGAAGTCCTTTCCCATTTTCTTTTTTTAAAATCTTTGGTCAGTTATCTCATTTCTTTTCCCACACTTGACCTGATCTAGAACCTGCCCCAACATGTATGCACAACTTTCTGCTAAGATGGATTCCACCACAGAAACCTGAAGGGGGTTTGTCCACACTTACTATGGGGTGGTGCCCCCTTCCTTTTTGACCCCTAAGGAGCCTTCCTGCACATGTGCAGATAGGGAAGTCTTCCTTAATCTCAGGAGTGGTCATTTTATCTCCTTATTTCAGCACAGCTCAGCTTCTGTCCTTGGAGTGTCTGGGGAAAGCAAAGCTTCCATTTTACTCCAGTTGAAAAACACCAGCTGTCCAGCCCAGGGGCCCATCCATCTCCTACCTCAGTGCCATTGAGTGGAAAAAGAGCAGGCTTATGGGAGAACATAAGGTCAGACTTGAATTTATGGGTGTGAAGTTGTTGCAGGCCCATTCTGACTCCATGTTGGAGGTGTTTCTTAGACTTGCTTTTCACTGCTTTTGTTATAATAATTTGTAAGCCCTGCTTCAGAGAATCCTGTTCCTTTGCCTGACTGTTAAAGTGCCTTTGTTCAGAGCCCCGTCTACCTGTAGATGGCAAGTTGTAAGAAATTAACACATCCCCTGCCTGAGGCTCGCTATTCTAGGAAATCTTTGCAAGGTCAATGGCCTTTTTACTGTTTCCTCACCTTCCACTATCGCTGATCTATTAAAAAACACCTGGCAAGATAGTTATTTTGAGATATAGTCTGCCAGCTTCTCAGTCAATCAGCTCTCCGAATGAAGTTGCATTCCTTGCCTCAAGCCCTGGTCTCCGGTCATTGGCCTGCCCCGGGGCGAGCAGAGCAAGCTTGGACTCCAGTAACAAGGTGACACCGAGGACGCTCAGCAAACTTCTGGCCCCATTGGTCTGAAGATCATAAGAGGAGTTTGGCATGGGAAGCCATCTGTGTCCATACGGTAAGAGGCCATAGACAGCTCTCCTTTCCTCCGGACCTTACTTCCGTATCTGTAAAGGTTGCACTGTTTCTCTATGTTGGAGATAACAGCAGTGAACAACAAGGTTGGGTGTGTGTGCCTTCAAACCATTTTACCCTTTACCTCTCTAAACTTGTTCTTAATCTGTAAAATTAAGGGAATAATTGATTGAGAGAGGAGTTGATGTGATGCCACTTGGCCTTTTCTGTTTTCCACATTTGTTTCTCGTCCTCTAGAGCCAGAAGACGAGACCCGGTTACTCTCGCTTTTATAGCCCTTCCGCGTCCGGTCTTCTGCGCAGGCGCCCTGGACGGCCCCGGGGCAGGGTGGGGGTGGGGCGGGACCGAAGCCGAGCAGGTCTTCCCCGGGGCCAGCGCCCGCGAGGGGTGGAGGGAAGCGGGCTGCCCTGACGTCATCAGGCTGCGCGGCCCGCAGGGCGGGACCCGAGCGCGACAAGGCGGCCCGCGGACCGGGGCGGGCTAGTGGGGAAGCGAAACTGAGGGAGGAGGCGGCGGCTCTGGCAGCGGCTGGGCCAGGCCTGGTGGCGGCGGCATCGGCGGCCTGACCGCCCCCCCTCTCCGCTCCTTGGCAGGTCGCCCTCTTCCCTCAGCGTGAGTGCCGACGCGCGGCCCCGGGTGGGGGGGCGGCGAGCGGGCGGGCACGCGGGGCTCAGTATCCTCACGTCCGCCGCCGCCGCCTCGGCCCCCGCGCTGGCGGTCGTGACCCCTGCCGCCTCTTCTCTCTCCCCTCCTCCCTTATATCCCTTGTCTCTTCCCCCGCGCCCTGTCTCCAGTCCACCAGCCGCTGCTGACACACATCTCTGCGCACATATTCTTCACACACTCACGTTGTCTACAAATGAGAAGGCTGGCCGGGAGGGACGCGAGCCCATCTCTTCCCTCTTGTGATAACGGGTGGCGGTGCGAAATCCAGGCCTGGGGAGATGGAGAGGGGATCTGAACCCCTTCCCTGGGAGAGCAGTCGAAGCCGGCCTTCTGCCTTCCTCTTAGGAATTCCCTGCCAGGGCACATTCTTTTGGATGTGTAGGTCACTTGAGCTGTGGTAGGTAGGTCGGTTGGCTGCGCGGCCTTCCCCTCTCGGGCCTCAGTTCCTTGCAGTGGCAAAGGAAAGAGGGTTGGATGAGGTGGTTTGGAAGGTCCAGATCTAGGATGTGTAGGGGCGGAGCACCAGTACCTCCTGCCTTTCGCACACTATTTCCACTCCTTTTCCTGCATCCATCTCAACACAGTTCTTGAGTATCCTGTGCTTCCAGCCTCCTCCAGAGGTGCTAGGAATCAGAGGGCCCTTTTTGCTTAGGTTATGGTGGAGAAGGAAATGGCAACCCACTCCAGTACTCTTGCCTGGAGAATCCCATGGAGGGAGGAGCCTGGTGGGCTACATTCCATGGGGTCGCAAAGAGTCGGACACGACTGAGTGACTTCACTCACTCACTCACTCATGGGCCTTGGAGGTGGTGGTGGTTGCGGGGCCGGGGGGGT
>SJYT01059688.1:87687-436625 GCA_006410635.1 Cephalophus harveyi
GGGGGGTGGGATTTTTAAGACCGTACTTTAAAGTTAGATGTAGCTTAGCCTGGTTTTGCTTTCTGTTTGTTCAGCATCTCCTGTTCTTCCTTCCTCCTCAGGATAGCTCCTGCCTGTGCCTAGTTAAAAGGCTGCCTCCTTAACAAGGAGGAGATTGTGTGTTGGATTGGCTGGCTCATCCTTGAGCTGGAGAGAAGTGAAACGTGATTCATATTTGAATCATGAGGGATCAGTGATATCTTTGGATTTCAGCACTGCTGCCCTGAGCCATGCTGTTCGCCTGCTCTTGTGCCCCTGCAGCTCCCCTTCCCCCAGCAGTTGCAGCCCAGCTGAGCACCCACCTGTTTGCTCTTATTTTTGAGTACTTTCTCTTTTCTGAGTCCTCTTATAGCCACTCTGTTTTCACCTACTCTTGTTTTTCAGTTTAATCACTCCTTGAGGAATGATTTCAGGAATCTCATTATTACTTCATTCCATCTCATTTCCCCCCCCAACATGTTTGCTTCTCATGCTTACCCATGGGCATAGATGATGGTGACACAGTGCCTCGCCTCGTTCCATTCTCTTTTTGTGGAGGCGGGTTCTTGTTCTTAAAATTGCTGTTTTTGTACCTGAGTCCTATGATATGATAAGTCTGGTCCTGCTAGCTTTCCCACTCTTCCATTTTTTTCAGTCAAGTCAACCACTGCTTCCATTCCTTACTCCATTTAAAAACTTTCCCAATTCTCCCATGTTTTCAAACATCCTGAAGTAAACCAAAAACCAGTATTTGTATCATATTGTGTAATCTCTTAATTTTCTTGGTGAAATAATAATGGCGATGGAGTAGCCTTTCTGGGATGGTCTTTTCACCTTGAAAATATTTGTTGATATTCATTAGGTTTCATGATTATAATTTCCAGTGTACCTTATCATACGTGTCCCTTGTTGCATCAAAACTACAGAATAGCAAGTACCTAAGGCCGTTTTTTCCCTTGTGGCTTGTGGAGTTGATCCATGACTTTTTGGTATTTGACACCAGTGGCCCAGAGACCTCTGGGTCTGTGAGCACCACATTTTCCAGTAAAACTGACAGCTCTTACTGAAAACCAGAGCTTGGCTAGCCTTCCTGGGTATCATTCTGAGGAAGAAGCTGTTCAAGCACTGACACTGGGAGCTGTTTGGAGTTGCCAGCTTTCATCCCATTAATGGTTTACTCTGGAATTCCCTGCTGTGATCCTAGTGGGTCTGACCAGGGCAGCTGACTATCTGGATTTACGGTTGCAGTAACAATGAAGAGGAGGAATGATTCAGAATGCACTGCCCCTCTCAAGAAACAGAAGAAAAGAGTTGCTGAGCTTGCCCTGAGCCTAAGCTCCACATCTGATGATGAGCCTCCCTCCTCTGTCAATCATGCAGCAAAAGGTAAGCTTGCCTCTGTGGTCAGAGACCACTGACCATGCTTGAATCCCTGATGCCTTAGTTGGGCAGAATACAGTCCACTGTGCCATGAGGAAAATTGGGCAAATTCTACCAAGATATATCGGCTGTAGACTTTCTCTTTTGCCATTCTCCTATTGGGAGTTGAGAATGTGTTATAACTAAAATACTTGACTTTCTACAGGTGTGCCTTAGTTCTGTTGTGGTCCTTCAGTGAGTGGCACTCTTTTGCTGCCTTCAGCCAGGTAGACATAGTGGTGAGCCTTGAGTGCTCCTTGCTCTCAGCTGTTAATGATCCTGGGGCTCTTTCACAGGGCTGGGCTCTTTGCTGTGGTGATCTGGCTTAATTTCCCTCAGGTTTTTGCATTCTGTTTTCTCAGTTCCCTTGGCAGTTATGGTCAGAAACACCCAAAGGAATTGAAGCACCCCTGTGTTCACTGTTTGCATTAAGCTTTAAGGATTTCACTGATCTGGTTGAAACTAGCATTTTACTTTGCTTGTTTTCCAGGGTGACAGATGTTCACAGTTTCTGCAGGTGCTTTCTGTGAAGCTTTCTGTCTTGGAGCTTGCCTGAAATACCAAACAATTAGAAGTAGCTCTGTTTGCATTTTCCTTGAATTGCCAGCTGTATTAATTTCCTGACAGTACCATGAACTACGTAGCTTAAACAACAGAAATATATTCTCCAGACTTCTGGAGGCTGGAAGTCTAAAATGAAGGTTACTGCAGGGCCATGCTCCCTCCCAAGACTTTAAGAAAGAATCCTGCCTTGCCTCACTTCATTTCTGCTAGTTGCTGGCGATTCCTGGTGTTCTTGCAGCAGTGTAACTCCAGTCTTTGCCTCTGTGTGTGTCTGTGTTCAGATTTCCCTCTTCTTAGGAGGATAGCAGTCATTGGATGAGGGCCCACCCTAATCCAGTATGACCTCATCTTAATTTGATTACGTCTGCAGAGACCCTGTTTCCAAATGCCATGTTCCCAGTGCTGGCTGGATATGACATTTTGGACACCATATACCCCCAGCAGTCTTGCATTTTGTATCCTCTGCTGGATCAGTGGTAAATTGGAATGAAATTTGGTGACAGATTGGTGACTGAAATAGTGTAAAGCATTCCCTTGAGGGTGATAGAAAATACAGTTTATTCTCAAGAGACTGGCTAATTGAAGGGCGGTTACTCATCAGGTGTACTGAATAGCTGGTCCAGAAGGGAGGAACTTGACAGACCTTGCAGACAGCTAATGAAGCAGTTGGTGCAGCCATGATTCCCGCTAGATAAGAGACTCTTCTTATAACCTTCTGTGTGGGGATAGGTGCAGCTTTAAAGTTGTCACAATGGATTTTAGGGTGGGTGGGAAAGGGTTTATGTCATTGAGATTACTAACTTGGGAATGCAAAAATATATTGGGTGAATCGGTTCTGGCAACTGTTGAGGAAGAGAATTTTGCTTATCACCTGGGATTTGAGCAACTTGAAGGTAGAATCTTCAGTCTTTGAGCAGGAGAAATGGCCTGCAAGGGAGAAGGGGAGTGTGTGCCTAGGGGAATACTTAGGTGGTGGAGGTATCTGGTCCTAAGCGGATCTCGGGGGACATTTGCTCTCAAGAGAATGACTCCCAGGAGACGAAGGTATATACTTAAGACTCTTTCAGGGGAACCAGTCTAATTTAAATTTCAAGCTTTTAAAAATGTGACTGTGGAGATTATCCCCCCTCCCTCCCATTCTCCCACAAACTCCCCTTAATTCTGCCAAATAGCTTTAACCTTTTCAGAAGTAGCACCATATGACTCAGTCAGGTTTGACTGTTCCTGTTGTGTGTACAGAATGGAAATCTAGAGGTGGCCAGTACATTGTATATGTCTGGCAATAGGCCATTTGGTCCCTTTGATTGGCAGAAAAATGAGGCAGAGGCAAACATTGTTAACTTCCCGGGTCAGCTAACTTTAGGGAAGGGCAGCTCCACAGATGGAGAAGGCAATGGCACCCCACTCCAGTACTCTTGCCTGGAGAATCCCATGGAGGAGCCTGGTGGGCTGCAGTCCATGGGGTCGCTAAGAGTCAGACACGACTGAGCGACTTCACTTTCACTTTTCACTTTCATGCCTTGGAGAAGGAACTGGCAACCCACTCCAGTGTTCTTGCCTGGAGAATCCCAGGGACAGGGGAGCCTGGTGGGAGGCCGTCTATGGGGTCTCCCATAGATGGCATAGAGTCGGACACGACTGAAGCGACTTAGCAGTAGCAGCAGCAGCTCCACAGAAAGCTTTGAGGATGAGGGTCTGGTGTCTTCATCAGCAAGACTGCTGTCTGTGCCCCTCCCCTTGCAGCCCCATGCCTGGCATGGAATAAATGGCTCAGTAAGTGGGGACGACAGAGGATGAGATGGTTGGGTGGCATCACCGTCTCAATGGACATGAATTTGAGTAAACTCTGGGAGTTGGTGATGGACAGGGAGGCCTGGCGTGCTGCAATTCATGGGGTCGCAAAGAGTCGGACATGACTGAGGGACTGAACTGAACTGAAATATTTACTGAATAGAACTGATGGAAGGCAACAGTGGTATCTTTTCTAAGAGCCTTAAAATGCTTCAGCTCTTTGACTGTGCCCACCCCTCCTGCAGTCTGCAGAGGATCATTTCATTAAGTGCCTTGCGTCTCTGTCATCTCCGTCTGTGGTAACTTCTCTCAGGCGTTCCCTGGACAGTGTGCTCCGGTAGTTTTCTGTCTCCCCAGAAACTGCATATCCGCTGAGAGCTCTGTGTGGCTTTGCTGCTCAGCACACTGCATTAAAGCAGGTGCATTTCCTCTCCACCGCTGCTTGAATAGATGGACACAGTGTTGAATAGATGACTGAAAAATGCTCTTTAGGGAGTGCAGATAGAAAAACAAAAAATCAGTAGTTGCTGTTTCTGTCTGTCTGGGCCTTGTTTGTGCTTCCTTTGCTAGATCAATGTGGTAACTCATTAATAGGTCTATTTAGTTTAATCAGTTTGTTTATTTTGCATTATTGACAGGGTAGCTGCATTGCCAGTCTGAGACTGACATCTGACCAAACTAAAGAAGAAAAGGGATGTTGTTGTCATGGCCACCGGGTCATCGTGTGTTTTGAGTATTTTAAGAGGAGTTTGAAGGCATTTTCAAGCCTAAATATACTCTTGGAAATTAAGCAAGGAGCGGCAGATGGCAGTCATTTTGTTCTTTTTGGTTGTTTGTCACAGGATCGGTTGGTCTGGACCCCGAGACGATTTCCTTTTCTCCTCAGCTGCACATCCCTCGTGGGCTCCCAGCCCTCCCACAGCGTGTTGCTCTGGAAGTCGCTGGGCTCCTTCAGCCGAAAGTGCCTTCCCCTCCACCAGGTTTAATTCTTCCCTAAATAGGCTATTTTCCCTGAAACACCATCGTTTTCCTGTCAGCCCAGATTCATGACCTTAATCAAAAACTTCCTTTATCGGTATCTGTTTAAATTGCTCTAACGAGTTACCATTCGTCCGGCATGAAGGAGAAATTGAGTCTTTAAACAGGAATGCGTGTGCTCCACAGCAGTTGTTAGGCAGGCTGTGGTGGTGATGGCGTAGTTTATGCTCCCGCATCTGTGTGCTGCTCACCGTGGCCGTTGGTGGCCAGAGCTGCCCCTCGTGTGTTGTCACTGTCATTTTTAATCCTGACATGTTTGACCTACTGTTCTATTATGAACAATTCTGTCAGTAGCTGGGAAACCTCTGATTCTTCTCTAAAATAAACCTCTTGTCTTTAAAATGATTTAAGAGTAATGATTTCTATCGGGTAGAGAAGAAGTCTTAAGTGAAAACGTGGAAGAATGTCTTGGTCTCTCCGGTAGGTTTTAGAAGGGAAGCTCCTGGGGAGTAAATGGGAATACCACCCAGCTTTGGCACGTTCTTAATGAAACTCATGATTTTAATAGACCGACCTTATTACTCCTGTTAATTTATATCCTCATTATAAGATTGTCTACTCAATATTTGCTAAATTCTTATCAATCTTGGGAGGTTAAACTTGTTCTTTAGCTCTTGCTGCAGCGGAGACAGGTGTCTTCTTTTCATCTGAAAAGAGTGGCGATGGCAGTCTGGACATCAAGACTGTTCCAGGGCACTTGGCATCAGTGGTGTCAGGCTAAAAACAGGCTTTAAATAGCACGTGAAATAGAGAAGTAAGGCTTATCTGCTAATCCAGCACACTTCTCCATCTCACAAAGAAAAGCCTAGTCGGATATTTTAGCTCCTGTCAACCTCATTCTCGGAGCCTGGTAGGCTGCAGTCCATGGGGTCACTGAGTCGGACATGACTGAGCGACTTCACTTTCACTTTTCACTTTCATGCATTGGAGAAGGAAATGGCAACCCACTCCAGTGTTCTTGCCTGGAGAATCCCAGGGATGGCAGAGCCTAATGGGCTGCCATCTGTGGGGTCGCACAGAGTCGGACACGACTGAAGTGACTTAGCAGCAGCAGCAGCAGCAACCTCATTCTCAGACCCTGGGCGGGACAACTGTATTCTTAGTGACACCTTGGAAAGAGGAATGGAGTGGAAAGATCTTTGTGCCAGAGTCTGGTCCAGGAATATTGCACCTGAGCCACCAAGGAGTTGCCCAGTGAGCCTTGCACCCAAATTTGGTTCTCTGTCATTTTGATCCAAAAAATGTTATGAAGACAAAACAAAAGATCTCTCTCTCTCTCTGGGATCTGATGGTGGCAGGAACCCTGCATGCCCAGAAATGGTAATCATATTGTTGATGGGTGCCCACTGATGGATCCTTAAGCAAACCTAACAGCCTGGCAGCTCCCTAGAGCTGGATCAAGGGCACATTGTCCTGTGAGAAGGATACCAGGCTTTCCTATCCTTTGTATAGATAGACGTGTGAGTCTCCAGATAGCTGGTGAAAGAAATAACAACTGATGTAACATGCTAACTTCTAGGCTAGTCTGGTTGCAGGATCCCTGGGCTTCCCTGAGAAACTTTAGGGCTGTGCCCAGGGAGCTGCCCGCTACTGAGCAGTACAGGTCAGAGTCAGGGAGCAACTGAGGAGGAAGATGCTGCCCCTTGAGAAGCACAGCTCTGCAGCATGTGGGAGCTCTGTTGAGCTCACATCTCTCCTCTGCATGGGCGATGAGAGGCCCAGGCTTAGTCTTGAGCTACTCAGGTCTTTTCCCTCATATCTGCTGTCCTCTGAAGATTACTCTGGAAACAAATTCTGCACAAGACTTGTTGAATGAGACTTTATCGTTTTTTTTCACTTTAACCCTAATTTTGAAACTAATATATTCTTATTTCTCACGCAGAAAATGCAGAAAAGCCAAGACAGAAAATAAATACCACCATACTTCTCCGTTTCCATGGTTACTCATTGTTAACGTTCTGGGTCTGTGCTTCTGAGTAGCACTCTGTGACGTGTGCTGCACTGGCCCATGTAAGCACGTCGGCTTCTTGTTGAGGGAATTGGAGGGTCACCTTAAGAGGACGAAGGCCAATTTGGTGCCTCTCATTCAGGGATTTTCTCAGCCAACATTCCTCCTCAGAAGCCAGAGCTTTGGTTTTAAGTTTATTCTAATTTTTTCACACATGCTCACCTGCTTTTCTTTTGCAGAATGTCATATATACTGAAAAACGCATGTTTATCTTAGCTGTTAAGGATTTTTAAGCTCTCTGGGAGTAGGATTGATACTTTTGGATAGTACTCCATTGTATACAAAATGGATAGTTTATAAAAACAGATCCTGAACCAAAGTTGTTGTCTGATCTATTAAACAGTATAAGGTGTCCTTTTTTGGCCTTGGTACAGGGTGCTAAAGAGTAGTCCAAGGGGGACACAGTTCTCTGTTAGGATATAGATATTCCATCTTCATGCTTAAATTTTTTGTTGAACCTTAAAAAATTTTTTTAAGATTTCATTTTATTTTCTTTTAGAGCGGTTTGTTTCACAACTCAATTGAAAGTAGAAAGGGAGCTCCTAAACCCCGGCCCCTGTGTGTACAGCCTCCTTCATTAGCAATATCTCTCTCTGGAGTGCTGTATTTGTTAAAATTGATGAACCTATGCTGATACAACATTATGGTTCACTCCTGATGTTGTACACTCTGTGTATTTGGACAAATACTAGATTGGTGCAAATGTAAATGTGGTTTTTGTATTGTTGAAATTTGCTGTTTGATACTGGAATACATTCTTAATAAATATGATACTATACATCACTTTAATGCACATTTCTCACTTTTTTTCTTGCTAATGTCTTTTTACTTGCTGTTTATCTTTACTTTTTGGACTATGGAGATTATGTTAGGTGAAAAGCAAATTCAAGCTATTTTCTTGAGTTTGAAGTCATAAAGCAGTGGAGACAATTCACAGCATCAACAATGCATTTGGCCTAGAAACTTCTAGTGAACGTACAATGCAGTGGTGGTTCAAGAAGTTTTGCAAAGGAGACAAGAGCCTTGAAGATGAGGATCATAGTGGCTGGCCATTGAAAATTGATGACGACCACCTGAGAACAGTCATCAGCCCTGATCCTCTTAGAACTACACAAGTTGTCAAAGAACCTAGCGTCCACCATTCTATGGTCATTTGGTATTTGAAGCAAATTGGAAAGGTACAAAAGCTCAGTCAGTGAGTGCCTCATGAGCTGACTGCAAATCAAAAAAATTGTCATTTTGAAGTGTTGTCTTCTCATATTCTGTGCAACAGCAATGAACCATTTCTTGGTCAGATTGTGATGTATGATGAAAAATGGATTTTATATGACAATCAGCGATAACCAACTCAGTAGTTGGACTGAGAAGCTCTGAAGCACTTCCCAAAGCCAAACTTGCACCCCCAAAAATCTCATAGTCACTGTTTGGTGGTCTGCTGCCCATCTGATCCACTACAGCTTTCTGAATCCCAATGAAACCATTACATCTGAGAAGTATGCTCAGCAAATCGATGAGATGCACTAAAAACTGCAACACTTGCAGTCAGTATTGGTCAACAGAAGGGGCCCGATGCTTCTCCATGACAACACCTGACCCTATGTCATACAGCCAATGATTCAAAAGTTTAACAAATTGGGCTACCAAGTTTTGCCTCATCCACATACCCCTTCTTCAAGCATCTCAATGACTTTTTGCAGGGAAAACGCTTCCACAACCAGTGGGAGGCAGAAAATGCTTTGCAAGAGTTTGTTGAACCCCAAAGCATGGGGTTTTATGCTATAGGAATAAACCAACTTACTTCTCATTGGCAAAAATGTGTTGATTGTAATGGTTCCTATTTTGACGAATAAAGATGTGTCTGAACCTAGTTAATAACGGTTTTAAAATTCACAATCCAATACCATAATCACTTTTGCCCCAACCTAATATATAATGACATGTATCCTTCCTTGTATTTCTGAGGGCTGGATGTCTTACACCACGTTTGAGGTATTGTAAGAGGGAATGTCCTAAGGAGTTGTACACTCAGTAGATGCTTAGCAAAGATGACAACTGGGTGCCAGTTCTTTAAATTCACTACAGTGAGTACCTAGTTTATTTGTTTTAATGCAAAGCCTCAGTTCAAGTGTTAGAGATAGAAGGTTAATTGTGGCACAGTCCTTGCTCCCTGGGAGTGACTGTGTCCAGTGGGGTGGCATGTGGCAACTAGCTCTCAGGCAGTGTGATGAATGCTGTGCTCCTGGTGTGAATACTGGTGCTGTTGGAGCTCTGTGGAAGGGAAAGGCAGGCCTAGGTGCTAGGGAAGACTTCGCTCTTCTCTGAATGTCAACCCTTTGCGACTCCGTGTTCTCATAGGGAGATGGATGGATTAGTGCAGACAGGCTTTAGAATTAGAATGTAATCCTCAAGTTATGAATACCTGTATAAAGCCCATTTTGGGTATATATAGAATTTTTTTTTAATGGCTGTCTTTTGTGCCTTTCCTCAAATGCTTCCCACAAGCAGCCAAACTTTGAGTCAACATCTCTTCTCAAGGACCTCCTTTCTTTCTTAAAAGAATTGTGCTATGTTGCTAAGTTAGGGGTTTTTTTTTTAACATGTATTTTAAATTTTGATAGCTAATATATTCACATGGTTCATAAATCAAAAAATATAAAAAGATAGCCACTATAAACTCTAGTGATATGAAAATAGAAATCAGGCTTCACTTTTTCCACTTGTTCCAAGTAATCATTGTGGTATTCTTTCTCTATGCCTCAACCACACATGTATTATTAGTCTTGTATATCTTGCCTTCCAAAAGTTCTTTTTGTAATTAGAAGAGATAAAAATTTATTCTATTTTATTCTTATTGTCCTTTTTGAGAACATGAAAGTTAGGATGCCATGCTCATGGATGTCTTGGTGGTCTCATCATTTCAATACATAGAGTGGAGGTTCCCAAGTTTTCTTGGTTCTTGACACTCTTAGTGTTGCCTTAACTTTTTTCATTATGCCCTTAAAATACCCAAAGAAATACCTAACAGGTTTGTTAGTATTTAGGTCTAAATAGCAAGCATTTATATCCTAATAACTGCCAGGTGTTTGCAAGAATAATATTCATAAGTTGAAATTAAATCTCTTAAACATTTTTATTGTGAGCTGCACTGGAGTTTCGCTGCTGCGTGCAGGCTTTCTCTAGTTGTGACGTGTAGGAGCTGCTCTTCCTTGCAGTGCAAGGGCTTTCCCCTGCAGTGGCCTCTCTCGTTGCAGAGCACAGGCTCTGGGATGAAGGGGCTTAGTTTTCCGGCACCATGTGGAGTTTTCCCAGATCAGAAATTGAGCCTGTGACCCCTGCATTGGCAGACGGAGTCTTATCTACTGTTCCACCAAAGAAGCCCCCAGAATTTTATTCTTAAGTAAGCACAGTTGCCTATTAATGAGATTTGTACTCCTAAGCACTGTACAGCTTCTTTAACCTTGGGATCAGATTGAACACTACCACTGTCATTTCCTTTTCTGCATTCCTCCTGGCTTGGTGGTTTATACCATTTTCAGTGGGAATATGCAGAAATTGTTTACCAGATTTTTCTTTTCCTTGCTCGCTCTCTGCACCATGGATGATCTTCGTTCCCTGATCAGGGATCGAACCCCTGCCCCCTGCAGTGGAAGCATGGAGTCTTAACCACTGGACCACCAAAGAAGTCCCCTGTTTAACTGGTCTTTGAGATAGAATTTATTTCCACATTTGGGTGGGTTTGCCTAAGAAGCTACCTGAATAAAACTATATTGGGTTGAGATTTCTTTTTCTTTTTTTTTGGCCATGCCATGTAGCTTGCTGGGTCTTAGTTCCCTGACCAGGGATCTAAGCGACCTGGCAATGAAAGCACTGAGTCCTAACTACTAGATTGCCAGGGAATTCCTTAAAATCGTCTAAGAGATTCACATATCTATCAAAGAGAAGGAAAGATGCAGTTATAGTGATTATCTAGACTGTGGCTTGTCCCGCCTTTGGCCAGGAGACAGGTAACCCACCACTTCTGGTAGCTCCTAAGGTGGGTCTTATTTGGAGTCTTTTGGCAACAAAATTGCTGACAAATGATGCTAATGGGCTTGACTCACCCAGGCCGGCAGCTCCCTCCTGGAGCCTTTAGTTGCAGCTCTTCTCCCCACCTCAGTGCAGCTGCTTGAACCCACCTCTTCCCTGTCTTCTCTCTCCGCCTCCTCTTCCTTTCCTATCCCCACCTTCCCCTTCACTTCTTCCTTTCTCTTCCCCAGCTTTCACTCTGTGAGCCAGCTCTTTGGGGCTGTGCTGTAGACGCCCCCCTCTCACCCACAAGCTTGAAGGACCATGAAAACAGAAAGCTAGCTTAGACAGTCTCAAGCTAGTAGTCCCCATGATAGAACTGTTGAAAGTGAAAACAGGTATCAGTGTTTGGAAAGTGATGTTCAACTAATAAATAGCAGCAGAAATAATAATCATGTTGTTAATGAATTTTTTATTTGACACTGCACTCCCAAATGCATTTTTTCACTTAATCTTCAAACAACTATGAGGAAGGTATTATCATCCCAGTTTTGTAAGAGATGGGAAAGGAAGACTGATATTTTGAACTCCCATTGTGTGTCAGATACCCTTAGGAACCTTCAGTGGCCTTGCCCAAGATAAAGCAGTTTAGAAGAGGGAGGGAATACATTTGATCTGGGTCACTTAATGAACTGTGTGTGTACAATGCATATACCAAACATGAGTTGTATAAATGAAACTTGAATTTTTAGAGGCTATATTGTGCCATAAACACCAAAACATTTTCTTGTTTTCTTTTCTAGCATCTGCTACAAGCCTCAGTGGGTCTGACAGTGAGACTGAGGGGAAGCAACGCAGCTCGGACTCTTTCGATGATGCATTCAAAGCAGACTCTCTTGTGGAGGGAACTTCCTCTCGCTACTCCATGTATAACAGTGTGTCCCAGAAGCTCATGGTATGTCAGCGCTTGGGTTGGGTTTCTAAAGCTCTACCAGCAGAATGAGAGGAGGGAAACTGTTGGTAGAAGCAGCAAAGTGAGGGCGTAAGTTTTCCCTCTGCTTCCCAGCTGCTGTAGTTCAGTAGAGAGAGTGTAACCCCTTCTTGATACACGTATCACATTTGAATCATCCTTGGGAAGTGGCTGTTCAGGCCTGCTTCTCCTGTCTAGAGCTGGGGCAGCCTTTGGTCTCCTTAGTAGTGAGTTCTTATGAGCAAATGTAAGCATACAGATGCGTGTTGGTGGATAAGGAGGCTTCATGCTGAGATTTTTGCTCTAGTGATTGATCTTAAAATGACTAAAATCCTGCTCACTCCCCGGTTCCTAAAATAAATGGGAGTAGAGGTGTCTTCTGCATTAACTTCCAAAAGAGGGCCCAGTTTTCCTTTCCAGCTTTGGTACCCTGTTGATATACCACAGGAGGAAGGTGGAAGAAAAGACTTGGTTACTTCTCTTATCAGACTTCAGTATATGTGCAAAGGTCAGGGAAGTCCAAGTTTGTCTTCTGTCTAGCTTCATGAATATTATAGTTGACGTCTCCGTTTTCTGTTGGAGTCATTTGAGAATGAGAACTGCCACTTCTGAAGTCACAGTCAGGATTCTGATCTGGGAGCCAAAAACTCTGGGGAAGTGGGAGATGGGAAGGTTGGTGACTCAGACTCTGACCTGGGGAAAGGTTTGTGGCTACTGTAGGAATTTCATCAAGCTGCTGAGCCTGCAGTGCCCCTTCCACAGGGAATACGGGCCTCTAGAGGAAACAGGTCTTTAGGGTTGGAGTTCTTTTATTAGACAAGGGTATGTGGGTTTGGGATCTCTGGTTTTAGGGATATGTAACTGGGCTCAGGACTCTAGAGTTTAGTGTAAGCTTTTTAGTTAGTTGTGACATTTAAACAGATGTTTCTGTCCAGTCTTACAGTACCTCCCATACCTCAGTTTTACATGAAGTGATTTTTCAATTACTCTCTTGATTAAGTGGGCTCCTACAAGCCCTCATTGTCCTTCCCTAGTAAGGCCATTTGACTGGTTAAGGGTAAGGTTTAGAAGTTGCCGCTGGAAGCAGTTCCATTTTAAATTATGTTCTCTATCAGCTTTGCTCTAGATTTACTTCTCACTTAATCAGACAAATTAGCTGGAAGGGTAGTTGTGCAAATGTCCAGTGAGATTCATTATGTACTCTTGGTGCCTTTAATTACAGCTATGAGGTCCTTCTCATTTATCCAACTTCTGGTTGCCCTAGACTTTCACCCCCAGAATAGACAGCCACAGGGCTCACAATCAAATTGCAGTTATTAGGCTAGAAGGAAAACTTTAGGCCTTACTCGTTTATATTTCTCACAATTTAATACAGTGTCTGACACAGTAGAAGGACTGAATAAATGTCTTATTTATGTAAGTGCTCCACTTCTGTTTACTTATATAAATGCACCATTTACTTCTCTTTTTCAGGCCAAGATGGGCTTCAAGGAAGGTGAAGGATTGGGTAAATACAGCCAGGGTCGGAAGGACATCGTTGAGGCCTCTAATCAGAAAGGTCGACGAGGCTTGGGTCTGACACTGCAAGGCTTTGACCAAGACCTGAATGTGAACTGGCGAGATGAGCCAGAGGTACCTCATGTGGAGAGGAGACGGGAAGGCCATTTATGTCTTTATGAAACCATATTAACAAACTAGAAGTCCTCAGAGGCAGTATGATCAGGGTGGTTGGTGGGGATTGGAACTAGTTTCTTACATGGAAGATATGGGGGTATCCAAAATGGAAAAGAGCCTGGGGGAGATATGGTGGAATATGGATTTGTTTCCTGTTGCTTCATATAAGACTGAGTCTAAGACCAGTGGGTAGAAGATACAGAAAGGCAGAGTGTGTCTCCACAAAGAACTTGAATAAATAGATAACAGCTTTTCACCAGTGATGAACATGCCTGAGGAGGTAGTGAGCACCCTCTGCTGAAAGGATTCATGTGACAAATGAGGGCCACTCTCCCACTGTGTGAGTAACTGGATCAGGTGTCCGCCAAGGTCCTTGCACGGCCTCAGGTCTATGATATCCTGATATTAAATAGGTGTTTGTTTATGCCAAATAGCTTTTCTCTTGTGGGTTTATTCTGCTTATCTCCGTGGGTGTGAGTTTGTTTTAATCCTGAATACCTAAAGAGATTCCCTTTTGATGGCACAGATAATGTTGAGATTTTATGTTTATTCATTTACTTATGCCCTACCTTACTTCACAGAGGATTCGAAGTGGGTATAATAAAAATACCTAAAAATAATGGTAAAACGTTACCATTATAGAGTTGAAACTAGAGAAGATAAAACACAAATGTCTAGCCTTCCATATAGTTGCTATAAGTTGAGCTTCAGATGTTGCTCTGAACTCTGGAAAATAGATACTTTATTTGTCTCCCTGATGTTCCAGTGCAGCAAAGAAGTTCTGTGAACCTGTGCATGATAAAAGCCTAAGAAAGTGTCAGAGTAAGATGCTAATAAACCAGGAGTTGATGGATTCTGAGAGTGGTTCTGCTGTGTTGCCTTGTAGTTGTAAGGAGATGCAACAATGCAAAATAGGCAAATATTTATAATTGGGGCTAGATGTAGGTTTCTACCTCCAAATTCCTTGGTACTTTCCATGTCCTCATTTATTTAAAGTGAGTGAAAAGTCCCTACCCTCTCAATGGGGCAGAATTAGAACTTTGCTAAACTTGGAATCTGAAATTTGCTCATAAAATCTGTCTTTAATAGAGACAGGCTATTGAAAAAAAAAGGGGGGGGTTTTTTGGCCTTGTCACATGGCTTGTGAAATCTTAGTTCCCTGACTGGGGATTAAACCCTGACCATGCCAATGAAAGCTCCAAGTCTTAACCACTAGACCACCAGGGAATTCCATGAATAATTTTTTTGAGGCAAGACTGACTTAATCACCATTTACCATAATTCACTTTTTTTTCCTTAAAGATAATCTTTTGGTTAAGAGTTTGCCTCAACTCTTTGTTGGTGGCCACTTCTTTTTTTTTTTTTTTTGGTGGTTGTTGTTTTTTGTTTTAAATTTTAATTGTTTGCTTATTTTTGACCATGCCAGCTCATGTGGGATCTTAGTTTCCCAACTAGGAATTGAACCTGTGCCCCTACAGTGGAAGCGCAGCATCCTAACCACTGGATCGTCAGGAAAGTGCCGCTTCTTTAAGGTAGTTGAGTCTGGGTGGCCTGAGCTGAGCATCCGATTCCTGAGTCAGCACATGGAGAATGCTCCAGTGGCGCTGTCCAGGAATATGGAGTATAAGGTGTGGAGCTTCAGGCAGAGTTCACTTTGTAGGCAGCCATAATGTTCTCGCTTCCATGGGGAGGTTGAATCTGCTATTCCTCTCCAAAGGAGCATCATATTGTGTATGAGCTGCTTTTTACAGGTTATAATTCACAACTTTCATACCTAAAGGGACCAGATTTGACCAGGAGGAGAAGCCATGATTCACTGCTAGATTCATTGACAAAGTTTTCAGTAATTTTTCTTTTAAACTTTTTCTCTGTTGATGGTAGTTGGCTTGCCCTCAAGACCTTCCATTGAGATACCATTTTATGCCTTTCAGAGCATGTAATATTACCTTTAATCTCATTGCTTCAATTCGCAATGGTAAATCTCTTCACACTTACTTGGAGGGAAAATGTGGAGCTGCCAATGCAGGTTAGCCACCTATTTAGGTTTTTTAATCGTTTTCTCTTCAGCCCTGTGAACTTAGTTCTGGATGCACATTAGAATCACCTGGCGACCTCTAAAAAATGTCCTTATACCCAATCCCCACCTGAGACCAACAGAATTATATACCCCGAGGGTGGGACCCAGGCATCAATACTTTTTAAAAGGTCTACAGATAATGCTAAGTGTGGCCAGGACGAAAGCCACAGTTTTAGCTTGGTAAGGAAAGTGACTGAAAAATTAAGAGGAAGCAGCACTAGAGAAGCCAGCTTCTACCGTGTCTTACAATAAAAGGCATCGGGAAGTGAGGCTCACTGCACTGTCTTCCTGATGTAATTGCCTTGTAGACTTATGTTCTTCTCTGCGTCCCCACTGCTCTGACTATAGGCCACCTGAGTTAAAGACCATGTCTTTTTACGTCAGTGTACTGAGCTCTTAGTCCACAGTAGGTGTTCATTGGATAATATTGGAACAAATGAAAGAAACTTTGAAAGTTGGAGAAGTTTCTTAGAATTCAAACCAGAATTGGCCCTGGCCTTTAGGAGCTGAACTTCAGAATTCTGGCTCAGTTCTAGATCTGACACTGCCGTTGGCCTCAGCTTCCTGGACACGTCTCACTCTGACCCCCTCTTGATAGTTTTGGGGAAAGCCCTGGTGAGTTGGGGCATGGCCCTGAGGGTCTGCCTTACCTGACTTACTTGCCTCTCTTTTGTTTGTAGCCCAGTGCCTGTGAGCAGGTGTCATGGTTCCCAGAATGTACCACTGAAATTCCTGACACTCAGGAAATGAGCGATTGGATGGTTGTGGGGAAGGTAGGAGTTCAGGAAAATGTACTCTGAATTCTTGACACTTGTGACATTTCTCCTCCTTAAATCAGGTGTGTGTATCTGTATACTCACAGTTTAAGAAAAGTGTGAATCTGAGCTATCTGGCAGGAATAAAGCTGCATCAAGAGGGTGTCAAGAGCTTCACGGATATGCCCCTGGGAGATGTGGCATGCGGGGCTTTTTTCCTCCTAGTCATTTACCTTGCAAGGCAGCACAAAATGTGTAACTTCTGTCTTCCTCTTGGATGCTTTTTAGAGTAGCTTATTATACACCTGTGTATATTCTGGTCACTACTGGGCACTGTTCCAGGTAGATAAAAAAAGACTACTCCTGTGCTCAGAAAGGAATGAGGGAGTTGTTAGAAAAGGAATTTGTTTGTTCTCTTTCTGGAAAATTGTAAGAATTAAGTATATAGTTTTACCAGACCAGCAAGTTCCAGAGAGCAGTTCTCGAAGTATAGGGACTTGAGGGATCTCCATGACCCTTTCAGAGGGTCTACAAGGTCAGTTATTTTCATAATTCCGAAAAGTTATTTGCCTTTTTCATCCTCACTCTCTTGCAAGTGTCCTGAGAAGTCTTCCAGGAGCTATGACATGTGATAGCAGTGTTGAACGCTCATGTGGGCAGGAGACTCTCCCTGTCTCGTGTAAGCTGGGTGCTGAGAGCTTTGCAAACATGGAAAGCAGTGCCCACACTTCTCAATCATTTTTTTCTGGAATACAGTTTTCATACACGTTTATTTATGTTAATATAACATTTTAAACTGAACTAGTAAATATTTAAACATCTCAGTTTTAACTTCTACTAATAAGGTATATAAATACACACACACACACACACACACACACACATATACACTTCTATCTCCCACAGAAACAAAAGCTGTTCAGGATCCTCAGTGATCTTAAAGAGTGTAAAACCTGAGAATACTGAGTTTGAGCACCACTGATTTAGAGGCAGCCTCACTCGTACATGACACTGAACTCAACATCCCCATGAGGCTCCCACACCCTTGTTTTCTGTGACGCTGCCAAGTTGGTGCCTGAGGTCCTACCTTCATACTCACCAAGGAGCAAGAAGCTTCCTGGCTAAAGGACAGCCTCTGTCATTTTGGGTGTTCCCAAGCATCCCCCATTCTTCTGCCCCCGCGCTCTAGGGACAGACAGCTTGGGTGTCTCCTCCCTGTTCGCTTTTCTCAGCCTCGGCATTCACGAGGCTTGTGTCCATGTGGTGATTTCGTAGGAGTCCCCAGGGGCCTGCTCCTTCTTGCTGCCGTCCAGAGCCGAGCCAGAGGGGTTTAGGCTTTTCTCTTTCCTGTCCCTCAGGGTGGATGTTCTCTGGCAGGGACTCAAGCCCCCTTTTGCTCTGCTCACTCAGAACCTTAGTTTCCCCCAAATGCAGTCACATGTGGTCACTATGGATTGTTCTCTTCTTCCTGTAGAGAAAGATGATTATTGAAGATGAAACAGAGTTTTGTGGGGAAGGCCTGCTTCGCAGTGTGTTGAAGTGTAAGGTAAGTGCTCGTGGCTAGAGCTGGCGCTGAAGATTTTGTGTGAGGGGTTGTGCTGGACTTTTCTTGTTCTTTTGAGTCGGTTGTGGGGAACCTGAAATTTAGCTAATTTTCCCTGGTGACTCCTTTTTCCTGGGAGCTCCCTTGCCCTGCAGTGTTGTTCTGTCTCTGTGGTCAGTGGCCAGGAAGGGAACCACTTAATTTCAGTGGGTGGGTTCATCGTAATCCTGAGGAGGGGCTGGCATAGTGGAAGATTTGGAATCATTCTTCAGTATCAGAGCTGAATTCAAATCCTAGTTTTGCAGCCTTTTTTTTTTTTTTCTTTGCTGAGTGACCTTGGACCATTTGCTTTAGCTTCTCTGAGTTTGAGTTTCCTTATCTTTAAATTGGGAAGAAAAAAAATACTCTAGTGTTAGAGTTAAAAGAGATAGTTGGTGTTACTCTCCCCTTGATGTCTTCTGACCTGACCTGACTTTGGTCAGGAGGTGCATTGCCTGGGGCATGGTGAGCCAGGGAAACTGAGGAGAAAATGAGTTGGAGGAGAAGCAAGGCCTGAGACGAGCCTCACGGAGCTTATTTTTCTGGCAGGTAGAGTGTTGGAAATATCCTCAGGTAAAGTGAGGCTTTCTTTTTCCAGAGAGAATTAGAAGAAAGAGAAGGGTTCCCTGCTGGGAGGTAGGTGCCCTCAGAAAAGCCTGATCTTGGTTTGCCTGATTTTTTTTTTTTTCTTTGCTGAGTGACCTTGGACCATTTGCTTTAGCTTCTCTGAGTTTGAGTTTCCTTATCTTTAAATTGGGAAGAAAAAAAATACTCTAGTGTTAGAGTTAAAAGAGATAGTTGGTGTTACTCTCCCCTTGATGTCTTCTGACCTGACCTGACTTTGGTCAGGAGGTGCATTGCCTGGGGCATGGTGAGCCAGGGAAACTGAGGAGAAAATGAGTTGGAGGAGAAGCAAGGCCTGAGACGAGCCTCACGGAGCTTATTTTTCTGGCAGGTAGAGTGTTGGAAATATCCTCAGGTAAAGTGAGGCTTTCTTTTTCCAGAGAGAATTAGAAGAAAGAGAAGGGTTCCCTGCTGGGAGGTAGGTGCCCTCAGAAAAGCCTGATCTTGGTTTGCCTGCCCTCTTTCTGGGTACACCCTTCATAGCAAAACTCTGGTCCCTGCTGAGTTGCTGCTGAAGTGGAGAAGTAGGCTTGCAGCAAGGGTTAGCAGTGCCAGGAGGATTAATACCACTTATCCCGTGGCAGGCACGTGCTTGCTTCCCTTTTATTTTGTACCATTTTACAAGTGAGGTAGTTGAGAGGCAGAGTGATCGAGCCGCCTGTCTGGGGTCACACATCTGGTCATTTCAGAGCTGGGTTGCAGCAGAGGCCTGACTTTTCAGAGGGCTGTGAATCCGGCTCCTCAAGCTCCATCCCGAGGGTGATGCTCACCTTGTGGTTCTGACTCTCTCCGGGCAGAGTGTGTTTGATGTCCTGGATGGGGAGGAGATGCGGCGAGCTCGGACCCGGGCCAATCCCTACGAGATGATCCGAGGAGTCTTCTTCCTCAACAGGTTTGCTGGCATTTCCCTTCCCTCCCCTCCCGCATTGTGCACTGGTCGATGTTTCCATTTGAGCCTCAGCTCTCCCATCTGTCTGGTACTGAGGTACGCTTTTCTGTCTTGCTTTGTTTCAGGGCAGCAATGAAGATGGCTAACATGGATTTTGTGTTCGATCGCATGTTTACAAATCCAAGGGACTCTTATGGGGTGAGAACAAGATTTTGCTTCTGAATTCATAGTGCTAAATAGGCTTCGGCTTCAGTGCCTCAGAAATTGCCATTTGTACAATGCTAGGAGAGTATTCCTGCTGGTTGATGGAGATGCATTTTGTGATGAGATGTATTTTGTTTTGAGCTCTTCAGCTAGGGTTCCACAGTGCTTCCTGTGGTCCCAGGAGTGCCCTAGTAAGCAGTTATCTCTAGGGCTTCAGGCCCAGAGTCCCAGCTCCTGACTCTGCAGATCCTGCTCTTCACTCCAGGTAGAGGAGCACAGGGCTTGCAGCAGTGGAGGAAGGGCATTCCTGACCAGATCAGCAGGTGTGGCCTCCATAGGCCAAGGGAGCAGGGAGGTGAGGGCATGAGTTAGTGCATAGGCCTCCCTGCTGCACTGATTAAACGTGTATTTATCCAGCCCCTACGGCATGCCAGGCACAGTGCTAGGCACCAGGGATACATAGATGTGATCCCTTTCTCCGTGGTGCTTAGGTTCTGGACATTCTGGGGGACTTGAGGGCAGATGAGGGTTGGGGTTGGGTGTGTGTAGAGCCTCTCCATGCTCGTTGACGTGTAGAGGCCAGTTGCCACCAGGGAGCTTGAGCCTGCCTCTTACAGGGTGGGGTAGAGTCTGAGTGCAGTCAGCCTCTGTGTCTGTTGACTCTGCGATACAGAGAGCCGGCTGTACACCGCCACTTTATGCAAAGGACTCAAGCATCTACAGATTCTGGTGTCTGTTGGGGGGACCTGAAACCAATCCCCTGTCAATACTGAGGGACGACTGTGAGCAGTCCTTACAGTGAGTTAATGTTCCAGATTGAAACTTGTGACATCATCTGATTTGTTTGCTGCTGTTTCTGGTATGAGGGGGCAGTACTCTGGGAAATGTCTGAGTTTTGAATGAAATGTGGGCATCTGGGTTCTTTGACGGGTCTGTTTACAATCAGTATCATGTCTGAAGGTCTGTGCTCATGATCGGAGGCAGGTAGGAAGTGCAGCACTTAGTCACAGGTGGTGTCACTCAGGTTCATACCTCCTTTGGGTCTCAGCTACCTTATCTCTGAAATTAGCCCTACTAACCTGCCAGAGAACCAGGGTAGGACCAAGAGACTCTTAAGGTTTGTTCCAGCTCTAAAATCTGTGACTTCAAATGTGGCCACTTTCCCTTTCTGCTTCTCTGAACAAGCTTCATGTGGGATCCAAATTACAGGTGGTGGATCAGAATGATTTTCTACTTTACTACTATGATTTTTCTGAACACAGACCCTCCATATGACAGAGAAAGAAAAAAGGAAATTTCATTCTAGCTTTCCCTTCAGAGATTCAAAGCATTTTCACCCTGTCCTAGAAGGTTATTTCTCTGACAGTGAAGGGGTCAGGAGCCGGCTGTTCCCAGTCCAGTTTCTGCCTTACCCAGCCTCCTCCTGCTAGGCCCCCGATTATCCACTGCTTAAAGAAATTTGTTTTCCAAGTTCTTCACTGCTCCAGCCTCACCTGCCTGGTTGTCTCCTCCATGCTGGCAGAAGGGCAGGTGGACCCCTCCAGCCTGTAGTTATTTCTCTCTCCGAGGTCTCCCTCCCACCTTACAGTACCAGCAAGCTGTACAAAACGGCTCTTGGAATTAGCATCTTGAGAAAATTACATTGATATAATGTTGATTTAATTTTCTGAGCTCCAAATGATTTCCCTTAAACCCCTGCCTGGCAGAGGAACTCTGTCAGGTTGATGGGAAATCACAGCGTCATTTTGGGCTTTTGAATGTAAACGCCTCCAGCAGCTGGGATCTGGTTATTGTCTTTTGCTGTCAGGAAAATGAAGTAGGCATCAGGGTCGTACCATTCAGGTGGAGGGTGGAGATGTTACAACAGCCCCTACGGCATGCCAGGCACAGTGCTAGGCACCAGGGATACATAGATGTGATCCCTTTCTCCGTGGTGCTTAGGTTCTGGACATTCTGGGGGACTTGAGGGCAGATGAGGGTTGGGGTTGGGTGTGTGTAGAGCCTCTCCATGCTCGTTGACGTGTAGAGGCCAGTTGCCACCAGGGAGCTTGAGCCTGCCTCTTACAGGGTGGGGTAGAGTCTGAGTGCAGTCAGCCTCTGTGTCTGTTGACTCTGCGATACAGAGAGCCGGCTGTACACCGCCACTTTATGCAAAGGACTCAAGCATCTACAGATTCTGGTGTCTGTTGGGGGGACCTGAAACCAATCCCCTGTCAATACTGAGGGACGACTGTGAGCAGTCCTTACAGTGAGTTAATGTTCCAGATTGAAACTTGTGACATCATCTGATTTGTTTGCTGCTGTTTCTGGTATGAGGGGGCAGTACTCTGGGAAATGTCTGAGTTTTGAATGAAATGTGGGCATCTGGGTTCTTTGACGGGTCTGTTTACAATCAGTATCATGTCTGAAGGTCTGTGCTCATGATCGGAGGCAGGTAGGAAGTGCAGCACTTAGTCACAGGTGGTGTCACTCAGGTTCATACCTCCTTTGGGTCTCAGCTACCTTATCTCTGAAATTAGCCCTACTAACCTGCCAGAGAACCAGGGTAGGACCAAGAGACTCTTAAGGTTTGTTCCAGCTCTAAAATCTGTGACTTCAAATGTGGCCACTTTCCCTTTCTGCTTCTCTGAACAAGCTTCATGTGGAATCCAAATTACAGGTGGTGGATCAGAATGATTTTCTACTTTACTACTATGATTTTTCTGAACACAGACCCTCCATATGACAGAGAAAGAAAAAAGGAAATTTCATTCTAGCTTTCCCTTCAGAGATTCAAAGCATTTTCACCCTGTCCTAGAAGGTTATTTCTCTGACAGTGAAGGGGTCAGGAGCCGGCTGTTCCCAGTCCAGTTTCTGCCTTACCCAGCCTCCTCCTGCTAGGCCCCCGATTATCCACTGCTTAAAGAAATTTGTTTTCCAAGTTCTTCACTGCTCCAGCCTCACCTGCCTGGTTGTCTCCTCCATGCTGGCAGAAGGGCAGGTGGACCCCTCCAGCCTGTAGTTATTTCTCTCTCCGAGGTCTCCCTCCCACCTTACAATACCAGCAAGCTGTACAAAACGGCTCTTGGAATTAGCATCTTGAGAAAATTACATTGATATAATGTTGATTTAATTTTCTGAGCTCCAAATGATTTCCCTTAAACCCCTGCCTGGCAGAGGAACTCTGTCAGGTTGATGGGAAATCACAGCGTCATTTTGGGCTTTTGAATGTAAACGCCTCCAGCAGCTGGGATCTGGTTATTGTCTTTTGCTGTCAGGAAAATGAAGTAGGCATCAGGGTCGTACCATTCAGGTGGAGGGTGGAGATGTTACAGAGGAAAAGGTGGCTGTTTGCAATGCTTCAGGCAGCTTCTTGACTTGCATTGATTGATAGTGGCCATGGAGAATTGCCCTTCCAGAGAAGTTCTTCTATACGCCACTATAAAAGTGATTTCTCTTCAGCTCCTAGTGTTTGCTTCTGTCTGTTCACCCCTGTTTCCTCCCAAGGACTGGAGTGACAGCCAAGCCCAGCAGGCTTGTTGTGTTTAGAGCAGTCCCAGCAGACGTGGGAGTGGCAGAAGCTCCAGGCACACGCCCAGGTTTGTTAGAGTCTCAGTGGCTCTTGGATCAGGGAAATTAGAGTAAGAGTGCAGACTGTGTGAACCTAGCGAAGTGTGAGGAGGTTGGAGATGGGAAGCTGGAGGGAGGCTCTTTGAGGTTTTTCAGCATGTTTCTGCTTCTACAGGTTGTGGTAAAAGGAGAAAAGAGGCTAGGGAAATAAAGAGATCATAAACAAGAATTGGAAGGGGCCAGGAAGAGAAGGGCGTTTAGATTCTTTGGGTATGTGGAAGCGTATTATATATAAACGTTACGTGAGGGACTTGTGTGCCTGCAGTTATCGTTGTGGTAAGAAAGCATTGGCTATGAAGCATAACAGGATACAAAAGCTGAATGTAGATCTTGAAGTTTCAGCGCTGTCTTAGAAGAAATTGGACAGCGCTTACGAAGTCCCTGCTGCCTGTGGAGCACTGCGCCAGACTCTGCAGAGAGAAAAGGAGGGGAGGGGCAAGGGCCTGACTCTCAGGGAGCTGGCTGATCGAGTTGTACTTCGTGTCGTCTTAACCTTTGTTCAGTATTGTACAGTTTTTAAGGGTCTTCGACATAAGGTACTTTGTTTAATCCTACAATAGCCTTAAGAAATAGCCTACATTAGTTCCCGTTTGTCGTTGAGGAAGCTCAAGCTTAAAGACATAAATCGTGTTCTTGCCTTTGACTGCACAGTCAGTAAGTGGCAGAGGTGAGAACCCCGGCCATCCTTTCTGTGAAGGGACCGCTGGCCGCGCCCTGCGAGGGTGACACGTCCTGAAATTACAGAACAGATCATGTTTATGTCGTCTTTTTGGAGGTGAGACGCTTTCATTGATTCATTCTCCTTTCTTCTCACAGTCTTCTTTGGGCCAGCCTCTCACCTGGAGAAGCTGGCGCCTGGGGCTAGGGCTTGGCCTGTGAGGAGGAACAGTGTTTTCACTCTGCAGTGTGTGCAGGCCTTAAACTTGTGACACCTGCCTCACTAGCGTTTTGCAGCCTGGGAAGTGCTGCATAATATTCTTGGCGTAAGCCATTAGGTCTTTTTTAGTGTGCAAATGAATACAATAAGGAAATATGAATAATTGATGGCTCAGGAACAAAGAATGTTAGGGTGATGGAGCAGAGGGAGGGGAGAAGGAACTGATATGCCCCAGCACACTGAGTGGGCTTGTCACAGGGTGATGAAGTACATTTTTAGCTACAGTCCCTTTCTCCAGAGATTGTTCCCACTGTTGTGATCAAGCTAGATAAACCACCATCAGATGCAAAGCCCTTGTCACCTCGAAAGTGACTGGACTGTGAGCATTAGTATTTCCATTTCTTTCCTATAACTGTTACCCCTGAAGCCTTCTGATCTTTATCTGGCAGTTAGAGAGCTCTGGACAAGCACCCAGCCGTGCCAGACTTTGAGGGAGAGAAGGCTGAGCTGTCTTAGCCCTTCCTGCTGGATGTTCATCAGGGCCCCCTGCAGTCACTTCTCTGGAGCTCAGCCTCTTGTCACCAGTGCAGATGGCACGTCTCTGCTGTGGAGGCTTGAGACAAGTGGAATTCACCCTTGAGGGCCCAGGTGTGTAGAAGAGAAGTGTAAACACAATCTAGATCAGCATTTAGCATACATTAAATTTAATTAATTAATTTGGCCAAGCTGTGCAGCTTGTGAGATTCCCAGTTCCTTGACCAGGGATGGAACCTGGGCCACAGCAGTGAAAGCCCAGTATCCTAACCACTAGGCCACCAGGGAATGCCCAGCATTTTATATCAAGAATTTAAAGCCACTTAAGTGCCCGAAACTAATCATCAAATAAAAATGATGATAGTGTAATTCAGTTGTTCTTTAGGTGGGTGGATGCTCTGATGGCTGCCTCGATCAGTGTCTCCTGTTTTCTCAATCTTATCAGCTTCCAGCTCTGCCTTGTGCAGGCCCTGGTCAGCAGAGGGGCAAAGGCAGGAGCAGGGGTGTGCAAAAAGGACACACAGGGCACTGTGGGGTCTTGGATGGAGTCGTGGAACAGAACAAGGGGTCTGGTGAGATCTGAAGCAAGTCTGGGGTGTAGTTCATAGAAATGTACCCGTGCATGTCAGCTTCTTAATTTTTACAGCTGACCATGTAAGATGTTACTAAAACTGGGTGAAGGATATGTGCAAACTTTGTCCTCGCAACTTATCTGTACGTCTAAAATTATTCCATGATAAAAACTTAATTGGAGGGGAAAAAGTAGTGGCTAGAAGGAGAGGAAGAAGGGACGCAGAGATTGTCATTTGGAAGGTGAGGCCCTGAGCTGGGAGGAAGTGATGTGAGAGCCCCTCAGACTCTGGTTGGACAGGAAGCCTGCGTCTCCTGGTCAGGCTGACGGGATGCTGACCAAACGGTGCTGCAGACTGTGAACAGGTCGATTTGTGTCTTGGCGTTTCTCTTTCCCTGTCTGTCATGTGGGGGGCTAGAACATCTACTCCGCTCACTGGGACTCCCTTGTAAGGCAGGGTACGGTGGGGAAAAGATGCTGAGAAAACATGCACGTTTGGGTGCCCATTAGGGTGTTTCTTAGGAGTCTGAGCTGGGCATGGTGGTGTGAAAGGCATCAGGGGTGTTTTGAGGTGGGGATGGGTGACTCTGAAGGCAGTGGTCTCAGAGGACACGTTTCCTGGTGGTTGTGGCTCTGGTGGGAACTCTGCACTGTGCTTGCTGAAAGGCTTGTTTTACTCCCCTGTTTTCTCTTTCCTGCTCCCCACTGAGGCATTTTCCCCTCTCCCTCCCCTGGCTTCCACTTGCCCATGCAGAAGCCGCTGGTGAAGGACCGGGAAGCGGAGCTTCTATACTTTGCCGACGTCTGTGCGGGCCCGGGCGGCTTCTCGGAGTATGTGCTGTGGAGGAAGAGGTGGCACGCCAAGGGTTTCGGGCTGACTCTGAAGGGCCCTCACGACTTCAAGCTGGAGGACTTCTACTCTGCCTCCAGTGAGCTCTTCGAGCCCTACTACGGTAGGGACATGGAGGAGGCCCCAGGGACCAAGAGGGACAAGTTTTACCAGGAGGAGCTCCTAGCCACGTGCCGTGTTTTCTGTCCCGGGGCTCTCAGCCCGGGGCTCCCAGCCCATGTCACGAGGTCTCGGTCCCCTCTTGTCTGTGCCTTGTACCCCAGGCCTGTGGAATCCAGGTTAAACCCTCCAGTAGGCAAACTCGCAGGGCTTCCCTGGTGGCTCAGAGGTTAAAGCGTCTGCCGCCAATGCGGGAGACCCAGGTTCAATCCCTGGGTAGGGAAGATCCCCTGGAGAAGGAAATGGCAATCCACTCTAGTATTCTTGCCTGGAGAATCCCATGGACGGAGAAGCCTAGTAGTCCACGGGGTTGCAAAGAGTCGGACACGACTGAGCGACTTCACCTTCACCTTTACCTTCAGGCAAACTCACAGCAGATCCGTGCTAATTTCTCCTTCCTTCTCTTGTGGTGACAGGAGATAATAAAACCGTTCGATCTCTAGCTGAGAACTGGCAGGGTTATTAACAATACAAACCCACACCCATCCCCAGCCCTGTATGCCAGATGCTCAGCAACCCCCTAGCAGTTCCCTCCACTCTGTCTTGCTTCTTGTGATTTGGCAGGAAATCCCAAGTCCTTTGTTAACAGAACTTATTAAGAAATTGATATTGCTTCCTAAATGTAGGTGCTTTAAACACATTTGATCTTGAACATGAAGACCTTCTGTTTCAGTTGATGGCTCACGGCTGGTTGACTCCTCCTGAGCTCTCTACTGTAGCAGAGCCCTGTTTCTGCCTCCTGGCCCATCACTGCAGGGCAGCCTTGTGTGACGGGTCCTTCACTGAGCTGCTCCTCACAGAGGCTCTTCTCCTGGGCCTTGAGGCCTGCCTGGTACCTGTGTTCACAGCCCTGGCGAGGTTATGTCCTGGTGCCAGGGATGCACAGGGCAGACGAGCTAAGTGTGAACCTTGTGTCCTGTCTGTCAGGTGAGGGTGGGATCGATGGAGACGGAGACATTACCCGCCCGGAGAACATCAATGCTTTTCGGAATTTCGTCCTGGATAACACTGATCACAAGGGTGTCCACTTTCTGATGGCTGACGGGGTAGGTGACCTACTCTTCGTGGGGTGATGATGTATGTTTTTATTCTTTTTGTACATCTTTTCAGTTTGTAACTTTGTCGAGGGTGTGCTATTACGGGCATCTTTGCTTGGGGCAGGTGGATCTTCCCAGCTCACTTCCTCAATGGGCCTCGGGTGAGGGTGGAGGCCTGGTGAGGGGACACCGTAACTAAGATGGACTCAGCAGAGCCGACGGGAAGGACGTTCCCATCATTTGTCACCCGGGTGCTGCTCTTGGAGAGGCTGTCTGTACATGGCCACTCCTAAGCCTCGGGAGCAGCTGATAGGTGACCACGTAACCAAACGCAGCTGCTCCATATTAATTAAGACTCCATATTAAGACTCTGCAAGAGGCTCTGTCAGTGGCTGGGCTCAAGAAGATACTCAGGTTGCCCATTTTTTGGGCAGCTGCCTGAGGCGTAGAGGCAGCCCCTGCAGCTTTCTTCCTTAGTAATCTGATGCTGCCAGTAGTCTTCTCTGGACTACCAGAAAAGTTGTGAGTCACAGCTTAGTGTGGAGAAAGGTCAGAGAACGTGGCAGTTGCTCCAGGGTCACATGGCCAGAGTTGCAAAAAGCTTCTGGAGCCCCCTGGGCAACCTTGTAAGCAGTAGCTGTGTGGAGAGATATTTAGGATGTCAGCACAGGAGCCGAGCGTGCCCTCAGCCCCCAAAGGTTGTTGCCTAGCAGAGAACAACAGATAGGCTTGGGTGGAGGGAGGGGCTGCTTCCGCTGACCCTGTCGGGATCTGATAACACTTGGGAGGCAGCCAAGCAGGGCATCAGCTCGAGTGGCAAACTCAAGGATTGTCCCTCTGACTTAGGCTACATAGATTGGTGACCCATGTGGGATTTTGTGTGTATGTATTTTTTTCCCCTCTCCCTATAAACAGCTGTGCATTTTAAGAAGCATCTGTAAATCTGGAAGACATTACTGAACATTTTTACTTCTGGAGACCAGGCTGGGGCCAGTTAAATGGAGGCCAGCCTCTTTGATTCTCTTAATTATTATGATAAAAATCACATAACATAAAATTTACTGTTGCAGCCATTTTTAAGTTTACAGTTCAGTTATGTTAATTATAATAATGCTTTCATGAAACAGATCTCCAAAACTTTTTCCATTTTGCAAGATTGAAATTCTATGCCCATTAAACAACAACTCGCCTCTTTTCCCATCACAACCCCTGGCGTCCCTCACTCTCCTGTGAGCTTGGCTCTCTGCTCCTTGCTGGGATCTCACAGGGAGGGAGACCACTCCAAGAACAGCAACATACATTCTTCATACAAACAGCCTGCCCAGAGACTGCCAGCTGGAGGAAGAGGCTCCATGGTCCTGGGACAGGAGAAGGGGGTTTTGTGAGTAAATCTGTGGTCAGCAGAGAAAGAAAGATTCTTGAGACTATCAGAGTTAGGCAAACTTTCTCCTGTCACCAGACTGGGGCCTGTTCAGTGGTCAGCCCAGGACTGAGGGAGCCCATGCAGATTTAGCCACGCGTGCTCCCTGGGTCTCCCTGGACTCACCAGAGCATTCAGTTTCCTGCCTTGTAGTTGGCTTGAGACCAGCGTATTTTGCCTCTGTTCTGCTGTATCCTTCCCTTGGATTCCAGCATGAGTTTTTAAATTTTCTGGACCATCTCCTTGGAGGAGCAGATCCCCAGGAGCGATAGAGCAGGAAAACCGCACTGGCTCAGTAGGCAGGCCTGGGTCCCAGGTGCTGTCTTTACCACAGGGAGCCATACGAGCACGCCAGAGAATCTAAACACCAGACTGTATCTGTGTCAGTTGGTGATCAATGGAAACACCTGAAGAAATCTCAGGGAAGATGAGGTAGGAGCACTCTCTTCAGTCCTCATCACTTCTCTTTTCTGCTCTGCTCCTGTGCTCTCATTTCAGGGTTTCTCAGTGGAGGGACAGGAGAACCTGCAGGAGATCCTCAGCAAACAGCTGCTGCTCTGTCAGTTCCTCATGGCGCTGTCTGTTGTCCGGACAGGTGACACTTCTCTGCGTCTCCCCACCCAGGACCCACCAGAGGCCCTGTTGTACAAGAACATGTATTGGGGTTGGCTTGAAAGTTAACTAATGGTCTGCTTGTATGAGATGACACATGGCGGAATGAGGAATTTAGGGGGGAAGGTGCTATGGAATCCCCAAAGTCCCCTCTACAACTCTTTCCCTTCTGTGGCCTGTGACTTTTAATGGGCCCAGGTATCTGGGCCCTGACTTTGTCATAGTCCCTGAGATGACCCACTCCATTTCCTGGAGTGGAAGCTGCTGACTATCGTTGGTGTTGTCTCTTAACCTAGGAGGCCACTTCATCTGTAAAACCTTTGACCTCTTCACACCGTTCAGCGTGGGGCTCATCTACCTGCTCTACTGCTGCTTTGAACGAGTCTGTCTCTTTAAGCCGATTACCAGCCGTCCTGCCAACTCAGAGAGGTGAGGCTTTCCTCTCCCTTTGAATCAGACTAGTTGGCTAAATGTCAGAACAAGAAAACCTGGTGGTTCTCTGGCATGAGCATGCAAGCTACATTAAAAAAGCCTGATTTAAAAAAAAGTGATTGGAGCCAAGAGGATTTGGATTTTCTTGTTCAGCCTCTGCCTCCTCCACCAACCTTGTTCACCACACTTTTGTGGGTGATCCTTGGCTTGGCCCAGGAGGGTGAAGGAGACCAAGGAAGGGTTACCTGAAGGACAGTTGGGCCACTAACCAGTCACTGTTTGCATCCCAGATGGGACACAGTGCCCATGCATCTTGTGAGAGAAGATGCAGCCAATCCGAATTGCTAGGTGGCTGGTTCAAAACACAGATTTCTGGGCCCCATCCCTGGAGAGTCTGATTGCCCTTAACTTAGCAGACTTCCCCAGCTGATGGTGATTCAGCCAGCCTGGCACAAGCTTTTTGGAAACCACTGCCATAGAGAGTAAACACAGCCCAACGTGAGAAGGAAGGGTTTGAGGTGAACTTTGCAGCACTCTGTTCTTGGTGCGTAGACAGGGGTTTTGTGACTCAGCAGGGGGTTCGGGGAGGAGGAATTAGGCCGGGGAAGCCCTTGCTCAGTGGAGTGACAGGATCTCTCCTCTCAGGTATGTGGTGTGCAAGGGCCTGAAGGTGGGCATAGATGAAGTGCGGGATTACCTCTTCTCAGTCAACATTAAACTCAACCAGCTGCGGAACACTGATTCTGACGTCAACCTTGTGGTCCCCTTGGAGGTGATCAAGGGAGACCATGAATTTACTGACTACATGATACGGTCCAACGAGGGGTAAGCAGACCAATGTGTTTTTTCCTTCGTTTCTTTTTGTTGTTGTTGTTTGCTTGCATCCCTAGGGTATCAGGAAAGCCCTAGGGATGAAGAGAATGAAGGACTGAATGACTGGCTCTTGGTATCACTTTGTCCGTTTTGAAAAACTGGTAGCTGAGATTGGTCTGCTCACTCCAGGGCTCTCTAGGACTTAGGACTTTCATCCTGCTCCCGTGCCTTGTCACAGGGTGGCTGGTGGGGGCCTGAGTATGATAGTGAAGCTAGAGGGCAGACTTGTTTTGTGTCCTTCGAGAAAGGAATAATGTCCCTTTAATTGCTTCCATTTGTAGAAGGCCATCATAGTTTGCTGTCCCATGAAGTCCCTTAGTTGGAAGCAAGAGATGGCTGGAAAGCAAGTATATAACATGCTTTTGGAAGTTTCTGGTATCAAAACTTTTGCCAGACCATGAGTTACTCAAATAGGCCATCTGAATGCTGGTTTTGTTTTTGTTTTAACCTTCATTAATTGTTTTCCCCCTCCTTGTTAGTAGTGATAATTTAAAGTTGTGATAGTTGGCTCTGTTTTCTAAGTGGGCAAATCTCATTGAACAGTTTTCTGAGGAAGCTTGGAGAGTTGTATAGTAGCAATGAATCAATAGAAGTGCTTGCTTAGGGGGCCAAACATGTACTGGAAAGGCCATTTGTAAGTGGAATCCCAAGTCTCCCAGAGAAGGTTGAATGTATGGGTGGCCCTAGGGAAACATAGGAGGAGAGGAAGTCTTTATCCATCTTCTCTCAGTATTTTAATTTTCCATTCTGTGGTACTGCTATATAAGCTCTCTCATCTTGAGGTAAGAATCGGCACCAAGGTGGAGCCCATACTAAGTTTCAGCGTGTTGTAGATGAGGAAGCAGGCCCGGGACCGGAAATAAGCAAAGCCAAAGCTTTGTCACATTTCTGGACTTCTTTTTGTTGAGCCGTGCTGCAGTTTCATATGGGGGTGTGTGGATGCATGGCAGAACTGGTCTTCTCAAAGCTCCCAGTTGCAGAGTGTTTAAGCAGCCTGGTAAATTGATTTGTGTGTGGTATATTGGGAATATTTTTCCTCAATCTGTGGTTTGTCTATTCATTGTCTTAAATGATGTCTTTTGATAAGCAGAAGTTAAAAATTTTTTTAGTCTGTTTTTAAATTGTAAAATACACATAACAAAGTTTATCATTTTAACCTTTCTTAAAGTGTGAAATTTAGTGGCATTAAATATATTCACACTGTTCTGCAACCATACCACAATGCATTTCCAGAGCTTTTTAATCATCCAAAGCAGAAACTCTATACCTGTGAGATAAAAACTCCTATTCCCCTTATCCCCAGCTATTGGTACCCTCTGTTATTTTCTCTCTGTGAATTTGCTTATTGCATGTACTTCATATAAGTGCATTCATACAGTATTTGTTCTTTTGCCTCTGGCTGTTTCACTTAGTATAATGCTTTGAAGATTCATCATGTTGTAGTATATGTCAGGATTTCATTCCTTTTTTAAGGCTAAGTAATAATCCATTATATGTGCATACTACATTTTGTTTATCCATTCAGCTGTTGATGGACATTTGGATTTTCCTCACGTTTTACCTATTGAGAATAACACTGCTCTGAATGTTGCTGTGAAAAGTAACTGTGTCCCTCCTTTCACTTCATCCGGGTATACATCTAGAAGTGGGATTGCTGCACTACTTTACATTCCGACCAGCAATGCATCAGGGTTCCAATTTCTCCACATCTTCACCAACACTTGTTATTTTTTGATTTTTTTTTTTCCCATAATAGCCATTCTAGTAGGCCTGAACTGGCTCTCATTGTAGTTTTGGTTTGCATTTCCCTAATGACTAATAATGTTGAATATGTTTTCATATGCAAATTGGCTATGTGTATATCTTCTTTGAAGAAATATATTCAAGTCCTTTGCCCATTTTTTTTTAAATTTTATTTTTCATTGAAGTATAATTGACTTACAGTATCATATTAGTTTTTGGTATATAGCATAATGATTTGATTTTTTAAAAATTTATTTATTTTTGGCTGTGCTGGGTCTTCATTGCTACACTTGGGCTTTCCTCTAATTGCAGCGAGCAGAGGCTAATTGGGGTGCTAGGCCTCTAGTTGTGGTGGCTTCTCTAGTTGCGGAGCACAGGCTCTAGGACTCTCAGGCAGCAGTTGTGGCCCACAGGCTTAGTTGCCCCAAGGCATGTGGAATCTTCCCAGGCCAGAGATTGAACCCTTGTGCCCTGCATTGGCAGTTGGATTCTTAACCACTGGATTACCAGAAAGTCTGATTTGATATTTTTATACATTAGAAAATGTTCACCAAAGTCTGATTACCATCCATCACCATAAAAAGTTATTAAGATATTATTAACTGTATTCCCTGTACTGTACATTACATCCTGGTGACTTACTTATTTTATAACTTGAGGTCCGTGCCTCTTAATCTCTGTCACTTCACTCATATTCCCCATTCCCCTCCCCTCTGGCAACCACCAGTTCTCTATATCCAAGAATCTGTTTCTTTTGTTAATGTTTGTTCATTTGTTTTGTTTCTAGATTCCACATATAAGTGAAGTTGTATAGTATTTATTTTTCTCTGACTTATTTTACTTAGCATAATACTGTCTAGGTCCATTCACGTTGTTGTAAATCGCAAGATTTCATTTCTTTTTTATAGCTAAGTAATATTCCTTTGTGTATATATACCATATCTTCTTTAATTATCTATTGATGGACGCTTAGATTGCTTCCATATATTGGCTATTGTAAACAATACTGAAGTGAACGTTGGGATGCATATATCTTACTTTTGTCAGAAAAATAGCCAGAAATGGAATTACTAGACCATATGGTAATTCTGGCTTCCCTGGCATACTGCTCAGCCGGTAAAGAATCCTCCTGCAATGCGGGAGGCCTCGTTTAATTCCTGAGTTGGGAAGATCCCTTGGAGAAGGGATAGGCTGGTTACCCACTCCAGTATTCTTTGGCTTCCCTCGTGACTCAAACTGTAAAGAATCCACCTGCAATGCAGGAGACCTGGATTCAATCCCTGGGTGGGGAAGATCCCCTGGAGGAGGACATGGCAACCCACTCCAGGATTCTTGCCTGGAGAATCCCCATGGACAGAGGAGCCTGGTGGGCTATAGTCCATAGGATTGCAAAGTCAGACATGACTGAAGTGACTAAGTACAACACAGCACATGGTAGTTATGTTTTTAATTTTTTGAGGACCCTTCATACTGTTTTCCATGGTAGCTGTACCAGTTTGCATCCCTACCAACACTGCATGAGAGTTCCTTTTTCTCCATACCCTTGCCAGCAGTTATTTGTTGTCTTTTTGAGATGGCTGGATGGCATTACCAACTTGATAGACATGAGTCTGAGTGAACTCCGGGAGTTGGTGATGGACAGGGAGGCCTGGCATGCTGCGATTCATGGGGTCGCAAAGAGTCGGACACGACTGAGCGACTGAACTGAACTGATTCTGACAGGGGGAGGTGATATTGTGGTTTTGATTTGCATTTTCCTGATTAGTGATGTTGAACATCTTTTCATGTGTTTATTGACCATCTGTATGTCTTCCACAGAAAAATATTTAAATCCTCTGCCTATTCTTTAATCAGTTTTTTAAAATTATAGTTTAATCAAGTGTTTTTTAAGTTGAAATATAGTTGATTTACAATGTTGTGTTAGTTTCTAGTGTACAGCAAAGTGATTGTTTTATGTATGTATATATATTATTTTTCAGATTCTTTTCCATTATTACAAGGTATTGAATATACTTTCCTGTGCTATACAGGAGGACCTTATTCCTTATCTGTTTTATATGTAGTAGTTTGTATTTGGTAATCCAAAACTCCTAATGTATCACTCTCTGTCTCTTCCCCCTTGGGTAACCATGTTTGTTTTCAGTGACTGTGAGTCAGTTTCTATTAGTCTGTTTTGTAAATAGGTGCCTGTGCATCATTTTTTAGTTTCCACATCAAAGTAATACCATGTGATATTTGTCTCTGTCCGCCTTACTTCACTTGGTATGATAATCTCCAGGTCCATTCGTGTTGTTGCAAATAGTATTAATTCATTCTTCTTTAAGGTTGTCTACCGAGAATCACTTGGTGGGGAAGCCTCTCCCTTCCATGTGTTTTTTTTTTTAATAATTAAAAAAATTATTTATTTTTGGCTGTGCTAGATATTTGTTGTTGTGTGGGCTCTTCTTGTTGCGGTGAGGGGAGCTACTCTTCACTGCAGTGTGTGGGCTTCTTATTGCGGTGGCTACTCTTGTTGCAGAGCACAGGGCTCTGGGGTGTGCAGGCTTCCATGGTTGCACAGGCTCCAGAGCACAGGCTTAGGAGCTGGGTGCATGGGCTTTGTTGCTCCGCAGAATTTGGGTTCTTCCTGGACCAGGGATTGAATCCATATCTCCTGCATTGGTAGGCAGATTCTTTACTACTGAGCCACTGGGAAGCCCTATTGCATTCTTTTTTATGACTGATATTCCTGTGTGTGTGTATGCACACACCTCATCTTCTTCATTTATCTGGGTGTTTATGTTGAGTTGTGTGAGTTCTTTTTATGGTTTGTACTGTAACCCCTTATCAGATACATTGTTTGCAACTATCTCCCTCCCATTCAGTAGGCTGCCTTTTTGTTTTGTTGGTAGTCTCCTTTGCTATGCAAAAGCTTTTTAGCTTTTGATGTAGTACCATCTGTTTAGTTTTTTGTTTCCCTTCTCTAAGGAAATATGTCCCCCCAAAATTGCTGAGACTGGTATCAAAGAGCATACTACCTGGGTTTTCTTCTGGAAGTTTTACGGTTTCAAGTATTACTTATATTTAAGTCTTAAATCCATTTTGGGTTTATTTTTGTATAAGGAGTGAGAAGGTGGGCCAGTTTGATTCTTTCACATGTAGCTCTCCCGTTTTCCCAACACCATTTATTGAAGAAGCTGTCTTTTCCCCAGTGTATATTCTTGCCTCCTTGGTCATAGCTTAATTGCCCATATTTACTAGTTTGAGATTAGGGAGCATGACACTTTCAGCTTTTTTCTTCTGAAGATTATTTTGGCTATTTGGGGTCTTTTATGGTTTCACACAGACTTTGGAATTATTTGTTCTAGTTCTGTAAAAAATGCCATTGGTATTTTGATGGGGTTTGCATTGACTGTAGATTGCCTTAGGTGGTGTGGTCATTTTAACAGTATTCTTCCGGTATCTTCCAGTATATCTTTCCATTTGTTTTTGTTATCTTCAGTCTCTTAAATGAATCAGTGTCTTACAGTTTTATGAGTACAAGTCTTTTACCTCTTGGTTTACCTCTTAAGTTAGATTTATTTGTAGGTATTTTATCTTTTTGATGCAATTGTAAATGGTATTGTTTTCTTAATTTTTCTGATAGTTTGTTGTTAATGTATAAAAATGCAACAGATTTCAGTTTATTAATTTTGCTTTTTTTTTTGGCCGAACCTCATGGCATCTTAGTTCCCCAACCACATGTCCCCAGGAGGAGTCCCAGTGGCCTCCTGTCTCTCAGGGAGGCTAATTTAAAGATCGGCAGGTGGGTCTCATCCAGACTCCTCTCAAATTACCATCTGAGTACTGGGACTTGGGGTATGTGAGGGTTTGTAAGTGCCCTTAAGAATCTGTTTCCTGCAGCCCTCCAGCTCTCTTGCGCAAAGCCCCTGGTTGGGGAGTCCCGTCCAGAGCTTGGATGCCTCAGTCCTTGGGGAGGACCCCTGCAGTCGTGGTTCTCTTTCCATTTGTGAGTTACCCACACAGGGTTTTGGGTGTTGTCTATACCTCATCTCTGCCCCTCATACCCATCTCATTGTGATTTCTTCTTTATATCTGAAAAATCTTTTCTGCTAGTTTTCACGTGGTACTCATAGATAGATAGTCTGTTCAGTTTAGTTTAGTCGCTTAGTCGTGTCTGACTCTTTGCGACCCCATGGACTGCAACACACCAGGGCTCCCTGTCCATCACCAACTCATGGAGTTTACTCAAACTCATGCCCATTGAGTCAGTGATGCCATCCAACCATCTCATCCTCTGTCGTCCCCTTTTCTTCCTGCCTTCAGTCTTTCCCAGCATCAGGGTCTTTTCAGATGAGTCAGCTCTCCACATCGGGTGGCCAACGTATTGGGGTTTTAGCTTCAGCATCAGTCCTTGCAATGACTACTCAGAACTGACCTCGTTTAGGATGGACTGGTTGGATCTCCTTGCAGTCCAAGGGACTCTCAAGAGTCTTCTCCAACACCATAGTTCGAAAGCATCAATTCTTCGGCGCTCAGCTTTCTTTATAGTCCAACTCTCACATCCATACATGACTACTGGAAAAACCATAGCTTTGATGAGACGGACCTTTGTTGGCAAAGTAATGTCTCTGCTTTTTAATATGCTGTTTAGGCTGGTCATAACTTTCCTTCCAAGGAGTAAGCGTCCTTTAATTTCATGGCTGCAGTCACCATCTGCAGTGATTTTGAAGCCCCCAAAAATAAAGTCTGACACTGTTTCCACTGTTTCCCATCTATTTTCCATGAAGTGATGGGACTGGATGCCATGATCTTTGTTTTCTGAATGTTGAGCTTTAAGCCAACTTTTTCACTCTCTTCCTTCACTTTCATCAAGAGGTTCTTTAGTTCCTCTTCACTTTCTGCCATAAGGGTGGTGTCATCCGCATAGCTGAGGTTATTGATATTTCTCCCAGCAATCTTGATTCCAGCTTGTGCTTCTTCCAGCCCAGCNCACTCCCCTCTTTCACTTTCATCAAGAGGCTTTTTAGTTCCTCTTCACTTTCTGCCATAAGGGTGGTGTCATCTGCATATCTGAGGTTATTGATATTTCTCCCGGCAATCTGGATTCCAGCTTGTGCTTCTTCCAGCCCAGCATTTCTCATGATGTACTCTGCATATAAGTTAAATAAGCAGGGTGACAATATACAGCCTTGACGTACTCCTTTTCCTATTTGGAACCAGTCTGTTGTTTCATGTCTAGTTCTATCTGCTTCCTGACCTGCATATAGGTTTCTCAAGAGGCAGGTTAGGTGGTCTGGTGTTCCCATCTCTTTCAGAATTTTCCAGTTTATTGTGATCCACACAGTCAAAGGCTTTAACATAGTCAATAAAGTAGAAATAGATGTTTTTTTCTGGATCTCTCTTGCTTTTTCGATGATCCACCAGATGTTGGCAATTTGACCTCCAGTTCCTCTGCCTTTTCTAAAACCAGCTTGAACATCTGGAAGTTCACAGTTCACGTACTGCTGAAGCCTGGCTTGGAGAATTTTGAGCATTACCTTACTAGCATGTGAGATGAGTGCAATTGTGTGGTAATTTGAGCATTCTTTGGCATTGCCTTTCTTTGGGATTGGAATGAAAACTGACCTTTTCCAGTCCTGTGGCCACTGCTGAGTTTTCCAAATTCAGAGTTTTGCCAAGAGAACGCACTGGTCATAACAAACACTCTCTTCCAACAACACAGGAGAAGAGACTACACATGGACATCACCAGATGGTCAACACCAAAATCAGATTGATAATATTCTTTGCAGCCAAAGATGGAGAAGCTGTATACAGTCAGCAAAAACAAGACCAGGAGCTGACTGTGGCTCAGATCATGAGCTCCTTATTGCCAAATTCAGACTTAAATTGAAGAAAGTAGCGAAAACCACTAGACCATTCAAATCAAATCCCTTATGATTATACAGTAGAAGTGAGAAGTAGTTTGAAGGGACTAGATCTGATAGACAGAGTGCCTGATGAACTATAGACAGAGGTTCTTGACATTGTACAGGAGACAGGGATCAAGACCATCACCATGGAAAAGAAATGCAAAAAAGCAAAATGGCTGTCTGAGGAGGCCTTAGAAATAGCTGTGAAAAGAAGAAATGCGAAAAGCAAAGGAGAAAAGGAAAGATATAAGCATCTGAATGCAGAGTTCCAAAGAATAGCAAGGAGAGATAAGAAAGCCTTCCTCAGCGATCAGTGCAAAGAAATAGAGGAAAGCAACAGAATGGGAAAGACTAGAGATCTCTTCAGGAAAACTAAAGATACCAAGGGAATATTTCATGCAAAGATGGGCTAGATAAAGGACAGAAATGGTATGGACCTAACAGAAGCAGAAGATATTAAGAAGAGGTGGCAAGAATACACAGAAGAACTGTATAAAAAAATATAAAGGTATGATTATGCAAAGAGCTGACTCATTAGAAAAGACCCCGATGCTAGGTAAGATAGAAGGCAGGAGGAGAAGGGGATGACAGAGGACAAGATGGTTGGGTGGCATCACTGACTTAATGGACATGAGTTTGAGCAAGCTCCGGGAGATGGTGAAGGACAGGGAAGCCTGGCATGCTGCAGTCCATGGGGTTGCAGAGAGTCGGACACAACTGAGCGACTGAACAACAACAACAAAGTGGAAAGGACTGGTTGCTTAACAAATGCTGTCCCCATTCCAATGTGTAGGGCATGAGTTTTGTTTTGTTCAGTGTATATGCTGTTGAAGAGTGCCTGGCACATAGTAGATATTCAGTAAGTAGTCACTGAATGAACAAATGACCATGACATTGACCCTGGTTTTTAAAGAATGAGTGGACTGTTATGAAGAAATATACCTAGAGATTTGGCAGTGACCAGGATGAAAGAGAGGCCATCAGGGCTGACGGAAAGATGAAGGAAGATTTGCTCAGAACAAGGTCTGTGACATGGTCCTGGACTGAGTGGCAGCTTAAGATTCTTTTTATTCCATTTCCACCTTCTCTTGACTCAAGTCTATCTTTGTGTGTTGGTCTCTTGGTTTTCATTAGAAAGTTCTATTGGAGAAAGAGCCAGAAGGGCACACTCTCTCAGAATGTTTTAGCTGGAAAAGGCCTCAGAAGTTGTCCTTTTCTCCCCTCCTCATTTTACCCATAAAGGGACTAAGACTTAATAGGGGAATTAACTTGTCCAAGGTCTCAGGCTGGTTAGTGTCAGGGTCAGGACAGGAAGCCAGGTTTTTCAACTCCACGCCTGTGTTCTTTCCATTATATGAGGACTTTCCAAGCCATTTCAGTTTACTTATTTATTTTTGTTTTAAGCAGCAAAATCCTGTTTTTTCCAGATAAAAGCTTTGTGGATAAACTCAAAGCTGCCCTGAATAAAGCCACATGAAGGGCCAGTGGTGGGTCCATAATCTCCATCATGGACTAGCTCCTCTCTTATACATATGCTCTTTCTTTGATGGAGACAGTTAACATTTTCTCAATCTTGTGAAAGTGCATATAAATGTCCCAATTCCCCAAATCCACACTTACTTACAAAAAGATTTTTTTCTCCTAAGTCTGTTTTCAAAACCATTGCACTGTTTATGATGCTCTTAGCACAATGCCTGGCACAGAGTAAGTGCTCAATAAATGTTCACCCTGGTGGCTCAGAGGTTAAAGCGTCTGCCTCCAATGCGGGAGACCTGGGTTCGATCCCTGGGTCGGGAAGATCCCCTGGAGAAGGAAATGGCAACCCACTCCAGTATTCTTGCCTGGAGAATCCCATGGACGGAGGAGCCTGGTAGGCGCTAGTCCACGGGGTCGCAAAGAGTCGGACACGACTGAGCGACTTCACCTTCACCTTATCATGTATTTGGCTCAGTCAATAGAAAACAGAGAAGTAGGGAGGGGAGCTGCTGCTTGTGGGCCACCTACTGTGTGATGCACATAGAACTAAATGCTTAACGATAATTTACCTCATTGATCTTCCTAGCTAGGTCAATATCACTGTCTCCATTTTATAGCTGAGGACACTCAGAGAGGTCAGCTACTTGCCTGTGGTCACACAGATAGTATGGACTAAGCTGGAATACCAGTCCAGGTTGCTTGACAGCCCATATCCCTCCCTCTCAGACACACACATACAGAAAGCAAATTCAGTATTCTTTCATTTCATCCAGTTCTGACAACGGTACCATTCCTTCATTCAATGACTCTTTTGAGCACCTACTATGTGCTAGGTACTCTACTAAACCCTGCTGCAAGCATTTGCTGTGTAGACAGGTGGACACACACTGGGTGTGTAGTTACAAGAGTGATGAGTATTACCAAAAGGAGAAAATAGTAACTCTGGACATGTTATTATCCCCATCTTATGAATGAGGAAATAGGCCCTCACAGGTTCAAGACTTACTCAAAAATCACAGGGTAAATAATAAAAATAGCTGAAATTCATTGTGCACTCACTACACACCAGGCATTTTTCATGAACTCAAATGCTCTTAATTCTATGAAGTAAGTACTGTAATTCTCTTGATTTCCCAAAAGGAACCAGAGTTGTAGAGCATGAAAGTAAGTTGCCTTAGTTTACAGGGCTAGAAAGAGGCTGGTTCAGGATTTGAGCCCAGAGAGGCTGGCTCCAGACCCTGTGTTCTCAACCCATTTGAATCTGCGTGTGACTGGCTTCCCTGCTGCTGTTTCTGCAAGAGGGAGAAGTGGAAGCAGGTTCCCCATCCCTGCACTTCAAGGCATCCTGCGAACCCCCTCGATGTGTAAACGGGATTTGTCATGACAGAGCTCTGTTTTAAGAAGGCCAGGATTCCTGTCCTGGGCAGAAGTGACCCTAAAGCAGCATCCTGCAGCACAGCCTGGCTCAGAAAGAAGTGCCTCCTTCAATCCATGGTGCTTCCCAATCCTCTGATCTCAGACAATTAGAGGGAGTTTCATGCTTCAGGAATCTAGGGCCTCTGAGGAGAGAAAGGCAAGGTTCTGACTTCGGCTGGAGCCAGGTCCCGGGGCTCACATTCCTGAAGGGCCCGGGTGCTCTGTGGGTGGGCAGGTGGCTTGTCAGGGTAGGGTCAGGAGTAAGTCCTTCACAACCTCCCCAGCTTCAGAGATGGAGTCTTTAGAGAACCCAGAGAGGCAGAAAGAGTTCTCCGAGGGGCAGTTCCCACAGCCCAAGAAGCTGGAGAAAAGTGTGTTAAATAGGGCCCGTCGGAGGAATATGGGGCTCTTTCCAGGGACCTGAGGTGGAGGTAGGACACCACTGGAGAATATATGATCTCTGAGTCTTCACATGGGGATAATCTTATGCACTTAAAAAAAAAAACTGTTTTAGATAAGTTAGAGTGAGCATGTTCCCTTGCATCATCTCGTGTGAACCTCATGATAAGGCTATGGCCTCTCATCTGTAAAATGAGAATTATGCTCATTATTTAATGAGGTGAGGAGCAAAACGGGGTCAGGTTCAGAGCGAATTTTATGTAGTATTTACCTCTTTCTCACAAAGTTGTGTGAATTCATAAAAATGATTTAGAAACTAAAAAAAAAAAAAGCTATGCAGTATTATCTTTTGCTATATTAGTGGACTTCCTTGATGGCTCAGACAGTAAAGAATCTGCCTGCAATATGTAAGACCCAGTTTCAATCCCTGGGTCAGGAAGATCCCCTTGAGAAGGGAATGGCAACCCACTCCAGTATTCTTGCCTGGAGAATCCCATGGACAGAGGAGCCTGGCGGGCTACGGCTATGAGGTTGTAAAGAGTCGGACACAACTGAGTAACTGACACTTTCATGTTAGTACAATTAATTCAAATCCTGGAGTGATCCCAAAATGCTTTGCTTCTTTCTTTGATATATTATTATGGTTTTGTCATCCACTAATTTATCTAAATCTTCCTTGAAGGCAGCTCTTAACCTCCTATCTCTTGTGATAAGAAGGTACTCAGTTTACTTAAGAATGAAAGAAAAGTTTTTCCTTTTTTCAATCATGAATGTGGATCTTTAAAGTTTGAGTTGTATTCAAATGTCTATATTTCTTGATATTCAAGATAGACTCCTAAAAATGTCTAATTTTTAGCTATGGATAATGTTCATTGAGCATTTTTGTACATGCCAGATAATGTTCTAAGTGCCTTACATGGATTAATTCATTTAATCTTTATAGCAACTCTTATTGAACATATTGTTAGGATCTCTACCTTAAAAACAACAAAGATGACACATGGAGTGGCTAAGAAATGTTTCTGTGTATTTGAGGGGTGAAGCTGGGCATCTGAGCCAGGTGATCTGGCCCCAGAGTCCTCGCTCTCAGGCACTAACTCTGTTGCCTGTCCTGGAGCCCTAAGCTTAGAGCCCTGCAGCCAGGAGGCACTGGGACATGCCTGTGAGTTTCATTTAAGGTCATTCCCTTCTCTGTTTTTTTTCTTATTGTGTAACCTGGGGAAATGAGGCTTAGAGATGTGAGATAATTGGGTCGGTCAGGAATGTTTTCACTGCAGGTAACTTGACATGTCGGAGAAGGCAATGGCACCCCACTCCAGTACTCTTGCCTGGAAAATCCCATGGACGGAGGAGCCTGGTAGGCTGCAGTCCATGGGGTCGCTGAGTCAGACACGACTGAGCGACTTCACTTTCACTTTTCACTTTGATGCATTGGAGAAGGAAATGGCAACCCACTCCAGTGTTCTTGCCTGGAGAATCCCAAGGATGGCAGAGCCCAATGGGCTGCCATCTGTGGGGTCGCATAGAGTCGGACACGACTGAAGTGACTTAGCAGCAGCAACTTGACATGTAGCAGCGCAGGCAGTAAAGACACTTCTTTTTCTCACATAATAAGGGTCTAGATGTAGGTGTTCCAGGTGGGGAGAGTAAGAGAAGTTGCTGTCAAGCATTCAGGCTCTTCTTATCTTTCTGTCACTTGTCCTTAAAATGTTGGCATTTTGTTCTCAGGTTCAATACCCCAGAGTCTGGGTTCTCCAGAGAAACAGAACCAATAGGAGGAATCCATAAATATATTGTATATTGAGATCCCCTGTAGAAGGGATTGACTATTCACTCCAGTATTCTTGCCTGGAGAATTCTGTGGACAGAGGCGGGGTGCGGACCATGGGTTTGCAAAGAGTCAGACACGACTGAGTGGCTAACACTTTCAAGTATATTTCATTTTATAATACATACAACATATTATAAATATATATATTGTATATATAAATATATATTGTACACTTACATATAAAACAAGGAATTGTCTTCCATGATTATGAAATCTGGGAACTCCAAGATCTGCAGTCATCAAGCTGGAGACCCAGGAAAGGTGATAGTATAGTTCCACCTTGATTCAAAGACTGGAAAAGTAGAAAAACTTATGGTGTGAATTCCAGCCTAAATTCGGGTCCAAAGGCAGGAAAAGATTGATGTCCCAGCTCAAAAAGAGTCAGGTTGAGGAAGAGCAGCTTACTTCTGCTCTTCAAAGTTGAGCAAGGGCTTCATTTAGTCAAATCTGCTTTATATTCAAAATCTTAGCTGCAAGGAAGTCAGGGAAAGAAGTTCCCAGCATTCCACCCTCCACAGGACAGGAAGACACACACACTTAGAAGAGGCTGGATTTCAAGTGGTGTTAGCTTCCTTTCACCCCAGGAAGTACAAAGAAGCTTTAGTACATCTTACTCCAGTGGGAGTAAGAGCCAGGAAAGTTAGAACAACTCCTGGCTACCACTACAGTTCCCTTGGGGAGAAAAAGCCTTCTCAGAGACATAAAAATTTTGGAGAAAATACTGAAAATATGGCAAAGGATTACTACCTCATATGTAACTAGTTCTTATAAATCAACAAAGATGAATATCCCAGTATAAGTAAACATATACATCTTCTTCACTAAAAAGAAGAAATGACCTGTGGACACTAGGTGAAAAGATGTTAAATTTCAATAATTACCAAAGAAAACATGGAGGAAACCAGGAGACTTTTTTTTTTAGAATCAGAAAGATTTAAAGGATTGACTTCATGTTGTGAAGGGTAGAGGAGACTGGCTTTCCAATACACTTGATAAAAGCGAAAATTAATATAAGTTTTCTAGCGTGCATGCTAAGTCGCTTCAGTCACGTGTGACTCTTTGTGACCCTATGACTGTAGCCTACCAGGCTCCTCTGTCCATGGGATTCTGCAGGCAAAAATACTGGAGTGGGTTGCCATGCCCTCCTCCGTGGGATCTTCCCGACACAAGGCTTGAACCCGTATTCTCCTGTGGCTCCTGCATCGAAGGCAAATCCTTAACCACTGAGTCACCAGGGACACAAGATTTCTAGAGGCCAGTATAATTTTAAATGTTTATAGACCGTCTAAGTTCCTACTAAAGGCTTTAGGTAAGGAAAAATTTTAAAAATTCAAGAAGATAGACATTCTTGCCAGGACTGAATGTAATAATTTTTAAAAATCTAGATAGGCTCCAAGATAATATGTAATAAATAAAAAGGTCTCAGTTCAGTTCAGTCGCTCAGTCTTGTCCGACTCTTTGCGACCCCATGAATCACAGCACGCCAGGCACCCCCTGCCCATCACCAACTCCCAGAGTTTACTCAGATTCACGTCCATCAAGTCAGTGATGCTATCCAGCCATCTCACTACATATTTACATTTTAGCAAAAAAAGATCTCTGTGGAATAGTAATTGAAAAAAGATTATAGGATGGCATGGATGTATAATTTCCATTTTATTTAGAAATATATTATTTTCATATTGAAAATATGGAAGGAAACTATTAGAATATAAATATTACCTCTGAACCTTGGGACTACTGCATACTTTTACCCTGTTCTTTATATGTTGCTATGATGTTTGGTATCTTATTTAAAAAAGCACATGTCATATTGATTAACAGAAAAATCCTTATAAAACTTCTTTCTCCTTTGATGGGGATAGAGATTTAGCCCTTAGAAACTTGCTGGACAAAGTCACTGCCCTTACCTTTCTTCAGAGGCTTTAGAAAATCAAGCTTTCAAGGCCCCCTATAGCAAGGGTGTTTAGTGCCCAGGAATGGATCTTGGGGTATAGGTGAGAAAGTTGAGGTGATGCCGGAGGAGCAGTGAGGAGGGAGATGTGCTAATTTTAGCATTGCTGATAGAGAGTTGTTCCACGTTTCCTATGATGTCCCCTCGCACATGCTTAGCTCTCTTCTCCAGCTCCCCAACCCCCAGTGACTGCAGGGCTAACGAAATGCTTCAGATTTCTGCTGCTTTAAATAGAGGCGTTTGGCACCCTTTTAGATGGCAGGTCTGGCAGGGCTAGGCTCTCAGCACTCACCCTAGTTTAAAGCTCTGCAATGAAGCGACTTGGATGTCAGCTTTCAACCTCAGTATCTCTAAGGCACAACTCCTGATCATTCCTAAACCAAGCAGTACCTCCTGCCCCTGAAGTCTTCCAGCTCAGATCCTGAGGGCTCTTGCATTCTTGCTCCATCTGCTCTTTTCTGTTACTTCTCTCTCTTTCTACTCCCCTCCTTCTTTAAGACAGGGATCTAGGATATATTATTTAAAGTATATTATGTGGGTTTTTTATAGACTTCTAGAACTCTGCCTCTTAAAAAGTATATAAATAATAATAACTCTTTTATTTGATGTCTGTTAAATATCAACCATATTATATATGTATTATTTTCTTTTTTCTTTTTTTTTAATTAAGTTATTTTACTTTACAATATTGTATTGGTTTTGCCATACATTGACTATAATCCGCCATGAGTGTACTTGTGTTCTCCATCCTGAACCCCTCTCCCACCTCTCTCCCCATCCCATCGCTCTGGGTCATCCCAGTGCACCAGCCCCAGCACCCTGTCTCATGCATCAAACTTGGACTAGCGATTCGTTTCACATATGATGTTTTACATGTTTCAATGCAATTCTCCCATATTATCCCACCCAATATGTATTATTTTCTTTTTTCTTTTTTTTTAATTAAGTTATTTTACTTTACAATATTGTATTGGTTTTGCCATACATTGACTATAATCCGCCATGAGTGTACTTGTGTTCTCCATCCTGAACCCCTCTCCCACCTCTCTCCCCATCCCATCGCTCTGGGTCATCCCAGTGCACCAGCCCCAGCACCCTGTCTCATGCATCAAACTTGGACTAGCGATTCGTTTCACATATGATGTTTTACATGTTTCAATGCAATTCTCCCATATTATCCCACCCTCACCCTCTCCCACAGAGTCCAAAAGACTGTTTAATACATCTGTGTCTCTTTTGCTGTTTGGCATACAGGGTTATCATTACCTTCTTTCAAAATTCCATATATATGCATTAGTATACTGTATTGGTGTTTCTCTTTCTGGCTTACTTCACTCTGTATAATAGGCTCCAGTTTCATCTACCTCATCGAAAAAAGTGAAAGTCAGTCACTCAGTTGTGTCTGACTCTTTGCGACCCCAAGGACTGTAGCCTACCAGGCTCTTTCATCCATGGGATTTTCCAGGCAAGAATACTGGAGTGGGTTGCCATTTCCTTCTCTAGGAGATCTTCTAGACTCAGGTATTGAACCCGAGTATCCCGCATTGTAGGCAGGCACTTTACCATCTGAGGCACCAGGGAAGCCATCGACCTCATTAGAACTGGTTCAAATGTATTCTTTTTAATGGCTAAGTAATATTCCATTGTGTATATGTACCACAGTTTCTTATCCATTCATCTGCTGATGGACATCTAGGTTGCTTCCATGTCCTGACTATTATAAACAGTGCTGTGATGAACACTGGGGTACATGTGTCTCTTTCGATTCCTGTGTGTATGCCCAGCAGTGGGATTGCTGGGTTGTATGGCAGTTCTATTTGCAGTTTTTTAAGGAATCTCCACACTGTTCTCCATAGTGGCTGTACTAGTTTGCATTCCCACCAACAGTGTAAGAGGGTTCCCTTTTCTCCACACCCTCTCCAGCATTTATTGCTTGTAGACTTTTGGATAGCAGCTATTCTGACTGGCATGAAATGGTACTTCATTGTGGTACCTCATTGAAACAATCTTATGGGATGGAAGTACTCCTTAATATTTAAACAGGCATTTGAAAAAAGAAAATGTATAGAAAATAGCCAATAAGCACATGAAGTGGTGCCAGACATCATTAATCATCAGGAAAATGCAGATTAAAATCTATGAGATATCAAATTAAAAAGCCTGACAATACAAGCTGTTGGCAAGGATATGGAGCAATAGGAACTCTCAAAACTACCAATGGGAGTGTAAAATGGTACTACGTTTTTGTAAAATAGTTTTTCTCTTTCTTAAAAGTTAAATATATATGTACCATATAATCCAACTATTCTTCTACTACATTTTTTCTCAAGAGAAATAAAGCATGTCTACTAAATGACCTATGCAAGAATTATCATAGCAATTGCATTCATAATAGCTTCAAACTAGAGACAACCCAAATTAGCTGATGAGTGGATAAACAAAATATAGTATACCCACAAAATGGAATGCTTTTCAGTGATGAAAAGGAATGAACTACTGAGAGATATGTATTAGTTTTCTATTCTTGGTAACAAACCACTAGAAACTTATTGATGTAACATAATAGGTATTTGTTATCTCACAGTCTCTGTGGGTCAGAAGTGGCCGAGTGTCGATCTTGTGTTTTCTCATTCCAAGTCAAGAGTTCTTTGTACCACTAGATCTGCCAGACTTTGTTAAAAGCCTTATAACAGATTTTAAGAGTTATCATTGCATTTTAAAATTTATCCATATGTGTCAGAGTAAATGCACAATGTTGTTCTCTTAAAACACATAATCCTATGAGCGAGCTCTTTAAAAGAACAATGTATGGTCATCCATGAAGATGAAGGCTTCAGAAGGTGTGTGTATACTGTTCATTGCTTGCCTTCTTTCTTGCCTCATAAATCCTGTGTTTATCCAGATCTTGGCCACGTACTTCAGGGAAGCATAGGCCCACTCTAGTGCCAGCAGATGAATCTTGATTTGTTTCAGGCAGTTGTGATCATTCTGTTCCCACTGGGAGACATGTGTTTAGGAGAGAATCTGAGATGCAGCTTTGACCACTGAGGTCAGAGAGGCACCTGCCAGGGGATGCTGGAAACTCTACCAAGCTTCTTAAAAGCAACAGAGGGAAGGTGCTTTTTCTCAAAGGTATTAGAGTGGGAACCTGGGAGCTACTGTGACTCATTGATGATATGAAGGGACAGTATGAGGACAAAAGTCCCTGAGAATATGAAGTAGAAGGACATGAAACATGTAAGTCCTTAAGGATGACAATGAACCTCTGAGTCCCTTGCCCTGGACTGCCCATCTCAGTAATGTGAGTAATACGTTTTCTTTATTGCTTTGGTCATCGCTGTGATTTGCAGCCAAATATATGCTTATATGTTCTTGCATACATAATATATAAGTAGATAATGTCAAATGGTTTTCTTGCACCCAATTCCAGGTGCATAAAATTCTTATAACCCGTTGTATGCACTACAGTACATTCAAAATTAATGGCAGGCAGTTGATGTTATACATTATGTGAATGCTAAGATTAGTTTCATTCTTAGAAATGTTTGTTAACCACTGAAGATTAGGAAAAAACCTAACTGTTGATCTGTAGGGAATTGGTTAAGTAAATTAGGGTAGAGCCTTATAATGAGATACTGATCAATATCATTTGTCCTGATATGAAATGATTTCCAAGATATGCTCAGTAGAAATACAAGAGTCAAATAGTATATAGAAGATTTTGAAATATGCAGTCATGGAAAAACATCTGAAGTTCATTGCTGGACTGTGGTATAGGAAAGGTCTAAACAGAACTTCCACCATAGATGGGCCTGCTGAAGACAGTAAGTGATGGTGGGATAAAAGAGTATACAGAGTGGTGGTGGATCAACAACATGGAAGTGGCTACAAAACCAGTGTCTTGGGCAAAAGCATCAGGGATTGTGTGGATTTGTAGCAGGGCTTCTGTATGTGGTCTCATATACATGAGATGGTCTATTTTCAAGATACTGAAGCAATAAAAATGGAAACTTTGGCCTATCTCACAAACAAAATGCTGCTTGCCTGTCAGCCCCAGTGATTAGCTAATATGACTACCATTTGTCAGGGCTCACCGTGTGCCAGACACTGGCATCTCTGTGTTGGTAGACTCGGTCCTCCTGGATATTAGGTACATATCATCATCATTGTCACCTTCCTTTTTTACAGATGGGTAAACAGAGGCACAGAAATTTTAACTAGTATTAGGATCATCAGTTCAGTTCAGTTCAGTCGCTCAGTCGTGTCCGACTCTTTGCAACCCCATGAATCACAGCACGCCAGGTCTCCTTGTCCATCACCAACTCCCGGAGTTCACTCAAACTCATGTCCATCGAGTCGGTGATGCCATCCAGCCATCTCATCCTCTGTCGCTCCCTTCTTCTCCTGCCCCCAATCCCTCCCAGCATCAGGGTCTTTTCCAATGAGTCAACTCTTCGCATGAGGTGGCCAAAGTACTGGAGTTTCAGCTTTAGCATCAGTCCTTCCAATGAACACTCAGGACTGATCTCCTTTAGAATGGATTGGTTGGATCTCCTTGCTGTCCAAGGGGCTCTCAACAGTCTTCTCCAACACCACAGTTCAAAAGCATCAATTCTTCGGTACTCTGCTTTCTTCATAGTCTAACTCTCACATCCATACATGACCACTGGAAAAACCATAGCCTTGACTAGACAGACCTTTGTTGGCAAAGTAATATCTCTGCTTTTCAGTATGCTATGTAGGTTGGTCATAACTTTCCTTCCAAGGAGTAAGCGTCTTTTAATTTCATGGCTGCAATCACCATCTGCAGTGATTTTGGAGCCCTAAACAATAAAGTCTGACATTTTTTCCAGTGTTTCTCCATCTATTTCCCATGAAGTGATGAGACCAGATGCCATGATCTTAGTTTTCTGAATGTTGAGCTCAAACTCCTTCCTTCTTAGATAATAGATGCTCAGTAATGTCCTTTCACATAGTAGATGCTCAGTAATGTCTCTTGATGATGAAGTCATCGCAGTTCATCTGCTGACAGCTGTCTTTTTAGCAAAAAACACCTAACAGGAGCTCTGTTACAATCACCTCGAAAGCTTCTAAAAATGTCAGCCTGGGGCCAATCATATCAGAATATCCAGTGGTAGGAGAAGAAGGTGAAAGGTTAGGTGTGAGTAGTTTTGAAAGGTCCCCAGGTGATTTCAAGATGCAGCCACTATGGAGAACTCCTGAGCCAGAGTAAAAAAGCCACATTGCAGAGTTTTCACCTGATAAACACCAGATCAGCAGAGCGTCACAGTTGGAGACCGAGTGGGTAAAACCCAGATAGGCTTCCTCGAAAGCTGCCCTCCACTTCTTAGAGTAGGCCTGTGAGCCAAGCTGGAAGCAGCCAGAATCCTGTCTTAACTTCCTGTGCACAATGGAAAGTGCAGCTGGAAGCACTTATGCTGGAAACCCTGACTGGTTGATAGTCCTGAAATGATTGCCATATGTCTCCAGTTGGGAGGGCAGAGCCCACGGTTGCCCCTCCACCCCCTACAGCTTCCCTTTCAGCAGCAGCTCAGTCATCACCCACGGGAGCCCCCAATGTAGCTTCATCAAATGATTTTATGGAGCATCTAGATTTTCCTTGCAGGAAGCCAGGCCCTGGAAATGCAGGTAAAAATACAACAACACCCCAGTGGAGTTCACAGCCTAGAAGGAGAAATGAGCAGTGAATCAACAACTAGAATGGGACGTGATAAGAGTCAGGATGGAGAAAAGCACAGAAAGATAATAATAATCTTTCACACAGAAAGATTGTGTGAGAGCTTTGGGGAGGAGGTTTGAAGGGGCTCCAGCAGTCTTCTGAGGAGAAGTTGTAGAAACAATGATGCTTTTTTTTCCTTTTGAAATATTCATATATATATATTTTAAGTTTGCAATAATTTTAAGCATAAAGTTGAACACACAAATTTAACAAATATTAATATTTTGCCATATTTAATTCAGATCCTTTAAGAAAACAATTCTAAACTATTTCAAGCATAGTAGAAGTTCAGAGAATAATATAACAAACACCCACTTATTGAGGTGGTGTGGTGAGGAGCCAGGCTTCAGGGCTCTGCAGTGAGACATTGGAGAGATGACTTAACCCTTTTGTTTCTCTGTCTTAGTTCTACAGGTAACTGTCAGGATTAATTAAGGTAAAGTTCTTTAAAAGACAAAATTTCCTCACACACGCTATGTGCTTAATAAACATTAACTATTATTATTTATGTGCTCATGACCCTGCTTGTCAAATCAACATTCTGCTGCATTTGTTTTATAAAGTGGGCTTCCCATGTAGTGCTAGTGGCAAAGAAACTGCCTGCCAATGCAGGAGACAAAGGAGATGCAGGTTCGATTCCTGGGTTGGGAAGATCCCCTGGAGGAAGGGCATGGCAACTCACTCCAGTATTCTTGCCTGGAGAATCCCTTGGACCGAGGAGCCTGGAGGGCTACAGTCCATGGGGTCACAAAGAGTTGGACATCATATCATAGCTGCTTTTAAAGACCCCTCTGTGCACATTTCCCTGTTGTGACTGCTAAGGAAGAATAAAGGTTAGCTAGGAGGTCTTCGTGCAAACGTATACCGTAGGATATGGGGCAGGGGAGAGCCTGACTTCTGAGAAAACCCTCCAGTGTGGTCAGAAAGGAAGGTGATGGAAGGAGGCAGGAGAGGTGCTGGGTGTGTCAGCGGGGGCCCTGATGAGCCCATTTCCCTCCAGAGAGGACCCACCCAACTCTTTTTCTCTCTCTCAGGAAACCCCTGGGGTCCCTTTTAATGGCTCCTTTCAAAAAACACAGCAGAGACATTACTTTGCCGACTAAGGTCCATCTAGTCAAGGCTATGGTTTTTCCTGTGGTCATGTATGGATGTGAGAGTTGGACTCTGAAGAAGGCTGAGCGCCGAAGAATTGATGCTTTTGAACTGTGGTGTTGGAGAAGACTCTTGAGAGTCCCTTGGACTGCAAGGAGAGCCAACCAGTCCATTCTGAAGGAGATCAGCCCTGGATTTCTTTGGAAGGAATGATGCTAAAGCTGAAACTCCAGTACTTTGGCCACCTCATGCGCAGAGTTGACTCATTGGAAAAGACTCTGATGCTGGGAGGGATTGGGGGCAGGAGGAGAAGGGGACGACCGAGGATGAGATGGCTGGATGGCATCACGGACTCGATGGACGTGAGTCTGAGTGAACTCGGAGTGAACTCCGGGAGATGGTGATGGACAGGGAGGCCTAGCGTGCTGCGATTCATGGGGTCACAAAGAGTCGGACACGACTGAGCGACTGAACTGAACTGAACTGAACCTCACCCATGCTTGCTCCTCAGCCTGGAAAATTCCGCCCTGTACAGGCTAGCTTTAAGAGAAGAGACTCCCAGGGGAGCTGCAGGAAGGGGGCTTAGGTGCCCTAAGTACCCCGGTGGCCGGAAATGAGTGATTGAGGGCTGTAGCCCGGCCTGAAGCACTCAGCCCCCCTTGGCCCCAAGTCTGTTTCAGTGAACAGTTAGCTTGGGGTAGAACTCTACGGGAACTATGCACCCCACCCCCACCAGTTGGACACTTTTGCTGCCTGAGCTTATAGAACCCCCTGACCTGTTGAGTAGTTAGCCTGATCAGAGGCACACATGGGGTTCACCAGGCACAGACATTTGTGGGAAGGGCTTGGGGACAAGTGCATACTAGCACCCAGTCTTGGTTGGAAATGTGCTCTCCCGTCACCCCTCAGCAGCGCCATCATTTTTATCTCACAATGGGCTTTCCTCCCTGCCCCCCTCCCCTGTGCATCTCCGGCATCCGCTCCAACCCTGCTGAGGAACAGCTGCTTGGAGGCCCGTCTCTCGTCAGCTGCCTTATCTCCCTGATGAATAATGTTCCCCTTCCCGTAGAGGCAGCCTGGCAGGAGGCCCACCCGCGGGGAGAAGCAGGCTGCTGACAGGGCCTGGAGCCCAGGCAGCTGTCAGAGAGTGGGGTGCTCCCCTGGGCCCTCAGAGGGTAAGGACTGAATCCCTGCTTCACAGAGACATGCCATCCGAGGCTCCACGGCCATGGAGAGCTGCACCTCACCAACCCAGCCATCCTAAGCACACCTCACACCCTTTGGATGCAGTAACCACTCTGGGTGCCAAGGAGACAGAGGTCCATGAGTCCTGCTCCACAGGGGTGGGGACTGCTTATGGGAAGTGTGATTAATCCTTAACGGTACAGAGTTCTGTATTTCATAGTTCTGTGACCAAGAGAGCACATCGAACCTCTCCAGGTCTTGGTTTTTCCCATCTGCTGATGGGCTAATAGTGCTGTGTAGATGCTGTGGTTCTCTGCTCAGACCCCCTTTGTCAGCTAGTGCATCAGTCCCAATGCTGTCAGTGCCATGGTAACAGCTATACCTCTGGTCTTCTCCAGAGCCTTTGGCTTAAGGTATTAGCATCCCTGAGACATCAGAAAGGCTATCTCCTTCTGCCACCCTCCCTCTCCCTCTCCCATCAGCCGAGCTGGTAACTGACTAATGCTGGGGACGCAGAAGCTGAGCCTCTTTCCTCCAGATGGGATAACTCCATGGGACTGTGCTCCAGAAATCTCTACAAATCCAGCCAAGGCTAGACCTTAGCCATGACTACATCCATCCTCAGCCCCTTCCCCTTCTTGTCCTGCTTCTCTCATCCACTTAACCCACTTAAGAGCACTCCCTTCCTCCTCCATGGATCGTAGGCTTTGGAAGACTGTTTCAGCCCCCACTTTTAGGGGACCCAACCCAAGACAAGTACCCACTTCACAGAAGCTCTGTGTGAGGATTCAATCAGATAAAGCTTAAAAATACCCGTGTGGGTGCCTGGCACTCAGCAAGTACCAAATAGTGATTCTGATTCTCATGAACTACTGCTATGTGACAGGATGTCACAGCAGAACTCAGGCAGATACGACAGAGAGGTGGGTGTTGAAAGCCTCAGTTCCAAGACTGACTCACCCATGCTTGCTCCTCAGCCTGGAAAATTCCGCCCTGTACAGGCTAGCTTTAAGAGAAGAGACTCCCAGGGGAGCTGCAGGAAGGGGGCTTAGGTGCCCTAAGTACCCCGGTGGCCGGAAATGAGTGATTGAGGGCTGTAGCCCGGCCTGAAGCACTCAGCCCCCCTTGGCCCCAAGTCTGTTTCAGTGAACAGTTAGCTTGGGGTAGAACTCTACGGGAACTATGCACCCCACCCCCACCAGTTGGACACTTTTGCTGCCTGAGCTTATAGAACCCCCTGACCTGTTGAGTAGTTAGCCTGATCAGAGGCACACATGGGGTTCACCAGGCACAGACATTTGTGGGAAGGGCTTGGGGACAAGTGCATACTAGCACCCAGTCTTGGTTGGAAATGTGCTCTCCCGTCACCCCTCAGCAGCGCCATCATTTTTATCTCACAATGGGCTTTCCTCCCTGCCCCCCTCCCCTGTGCATCTCCGGCATCCGCTCCAACCCTGCTGAGGAACAGCTGCTTGGAGGCCCGTCTCTCGTCAGCTGCCTTATCTCCCTGATGAATAATGTTCCCCTTCCCGTAGAGGCAGCCTGGCAGGAGGCCCACCCGCGGGGAGAAGCAGGCTGCTGACAGGGCCTGGAGCCCAGGCAGCTGTCAGAGAGTGGGGTGCTCCCCTGGGCCCTCAGAGGGTAAGGACTGAATCCCTGCTTCACAGAGACATGCCATCCGAGGCTCCACGGCCATGGAGAGCTGCACCTCACCAACCCAGCCATCCTAAGCACACCTCACACCCTTTGGATGCAGTAACCACTCTGGGTGCCAAGGAGACAGAGGTCCATGAGTCCTGCTCCACAGGGGTGGGGACTGCTTATGGGAAGTGTGATTAATCCTTAACGGTACAGAGTTCTGTATTTCATAGTTCTGTGACCAAGAGAGCACATCGAACCTCTCCAGGTCTTGGTTTTTCCCATCTGCTGATGGGCTAATAGTGCTGTGTAGATGCTGTGGTTCTCTGCTCAGACCCCCTTTGTCAGCTAGTGCATCAGTCCCAATGCTGTCAGTGCCATGGTAACAGCTATACCTCTGGTCTTCTCCAGAGCCTTTGGCTTAAGGTATTAGCATCCCTGAGACATCAGAAAGGCTATCTCCTTCTGCCACCCTCCCTCTCCCTCTCCCATCAGCCGAGCTGGTAACTGACTAATGCTGGGGACGCAGAAGCTGAGCCTCTTTCCTCCAGATGGGATAACTCCATGGGACTGTGCTCCAGAAATCTCTACAAATCCAGCCAAGGCTAGACCTTAGCCATGACTACATCCATCCTCAGCCCCTTCCCCTTCTTGTCCTGCTTCTCTCATCCACTTAACCCACTTAAGAGCACTCCCTTCCTCCTCCATGGATCGTAGGCTTTGGAAGACTGTTTCAGCCCCCACTTTTAGGGGACCCAACCCAAGACAAGTACCCACTTCACAGAAGCTCTGTGTGAGGATTCAATCAGATAAAGCTTAAAAATACCCGTGTGGGTGCCTGGCACTCAGCAAGTACCAAATAGTGATTCTGATTCTCATGAACTACTGCTATGTGACAGGATGTCACAGCAGAACTCAGGCAGATACGACAGAGAGGTGGGTGTTGAAAGCCTCAGTTCCAAGACTGGAGTTGGGAGCAGGGCCCTAGGAGGTCATTTATCGAAACTGTCCTGTACAGTGAGGAAAACTGAGGCCCAGAGAGGAGAAGCTGAGGTGTCAGAGGCCCACAGCAAGTCAGGAGCAGAGTGGGTACTAGACTGCACCATGCTTCCCAGCCCTCGCTTCCCATTACCCCTCCTTGCTCTTTTGGTGTCTTGGGATGCAGTGTCCCTGGTAGCTGTTGAAGTGCTGCTGACTTTAGGTGGGCCAGGACCCTGGGAAGGGAAGTTGGAGCACACTCGCAATTCCACACGCATGGCCCTGAGCACCTGCTAGTAACTGGAACCCTGCCGGGCGCTCAGAGGCTTGGTATTACAGAGGGACATACCACCTCCTCGCCATTCAGAGACCTCACTGTTTTTAAAGTGTGTGTGTGTGTGTGTGTGTATGTATGTTGGTTAAGTTTTATCCCGGATAGTAAATAATACCAGCCTATTCTACGAGGAACATTTTATTGACCAAACTTTGAGAGAACAGTAAGAGCAGATAGACGGGAAAGAACATTCCTGGACTCACTTTTTATCATATTAAATAAGAAGGATAGTCTTAATTTTCATAATAGTCTCTCTGAATAGCCTGCTGTCCTTGTTTTCCTCAAGTATGTGTTGAATTACAAAGGTGAGACAGATCGTGGCTTCTGGATATAGCTGGAGTCCTGTGGGGTTGAAGTATAGAGTGCATATTATTATCCATGTGACCAACCCAGGCTTCCCTGGTGGCTCAGCAGTAAAGAATCTGCTGCAGTAGAACCAAATATTCACTATTAATTCATTTAACAAAAATTGCTGAGGAATTTTTAATTGTCAACTTGTGCTTTGATATAAGAAGCAAATGTAGATATGAATATCAAAATCTGTAAAACTTAGAGAAAATTATGTACTGCAATAATAGTAAAGCTTCTTAAATAAAAACTGTGATATACTTAAAAAAAAAAAAGAAAAGAATCTGCCTGCAATGCAGGAGACCCGGGTTTGATCCCTGGGTTGGGAAGATTACCTGGAGGAGGGCACAGCAACCCCCTCCAGTATTCTTGCCTGGAGAATCCCATGGACAGAGAAGCCTGGTGGGCTGCAGTCCATGCGGTCGTAAAGAGTTGTGCACAACTGAAAGACTGAGCATGCACATCCATGTGACCTGAGATGACCACACTGGAACTGGAGAAGTAGACCTTTTAAAATCAAGCCAGACGCAGGATTCTGTGTTGGTGATACGGCAATTGGACTTGAATCTGCACACAGTAGACAGCCTCTAAAACCACATACTCAGATGTGTGTCCCATAAAAAATGTCTCTGGGCAATGTGGAGAAGAGACTTCAAAGGCGGGGCAAGAACCCTGCCCCCAGGTAGCGGCAGTCTTGGACAGGTGAAGAGTTAACTAGGAGACCACAACTTGTGAGCAGTTAGGAGATGCTGTGTGAGGAGTTTTCATGTGAGCCAGACACCCTGAAGGTATGGGAATGGAGGATGGGGAGGAATCACGAGGAGGTAGAATCTGAATTGGAATTTTTGAGGGGCAGTTTCCTAAGCATGGGATTCCCTTGTGATTCAGCTGTTAAAGAATCCGCCTGCAATGCAGGAGACCTGGTTTCGGTCCCTGGTTTGGGAAGATCCCCTGGAGAATTCCATGGACCATATAGTCCATAGGGTCACAAAGAGTCGGACACGACTGACCAGCTTTCACTTTCCTAAGCATGGGCTTCCCTGGTGGTTCAGATGGTAAAGAATCTGCCTGCAATGGAGGAGACACTAGTTTGATCTCTGCATTGGGAGGATCCCCCTTAAGAAGGAAATGGCCACCCACTCCAGTATTTTTGCCTGGGAAATTCCATAAACAGAGGAGCCTGGGGGCTCTAGTCCATGGGGTCGCAAAGAGCCAGACTTGACTGAGCAACTGACATACTTCCTAGGCAGAGGAAGTTGCATGGACAGAGCACAGTATGAATGGATGGAAGATGAGCGTGGGAGCAGCAGGGCCATGGACCTTGATGTAAGGGCGTTCTAGGAGCAAGGAGGAGACAGAGCTAAAAGGAAGCCCAGGCCGCCTTCTGGAGAGCACTGAGCCGCAGGGGAAGAAGTAGGAGCTCCTGCCTGTGGGCAGTGAGGCTGCCAGGGGTTTGAAGAGCAGAATGGCAGGAGGGAACCATTATTTCAAGATTAGTACAGGAGTGGAATGCAGATGAGTGTGGTGGTGGGAGAGAGGACCCTTCCTCCCCACGTTGGAGACCATACACTACTAGCCTTCAGGTCACATGTCTTATCTAGACGACTTTGGTCTGCACATACAATGTGCCCCCATGTTTTTGTTAAATGAAAGATTTTACACAAAAAGGCTTCACATAAAAGGCAGGTTTCTGGCTTCATTTGAAAACCAGAGGATTTGGTAAGACTGACCAAGGATTTCCATGTGGCCACCACATGCTGGAGTTGAGTCAACAGTTGTCCTCCGTAGGTGGAGACTTGAGTCTCATTGGAGTTTTTCCCATAGCAATTCTGCTTTATTTATTTTTGGTGTATGATTTAAAAAAAATTTTTTTTTATGAGCCATCAGCCTTTAAATTACGGAGAATTTCTTATAAATATCCAGAATTGGACTTCTTTAGAAAGTCATTAGGGCCACCTGGGACCTTGTTCCTAGGAGGACTTAGCAGCTAGAGCAAAGGCTGTTTTCTATTTTCACCAGCGCCCACTTCCCCCAGCTCTTGAAAGAGGCCTGCGTTAGCTGCCATCTGTCATAGAGGTTGTGTTCTCCTACAGGAAGAGGAAACATTTCTAGTGTTGAAATCATTATTGAAGGCAGGAAAATGAAAGAGAGAGTAAGGGGCATGCATGCTTCTAAAAAGAAGGAAGAAAAGTTATGACCAACCCAGATAGCATATTAAAAAGCAGAGACGTTACTTTTCCAACATAGGTCTGTCTACACAAAGCTGTGGTTTTTACAGTAGTCATGTATGGATGTGAGTTGGACTACAAAAAAGCTGAGTGTAGAAGAATTGATGCTTTTGAACTGTGGTGTTGGAGGAGACTCTTTAGAGTCCCTTGGTCTGCAAGGAGATCCAACCAGTATATTCTAAAGGAGATCAGTCGTTAATATTCATTGGAAGGACTGATGCTGAAACTCCAGTACTTTGGCCACCTGATGAGAAGAGCTGACTCTTTGGAAAAGACCCTGATGCTGAGAAAGATTGAAAGCAGGAGGAGAAGGGGATAACAGAGGATGAGATGGTTTGATGGCATCACTGACTCGATGGACATGAGTTTTAGTGAATTCTGGGGGTTGGTGATGGACAAGGAGGCCTGGTGTGCTGCAGTCCATGGGGTCACAAAGAGTCGGACACGACTGAGTGACTGAACTGATGCTTCTAAAAAAGGTTGTAGAGAGCATTGTAGAAATGAAGACTGTTGCTGCATTTAATTTCAAAGAGAGTATCTGTTAGAAGAAGACCACCGAGAATACTGCTAGCAAAGATGGCTCACTCTTATGGCCTGATGTTACCTGCTTGGGTTCTGCTGGCATTTAGCTTGAGAATCCCTGGGACAGAGACCAAGAGGTCACATCACACATGGTGTTCAACAGTCTGGATTCTGAGGTTCAAAGAGGAGTGAGAGGAGGGACTTGTGACTGGGATTAGAAGATAAGGGTGTATTGAGATGCCCTGAGCCTAAGGCAGTGGGAGGGAAAATCAAAGTGAGAGAGGGGAGCTGGGTACAGGAGAACACCCTAGATACTTCTGGAGTGGGGAGCAGCTTCTTACGTGGGGGGACAGAGAGAATCACAGATGACTTCAAGGTGATAGATCCTGGGTTGCTGTGAGCCTGGGGGTGCTTTGACAGAAGTCAGGAGATACACAATGGGGGAGCCTGATGATTTGGGGTCCAGGAAGGGTGAATTTGAGGTAATAAGGATGATGCTGGTGACACACTGGTTATCCACATCAACTTTGAAGCACTCTGGTCCATGTGGAAATTGTTCTTAATCTCTCAGTGCCTTAGTTTCTTTTTAAAAATTATTCCTTCTTTCCTTTTATTTCGGACTTCCCTGGTGGTTCAGATGGTAAAGCGTCTGTCTACAATGCGAGAGACCTGGGTTCGAACCCTGGGTTGGGAAGATTCCCTGGAGAAGGAAATGGCAATCTACTCCAGTACTCTTTCCTGGAAAATCCCATGGACAGAGGAGCCTGGTAGGCTACAGTCCATGGGGTCGCAAAGAGTCGGACACAACTGAGCGATTTCACTTTACTTTTATTTGTATTTATTTTTAATTGAAGTATAGTTGACTTACAATATTATATTCGTTTTATATATACAGCTCATAGTGATTTGATATTTTGATGAATTAGTGATGATTTCTTGAAAAATAAGATTATTGACAGTCTCCTTATAGGATCATTGTGAGGATTAAAGAGAACATGATTAAAAGCCTTCAAATGACTCCTGGGGTACAGAAGATGCTCTGTAAATCGGAGTCCTTTCCACTATTGCCTGTGAGGACAAGGTGGGTGAACCCACTGAATAGAGGTGATTTTCCAGTGCAGGGAACCAACCTCGAGCCTTGGAGAAGAGCCAACCAGGGAAGAAGACACAGTGAGGAGCCCGGAGGGAACAGCTGGGAAGCGAAGGGAGAGCGTCTTCAGGGCAGGGCGGATGGAATCACACTGCCGAGGACCAGGGTGAATTTGCCCCAGAGAACTCTTGGCAATGTCTAGAGACATTTCTAGTTGTCACAGCTGGGCCTGGAGGTGCTATTGCATCTATTAGGTAGAGGCCAGGGATGGTCCCAACACCCTACAATGCACAGGACAGCCTCCCACAACGAAGAATCATCCAGGTCCAAGGTCAATAGTGCAGAGTGGGAAACCCTTCTCCAGAGCCAGCAGCTTCCAGGTTTGACTCATGGTTCCACCAACAACAGCTGTGGAACCTCGGCAAGTTCCTTGACCACTCTGTGCCTCAGTTTTCTTATGTGGAAAATGGAGATGAAAATACCAGCTCCTTAAATGAGTCCAGCTTGAATGAGTGGAGATACGTGGAGGGCTTAGAGTAGAGGCTCACTGAACATTAGCTGTTATCAGAAATCAGGGAAAGGGAGGACATAGCAGAACGCATTTGATGTTGGAATTTGGCTTTTAGGAATGACCTCAGTGTCAGTTCACTAAGGTGGAAAGGGGACTGGCAGCTGGATCCGGAGGGTGGTGGAGGTGGGTACGTGGGAATTGGGGCTGTAGGCACATATTGTAGCAATGGGAGAGAGTGGAGGAGGGGCTAGTTACAGCTGCCAGCCCAAGTGAAGGGGATTGTTTTACCTTCAGTTACTTGTTTATGCCAACCAAAATTTTGGTTAATGCCCAAACCACGGTATAACAAAAATGGAAATTTTCAAAACAAAATTACCTGTAGCCTCACCACCTTAACGAATGAGCGGTGTTCCAGCTGCCCTTCCAGTCTTATCATGTTTATGGTACTTTAGTCATAACACAGATTCTCTTTTCTATTGTTTTATGTCACGTGAAATGGTCCCATAAGCATTTTCAATGATGTTATGTCATTGTTACATTTATCATTTTTTTCCAAAATGAAGATGAACCATCTGCAAGGAGATCCAACCAGTATATTCTAAAGGAGATCAGTCGTTAATATTCATTGGAAGGACTGATGCTGAAACTCCAGTACTTTGGCCACCTGATGAGAAGAGCTGACTCTTTGGAAAAGACCCTGATGCTGAGAAAGATTGAAAGCAGGAGGAGAAGGGGATAACAGAGGATGAGATGGTTTGATGGCATCACTGACTCGATGGACATGAGTTTTAGTGAATTCTGGGGGTTGGTGATGGACAAGGAGGCCTGGTGTGCTGCAGTCCATGGGGTCACAAAGAGTCGGACACGACTGAGTGACTGAACTGATGCTTCTAAAAAAGGTTGTAGAGAGCATTGTAGAAATGAAGACTGTTGCTGCATTTAATTTCAAAGAGAGTATCTGTTAGAAGAAGACCACCGAGAATACTGCTAGCAAAGATGGCTCACTCTTATGGCCTGATGTTACCTGCTTGGGTTCTGCTGGCATTTAGCTTGAGAATCCCTGGGACAGAGACCAAGAGGTCACATCACACATGGTGTTCAACAGTCTGGATTCTGAGGTTCAAAGAGGAGTGAGAGGAGGGACTTGTGACTGGGATTAGAAGATAAGGGTGTATTGAGATGCCCTGAGCCTAAGGCAGTGGGAGGGAAAATCAAAGTGAGAGAGGGGAGCTGGGTACAGGAGAACACCCTAGATACTTCTGGAGTGGGGAGCAGCTTCTTACGTGGGGGGACAGAGAGAATCACAGATGACTTCAAGGTGATAGATCCTGGGTTGCTGTGAGCCTGGGGGTGCTTTGACAGAAGTCAGGAGATACACAATGGGGGAGCCTGATGATTTGGGGTCCAGGAAGGGTGAATTTGAGGTAATAAGGATGATGCTGGTGACACACTGGTTATCCACATCAACTTTGAAGCACTCTGGTCCATGTGGAAATTGTTCTTAATCTCTCAGTGCCTTAGTTTCTTTTTAAAAATTATTCCTTCTTTCCTTTTATTTCGGACTTCCCTGGTGGTTCAGATGGTAAAGCGTCTGTCTACAATGCGAGAGACCTGGGTTCGAACCCTGGGTTGGGAAGATTCCCTGGAGAAGGAAATGGCAATCTACTCCAGTACTCTTTCCTGGAAAATCCCATGGACAGAGGAGCCTGGTAGGCTACAGTCCATGGGGTCGCAAAGAGTCGGACACAACTGAGCGATTTCACTTTACTTTTATTTGTATTTATTTTTAATTNTCTACAATGCGAGAGACCTGGGTTCGAACCCTGGGTTGGGAAGATTCCCTGGAGAAGGAAATGGCAATCTACTCCAGTACTCTTTCCTGGAAAATCCCATGGACAGAGGAGCCTGGTAGGCTACAGTCCATGGGGTCGCAAAGAGTCGGACACAACTGAGCGATTTCACTTTACTTTTATTTGTATTTATTTTTAATTGAAGTATAGTTGACTTACAATATTATATTCGTTTTATATATACAGCTCATAGTGATTTGATATTTTGATGAATTAGTGATGATTTCTTGAAAAATAAGATTATTGACAGTCTCCTTATAGGATCATTGTGAGGATTAAAGAGAACATGATTAAAAGCCTTCAAATGACTCCTGGGGTACAGAAGATGCTCTGTAAATCGGAGTCCTTTCCACTATTGCCTGTGAGGACAAGGTGGGTGAACCCACTGAATAGAGGTGATTTTCCAGTGCAGGGAACCAACCTCGAGCCTTGGAGAAGAGCCAACCAGGGAAGAAGACACAGTGAGGAGCCCGGAGGGAACAGCTGGGAAGCGAAGGGAGAGCGTCTTCAGGGCAGGGCGGATGGAATCACACTGCCGAGGACCAGGGTGAATTTGCCCCAGAGAACTCTTGGCAATGTCTAGAGACATTTCTAGTTGTCACAGCTGGGCCTGGAGGTGCTATTGCATCTATTAGGTAGAGGCCAGGGATGGTCCCAACACCCTACAATGCACAGGACAGCCTCCCACAACGAAGAATCATCCAGGTCCAAGGTCAATAGTGCAGAGTGGGAAACCCTTCTCCAGAGCCAGCAGCTTCCAGGTTTGACTCATGGTTCCACCAACAACAGCTGTGGAACCTCGGCAAGTTCCTTGACCACTCTGTGCCTCAGTTTTCTTATGTGGAAAATGGAGATGAAAATACCAGCTCCTTAAATGAGTCCAGCTTGAATGAGTGGAGATACGTGGAGGGCTTAGAGTAGAGGCTCACTGAACATTAGCTGTTATCAGAAATCAGGGAAAGGGAGGACATAGCAGAACGCATTTGATGTTGGAATTTGGCTTTTAGGAATGACCTCAGTGTCAGTTCACTAAGGTGGAAAGGGGACTGGCAGCTGGATCCGGAGGGTGGTGGAGGTGGGTACGTGGGAATTGGGGCTGTAGGCACATATTGTAGCAATGGGAGAGAGTGGAGGAGGGGCTAGTTACAGCTGCCAGCCCAAGTGAAGGGGATTGTTTTACCTTCAGTTACTTGTTTATGCCAACCAAAATTTTGGTTAATGCCCAAACCACGGTATAACAAAAATGGAAATTTTCAAAACAAAATTACCTGTAGCCTCACCACCTTAACGAATGAGCGGTGTTCCAGCTGCCCTTCCAGTCTTATCATGTTTATGGTACTTTAGTCATAACACAGATTCTCTTTTCTATTGTTTTATGTCACGTGAAATGGTCCCATAAGCATTTTCAATGATGTTATGTCATTGTTACATTTATCATTTTTTTCCAAAATGAAGATGAACCTCATTGTTTTTTCGTAGTTGTAAAAATGCTTTGTACTCTTTTTTTTAATACAGATAGTACAAAAAAGTCTGAAGAGAATGTAAAACCCCCCATTTCCCACCCCCCCCTTCAGAGATAGCCAGCTTAGCGCTTTTGGTGAACATCCTTCCAAATAAATCTCCATACACTTATCTATGTGTTGATTTGTTAACTCTTTTACATAAAGTTACGTAAACATTACTTAACTGTCTTTCATTTTCAGCCTTGAAGCAAAGGTTTTCATATTGTTGGAGTCAGGGTTGTTTTTGGGAAGTGAGGAGGAGGCTGTGGATGGATACGCATGAGAAGAAAGAAAGCCAGGAAGCTGCTAAAAAGAGGAAATATTGAGGGTGTGCAGAGTATTTGTTTCCTGAAGCCGCTATAACTAAGTGCCAGAGGCTGGGCAGCTTACACAACAGAAGTTTATTCTCTCACGGTTCTGGAGGCAGGAAGTCTGTGATCAAGGTGTCAGCAGGGCCATGCTCCCTCTCAGGGATCTAGCTGAGGATCCATTCTGTCTCTTCCTCATTTCTCGTTGTTGCCAGCAATCCTTGACATTCCTTGACGTGTTGCCAGCAATCCTTTACATCCCTTGACGTGTCGACTCATCGCTCTAATCTTTGATTCCACCATCACATGGCATTCTCCTCTTCCTCTCTGTGTCTGCATCCAGATTGACCTTCTCTTAAAAAGATCTAGGCATTGGGTTAGGCACTCTACTCCAGTATGACCGCAGCTTAACTTGATTAAATCTGCTAAGACCTGTTTCCAAATCAGGTCACACAGCCAGGAACAGGGCTCAGGACTTTGATATATCTTTTGGGGGCACACAATTCAACCCATAACATGTGAGATCCCCAGGGTGATGGAGAAGAAGGATGGAGCAAGGGTGGAGTCACAAGAACATCTCTGAAATGAAAGGGAGAAGAGACTGAGATAAAGAGACCGATAATCTGAGGCTTCGAAGGGAGACGGGGAAGCCTCCTTCCTCCAGCAACTCGTGTCTATGTTTTATTAACCTCCTCAGTTCAGTTCAGTTGCTCAGTTGTGTCCGACTCTTTGCGGCCCCATGAATCACAGCACGCCAGGCCTCCCTGTCCATCACCAACTCCCGGAGTTCACTCAAACTCACATCCATCGAGTCAGCGATGCCATCCAGCCATCTCATCCTCGGTCGTCCCCTTCTCCTCCTGCCCCCAATCCCTCCCAGCCTCAGAGTCTTTTCCAATCAGTCAACTCTTCGCATGAGGTGGCCAAAGTACTGGAGTTTCAGCTTCAGCATCATTCCTTCCAAAGAAATCCCAGGGCTGATCTCCTTCAGAATGGACTGGTTGGATCTCCTTGCAGTCCAAGGGACTCTCAAGAGCCTTTTCCAACACCACAGTTCAAAAGCATCAATTCGGCGCTCAGCTTTCTTCACAGTCCAAATCTCACATCCATACATGACCACAGGAAAAACCATAGCCTTGACTAGATGGACTTTAGTCGGCAAAGTAATGTCTCTCCTTTTGGATATGCTATCTAGGTTGGTCATAACTTTTCTTCCAAGGAGTAAGCGTCTTTTAATTTCATGGCTGCAGTCACCATCTAGTAGTTTACAGAGAGCCCCGAGACTCACAGAGAGCCTGGCTGTGTGTAAGCGCCGCTGGGCCTCCCCCACTGCTGTCCGTGTGGATGGCGGCTGCCGTGCGCACCCCCCACCGCCCGACCCTACTGAGGCCTCCTGTTGTCCGCTCCTCGCCAGATTCCTGGTCAGCCACACCTCGTTTCTCTTCGGCCTGGACTAATTTCTTGCAGGCCTCGGACAGGCAGGAAGCATTGCTAATTCCTAAAGCCCTTCCAGATGGCCCATTCAAGGCTCTGCATCTGCCTAGCATGCACATCTCTGTTCTGTCCTTGCTGCAGTAGTGGTCCATAGCCTTCAGGAGCATGGATTCCCCTCTGCTTTTCCTCAGGACACCTGCTACGGCTGGTGTTCTCAGTTCTCTTGGTTTCCTTCCCACAGATTTGGTACCTGAGGTGGTATTTTTAGAGGTGGAGGGGGATGGGGAAGGAGTGTGAGAAGTGGGAGAAGTTCTGAGGACACCTGAAGTCTCTGCTGGTAGGCATAGATATCAGAAGTCCAGAGCCTTCCCAGGCATGCCTGGGGTCACGTCTGGCTTTGATGGGTCAACATGTGACCAAAGTTAGCAACACTGTCCCGTAGTCAGCCTGGCTCTTTCAGAAAATGACTGTGACAAAATAGCAGTCAGGTGGCTGAGAATAACGAGGCTTCTGCGTATTAGGCCTCAGGCAAAGCCCAGTCGAAGTCTTTTCTGGCCACTGCAGACTTCTCCATATTGAGGGAATTATTGTGCTTCTCCAGTGATGAAAAGTGACTCAGCCTTTGGCCCCCCACTTCTTGACACTGCCTGGAGCACCTGGTACTCTCCCAGCAATGCATCACCTGTCCTGTCTCTACCATTTAATTGTATGTTGTCCTTGATTTCCTCTCTAGCGTCGAATGCCACTTGCGAGAAAAGACCTGGGATCAGAAACCCATATAACATAGCTCATTTAAGTCTAAAGAATAAGAAAACCCAGGTACAGCCTCTAGCCAGAATGTGCGAGCTTGTGTGGGACTAAAGAAGGCCTTCTTGCTCAGGCATGAGAGACACAGGGCATGTGCCCAGAGGGCTTGTGGAGGGAGAAGAGCAGGAAGGGGTTCACGAGAGTTGTTGGCAATGTTTACCCAACCATATCTCTTGCCACCACCTCATCAGACTTTATACTCCTGCCATGTAACCAATTGCAGATTTTGCCACTTCCTCCCAATACCAGTCAGAGCAATAGTGAGGGTGAGCACCAGACCCAATTTAAACCAATGTATGCAAAATAGACTTCCTTGGTGGCTCAGACAGTAAAGCGTCTGTCTACAATGCGGGAGACCTGGGTTCGATCCCTGGGTCGGGAAGATCCTCTGGAGAAGGAAATGGCAATCCACTCCAGTACTATTGCCTGGAAAATCCCGTGGACCGAGGAGCCTGGTAGGCTACAGTCCATGGGGTGGCAGAGAGTCGGACACGACTGAGCGACTTCACCTTCACCTTCATGCATGCATTGCTCAGCCAAGATGGATGCCAACGAGGATTCCGGCAGGTGGTAGGATACGTGGAGGCAAAATAGAATACTTAATAGCTCAAGTGGGAAGATCACCTTGTAGCTCAGTTGGTAAAGAATCTGCTTGCAATGCAGGAGACCTGGGTTCGATCCCTGGGTCGGGAAGATCCCCTGGAGAAGGAAATGGCAATCCACTCCAGTATTTTTGCCTAGAGAATCCTATGGACAGAGGAGCCTGGGAGGCTACATGAGGTCACAAGAGTTGGACACAACTTAGTGACTAAACCACCACCAATAGTGCAAATAACTCAGAAGATAAGGATGGCTCCAGTGTCAGGCTCAGGACGATTCAGGGGCTCAGTGAGGCAGACAGGCTTGATCACCCTGTTACAGGTGGGGTCCTTTCATGGAGCATGAAAACGCTGTGAGCAGGAAAATGCTGTCAGCAGGAAAACAGTGTCAAGCTTAGCTGGGCACTAAAGGAGGATTGTGACGACCCTTTTGACATCAGCAATGCAATCCTTAGACCAGTTACTGCCCAGAGGAACACACTTCTTTGATTGGAGAGAATTTTATCATGGAGTCTATTTCCCCCCAAAAGAGAAGTATACTGAGCAGATAAAACCGATCACAGACCACTATCTTCTCACTTCAGGAATCCCCGCTTTCAGTTGCAGGTGCTGTTCCCTCCACCTGTAAACCCTTAAAGCCCTGTCCATGTGACAAACCCCTACCTTTCTTTCTTGACCCGAGCCCTCCGGCACACACTCATCCACACCCTCCCCAGGGAGAGTTGGACCACCTTAGTGTTTTGTATTTGCCTCTGTTGTTTCACTCACTCACTTTTTCATTTGTTCTTTTAGCAAATCCTTATCCTTTAGCATTGCACCCACCTCCTCTCGGACTGTGAGTCTTGTGAAAGCAGGAATGATGTCCCAATCATCCTAGGATTTCCAGCCTCTACAGGGGTGCTTAGCCCACTGTCAGGGCCTGAAACTACTGACTACATCCTTGGATGGTGGGGTGACATGGAGCACGTGGCTATTCCCTGACTGGACAGGAAACATTGGGTGCTGGGTGTGGAGGGAGGAACTGCATGCTGGTGTCTCTAATTTTTCACCTTCTATGCAAATCTCAGGCTGTGTGGAAGACACTGTGCATTCTGTGCAGCAGCCAATGGCAGAATTTGAACTGTGACAAATGCCTGGTTTGCCCTGATACAGTACTCATGGAGAGTGTTTATTTCTCACATATTGTATCTGAGGATCTTAAGCAGTCATGGGGTCCAACTTGCATTTCCTAGGGTTAAAACTTTCTTGGTGATGCTAACGTACCTCCAGGAACACGGGACTCATTGTAAGGCAGCCCTCTGGTTATTAGGGGCCGCGTGTTAATTTCCTGGCTGCTTTGGCCATCAGTCCTATTTCTCTTCTCTAGGATCGCAAGGAAAGAGATCGTTCCTTTTTCCACTTCGCATTCACTCATTCTTTCATAATAGTAGTGTTAGTCACTCAGCTGTGTCCAACTCTTTGCGACCCCATTGCCTGTATTTGCCAGGCTCTTCTGTCCATTGAATTCTCCAGGCAAGAACACTGGACTGGGTTGCCTGGCCCTCCTCCAGGGCATCTTCCCAACCCAGGGATCCAAGCCAGGTCTTCCTTACTGTGGGATTCTTTACCGCTCTGCCACCTGGGAGGCCCTCCTCCTTTCATGTGTACGTGCATTCATTAACTTCATCATTCGTTTAAATTTACTGATAAGGACCTGAGCAGGTCCCCTGTTCTCACTGAGCTGACATCGTTAGAGGGGAGAGACAGGCAATAAACAACTAAATATATAAACCGGAGAAATACAGTTGTCATAAGAGCTGTGAAGAAAATAGGGCAATATGAGGGTTGAGGAAAATTTCAGTAGAGCTAACAGGACAGGTGTCCTTCAGGAAATGAATTTAAGCCAATAATTAGTGACAAGAATGAGGCGGCCACACACCATTTGGGAAAAGAGCCTCCAGGAAAAGAAATTAAAGGGAAGAGCAGTTGTCAGTGTGGTTCTGGTGGAGGTGCTGCTGCTGCTAAGTCAGTTCAGTCATGTCCGACTCTTTATGACCCTGTGGACCGTAGCCTTCCAGGCTCCTCTGCCCATGGGATTCTCCAGGCAAGAATACTGGAGTAGGTTGCCATGCCCTCCTCCAGGGGATTTTTCCCACCCAGGGATCGAACCCACAACTCTTATATCTCCTGTATTGGCAGGCAGGTTCTTTATCCCCAGTGCCAGCTGGGACGCCCTTGGTGGAGGTGAGGGAAGAGGAAAGTAGAAATGAGAATGGAGAGGCAGGCAGGGGCTTTGTAGCCGAGGTAAGGAGGTGAGCATTTGTCATCAGAAAGATGGAAGCCTTCTGAGGGTTTTGAGCATGGAGCTGATGTATCATTTTAAAAGAGCACTTGAAATATGGAAGCTTGAGGTAGATTCTCAAATCCTGGAAGACAAAGTGGAGGTTGCTGCTACTTTATTTCAAAGAGTAAGAGAGATCTGGTTTAGCGGTGAGTTCTAAGTGCTCTAGAGAGACAGCACCATAATATCCGGGACTAGAGTTGGAGCATCCCAAGACTGGATTGTGGCCCGCGCAAGACTTTGACTTCCTCCCAGAGCAGAGTGGAGTCCCCCGAGTGAGGCCCCAGGTGTGCTAGCACTGTTGTCTGGAGGGAAACTGCACTGCTGGGAAGAGGGAGTGTCGTGCTGTTAGACCCGGGGCCCCAGGGGACCCGTGGAGCTTCAAAGCAGAGAGCAAAAGCAAAAGGGAAAGACTCAAGGGGCATGGACAGTGTGTTCATATATTTTGTTAAGATTCACAGTCATAAATAAAAAGACAATCAACTAGTAAGAACATTACCACACATGACAGATGAAGGCCTCTTCAGAGCTCATGTCCATGAGGAAACAGGGAGACCCCATTTTTTTTTTTTCCAGTGAGGAAAGATGTCAGCAGACTTCTACAGTAAAGAAAGTATGGTTATTAAAAGTATTCAGTCTTACTAAAATCATAAAAATGCAAACTGAAACAGAAATGGGGTGCAGGGTATCTTTAGAGGGAGATGGCTTACCAAATTGAAAAATGTATTTTGTAAAAACTGCTGAACTGGTGAGGCTGCAGTGAGACAGACACTGTCATATGCCCTGGTGATGTGCACATTTAAAAAAGGATAGTTTTCTGAGTACCTTTAAAAAAGTTCATACCCTTTCACCCAACAGTTCCACTTAGACATTATCTTAAAGAAATAATTTTAAATGAGGTCAATTTGTGTGCAAAGATATGCATGTGTGAAATATTGGAAAGAGGCTACTTGATGGTAATAGATTATTGGTTGGCTTAATAGTATATCTATTCAGTGCACTATTAGGAAGCCATTATAAATGATACTTCTGAAGATATTTTGATAGGGAAAACACCCTATAATATGTGGAAAACAGCAAAATCGTAATAGAAAACATAAAGTCAATTATGAGTATTATATACATAAAATAGATTATTGAGTCATAATTACACATAAAACAAATAATATGTGCTTATTATTCTAAAGGTTATTAGAATTTTCTCTGTTTTGAGAATTTCAGATAATTTTGTTTCTTTCTGTTTTCCAAGGGTGGTTTGAGGTTTTTTTTGTTTTTTTATTTGCACAATGAGCATATATTATTTTTAAAATCATCTAAAAGTAGAAAGTGCTTATAAATCAGTGCTCCCTTTGGTTATTGGATCCCTGTTAGAGACAGACACACCCCTCCACCCCTCCTTCCATGTCTGTTGCTGTGAGACCCTGCAGAGTGCAGGACAAAGGGTGGGGAGGCAGGAGGAAAGAAGGGATGTGGTACAACCTCCTCCTGTGCCGTGGTATTGCTAGGTGACCTGGGAAACGTCACTGCCTGGCTATAGGGCTCCGTTTCCCCATCTGTAATATGCACTGGTGGGACTAGTTCATCTCTAAGAATGCAGCAGGGATGTAGGCATAGCAGCTCCAAGGTTCTAGCCAACCCCAACCCTAACCACAGTGACATCACTGACTGCTTCTTTGCACCCACACTCAGATGTCACCGTACACATGGTCACCTTCAGGATCAGTTACAGCTTAGCCAGGGACACCCTTGCCCTTTTCTTTGGGAATGGGATGTGATGTTTATGTACATCATTCCTTCAACATGTTCTTGTAATGACCCTGATCCTGGGGGCAGGCACCATAAGGCCCGAACTCAGAGCAATTCAAAAAGTGTCTTCCCTGGGGGCAAGTCTTTTCCCTTTGAGGGTTATTTTAATTTATATTTGAGTTATTTTAAAGAACTACAGTTTATTTGAAGCTAAGTGTCTGTGTCTGGATGAGTCAGATGGATCACACCATTTTAAGTGTAAACCACCTACCTACTGTGAGTCTTGACTTTCTCTGGACTTAGAAGTGACGAATCCAGAAACAGGTGGATCCTTGGCAGTGTGAATGAAACACTGTGTGAATCTACCGGAAGCTGTGTGACAGAGGGTAGAGCATGTGGACTCGGAGTCAGATGACCTGTGTTCAAACATGGCTCTCCTGCTTCCCAGCTTTGTGATTTGGGGAAGTTCACAACATCTCTGACTTACATAGTGTTCCCATTTGTAAATTGGAAATAGTGCTGACCTTACCCCGGTCTACTTGGGAGCTTCAGTCAGGATCTTATCTCCAGAGGGACCTGGCAGAGCCTGGCATGTTCTCAAGCCATGGCATCACTACTCTTGCTGCTCCCCAGAGGCTGCCACTTGCAAGGGACAAGAAGCGTTGAAGACGCACTAGAAGGAAACTGCGCTGCACCATCATTGTGATCCAGGGCCATGAGGCTGTACAGCCCTGGCCCTGCCATTTACCTGCAGTGTGTCTTTGTGAGCAAGTGACCTGGTCTTCCTGAGCCTCCAGGTGCTTGTCTGTGAGATGGAATTGACGGCAGCAGCACCCATATCCCAGGGCAATAGTGAGGACTCGGTAACTTGTGTATCCCTCATAGTGCCTAGTAAAACCACAGTATGTTCACTGAATGCTTTGATATGTTTTTTTTTCCATTTGCAAATTAAATACTTGTTCAGTATAAAAAGTTTAGAAAACAGCCTTAAAAAGAAATAAAACAAAGTGTGAATTGTTTTCAGTCCTTTTACTTTGCAATTGCTGTGTGTTTGCATCTGGTCTTCCTCATCCCCACTCCCCAACCCTGTCCCCATTCTGAGCTGAGGTGCTATCCCCAGCAGGCTTTGGCTTGGTGTCCTGATTGTCCCATCAGCCCATCAAGTATGTAACACTGCTGTTGGCCCCTCTCTTGGCAGATCCTTCAAGCCGGACTTCATTCTTGTCCGTCAGCATGCCTACAGCATGGCCTTGGGTGAAGACTACCGCAGCCTGGTCATCGGCCTCCAGTATGGAGGGCTGCCTGCCGTCAACTCCCTCTACTCTGTCTACAATTTCTGCAGCAAGCCCTGGGTGGTAGGTGCTGGGCCAATCTGACTCAGAAGGGAGGGGGAAGCAGGGACTGCCTCCTGGCCCTGAAATGTACCCATTCCCCAGCAGGGAGGCTCAGTAATGAAGGGAGTCTTTTATTTAAAGCAACTGAATAAACAACTTGGATCCCAAACCCCTTCTTGTAGTTATTACCTAACAGATATTTTATAGCATGTTATGGTACAGTGTTACGTTATAATAATGTCAGTGGTAAGAGGGGGACCCTACTGCTCTCACTCTTTGAGCATGGTGACAAACAAGGTCTCTGCAGAGCTGGCACTCAGGATTTATTGAATGCATGTAGGCATTCATTTAGTAGATACGGATAGTTTTTAACCATTGTTACTATGGCCTTGGTCTCCTTCTCGTTCTCCCCTGACTAAGCTTTTAGGCCTACAACATCCCAGGAAGGGTCCTCAGTGGTGTTAGTTCACCATCCTTGTTTTCCCACATAGCCTTGGTGATGGTTGCAAATACAGTTCATTAGTACTAACTGGACTGTGTTGAGCCCTTCACATGCATATTATATTTAATCTTCAAACTACCCTGATGAGTAGGTATTTCTAATATCTCCATTGGACAGAAGAGGAAATTGAGACTTATGTCACTAGTAGGAAGTAGTGAAGCTGGACATTCTCTAAAACTCTTACTTGATTATGGAATTGCTGTTCTTCTCTGGACTTCAGTTTCCTTATCTGTAGAATGAGGGACCCTCCCATCATTTCTCATATTTCTGAGGTCCCTCAAGCCTCAACTGACAGCCTGTTGCACCACAGTGGCAGGCTACAGCCCAAGAATCTTCCAATCCTGGCATGATGCAGAGAGCTCCTAAATTATCTGTTCTTTCCATGTGAGCTCTCAGTATTGAGTTTACCCCAAAGTCGGTTTGGCACAAGACTTAGCTCCTCTTCCAGGCACTAGGCATCCACATTAGGCCTTACACTGCACCTGATTCCTTCTTTCTGATCAGAGTCTCCCTTACTCTTCCCTGCTTTTGTTCACTGACAGCTCCCTTTGCCTGATGGGTGAATTCCCAGCTCTTTGTCCACTGAGCATCTCTAGCACACAGCTGTCTCACTGCACACTGGAATGCCCTTCCTCCCTCTCTTACATCATCTGCTCCTGAAGTCATCCTCACCCTCTGTCTGTCCCTCTTCCAGGTCCCACAGGCCCCTCACTTCCTCTAGCAAGATGTTATTATCTCAGCCATCTGCCCACAGGCTGTGTTTCCTCCAGACCTGGTCTCACGTGTTCAGTGTGATGCCCCTGAGCACATATAGCTGTGTACGCTGTCGAGTACAGTGCTGGGCACCGAATGAGCTCCCAGGGCTGCTGAGCAAGGTGGATGACGGAGGAGACTGGAGAGGATAAATGTCCACTCAAGGACCTGGCCTTTATCCTGTGGGCAGGGAGCAGCTACTGGAGCAGATAGGTGTTTGAGGCCTGGGATCCAGTGGGGTATTTCTCCATACCAGGTAACAGTGGTTGACCAATGTTCTGTCATATTCTGTCCTAGTTCTCTCAACTCATTAAGATCTTCCATTCCCTGGGTCCTGAGAAGTTCCCACTTGTGGAGCAAACATTTTTCCCCAATCACAAGCCAATGGTGAGTACCTTTTTTCACTCTTATCATTTTTGTGGTATGGAATAAATACAGATGTCCATGTACTCAGTCCGTTTGAGTGAAGGAGGTGGGCATGGGGGCTGCTCTCTGACCACCTAGGCTCTAAGGAAGAGCTGTGATATCTTGTGGGAACACCTGGCTTTACAGGGGAAGAGTCAGGTCTCCAGGTGAAATTTCAGGTCGTAGAGTAAATGACAAAGATACACAGCATTCTGTGGGACACTGGGAATTTTCAGCAAATCAGGGGACAACTTGAGCTGGCAATTGGAAACAAAGGTGAAAGATGTTTCTAAGATAGAATGTTATTTCATGTGAGCCCTGTGCAGGTCTTGGTTTCAACTCTTATTTTAATAAAAGCAGTGGTATTTTGTTTCCATTAATCATCAAAGGGCAGTTTCCTTGTGCATCCTCTTTGCACTCAAACTTTTGAATATACCCAAGGTTGTTGCTGGGAAGTGGTTGGAGTTTAGCTTGGAATATGTGGGATAGCCTCCCATATGGAGGGTTGGAAAGGTGAACATCTTTTTGGGTATGAGGTGAGGAGCTCTCCATCCTGTGGCCAGAAGAAGTTAGATGGAAGAGTTCTGGGCTGCTGGAAAGAGCTCATAATGTGCCTGCTTTCATGGTCAGTGGTCTTGTTAAATTGGTCAAAGGAATGCAGGGCCTTGGCCCCATGCATGCCTTGCAATGAACACAGTCTTGGGGCACAAGATGGTTAATAGGGTTCCAGCCGTCTGCTTTTAGTCCCAAGCTTAGGCAACTGAGCTTCCAAGTCCTATTTGGAGACATTGATAGGTGTCTCCAGGTTGGGGGACAGTCTAAGCAGGCAAAAATGTTTCTCATTGACTCTCTTTCCTTTGTATCTGATCTAGTGAGATGTCATACCAGCCAGGGTGTACTGGTTGGAATAAGAAGGGGGCATGTTCCAACAAAGTGAGAAATAGTGAAGAAAATTTAGGATTTATCCTCAAACCAGCCTGAGTTTGAATCCCAGTTCTGCCTGCTTACTAGGCTTTGGATCTCTGTGAACCTCAGCTTCCTTGGTTGAAAACCATGTACGAGAGTGGAACCACTTGATTGGGTTGTTGAGATTTAACACGAGCATGTGTACAGGGTACTGTGCTTGGCATACAATGCTGCTGCTGCTAAGTCGCTTCAGTCGTGTCCAACTCTGTGTGACCCCATAGACGGCAGCCCACCAGGCTCCGCTGTCCCTGGGATTCTCCAGGCAAGAACACTGGAGTGGGTTGCCATTTCCTTCTCCAATGCATGAAAGTGAAAAGTGAAAGTGAAGTCGCTCAGTCATGTCCGACTTCTAGAGACCCCATGGACTGCAGCCTACCAGTCTCCTCCACCCATGGGATTTTCCAGGCAAGAGTACTGGTGTGGGGTGCCATTGCCTTCTCAGTGGCGTACAGTAGGTGCTCAAAATAGAGTAGTTTTAAAAGTGGGGCAAAGCCATACCTTGAAGCATTGTCAACAGTGGGATAATATTTGGGTGAAGGGTTTGCCTCCAACCCAGCCCATTGAGGGTGACAGGCCCAGCTGTAAGTTCTGAGTGGGGCTGGGTTGGGGTAGGGTGTTGCACGGCTGTAGTGAGTTCCTGGCATTCCCAACTAGGCCAAGTCATACTTGAAATTCCAGGCAGGCATTTGGCATCAAGGACTGCTGTTTGAGCCGCTCCCCTCCGACTTCCACTAGGTTGAGATTCTAAGAAAGAAAATAGGGAAGGCTAAGTCAGGGCTCCAGTAGCAGCAGAAAGTCAGGGTTCCGGTCTGTGAATACCCAAACCACTAACAGGTAATTAGATGTTGATCCAGATTCCGTAGAACTGGGGCGAACCTTGGTCATAGAATCGGGGAGGAAGGTCAGGGCTTGGTTAGCCGCCACAGGAAGTCTAGGATGCCTCTCCTGAAAATGCTCCCGCCTGGGGAAAGGGCTGGGACAGGGTGGGTCCATACTGTGGAACTGAATGGAGGGAAGGGACTATGCACAGGCCAGGGGCCAAAGCAGGCAGGACCTGACTTCTGAGACCCTCTGTGGTCGCTGTAACCCCCAACGGCGGTCAGGACACAAAGAAGCAAGAGACTGCAGGTATGTGATAGAAATAAAACCACTTTACTGTTTAGAATAAAGGACACACTATAAAAAGTGAACATTATGCAACATTACAAGACAATATACATTCACGGAATATAAAATTCATAAATAACATGGAGGAAAACTGTAAACAGTGCTACAAAATTTAGCAACAAATACATTCCTTCCAGACAGGGTTTTCTCTGGTTGGTTTCTCTCCATCACTTCTGGGTCTCAGGACAGCAGACCGGCTAAGGAGGAAGGGGGGTGGTGCCTGGGAGAATTTATGAAGCCCCTCCCCTCGAACCATGAGCCCTTCACGTGCCTCCCAGGAGCCCATTTGGAAGCTGTTGATATCCGTCTCCCCGACACGCGCCCATTGTATTTAGTTTTTGCTGTCAGAATTTTTAACGTGTTTTTCTTGTGTAAAACTATTTTAGTGATATTTTTACTTTCTCAGCCAGGAGCCAAACACTTGGGTGTCATTTTTGGTTAATCCATGTTGCTGGTCAGGGAGCACATGATGAAGGACAGAGGCAGGGGTGGGTGTTGTCTCCTGGGGACCAGAGTTTCTCTGAGACAGCTGTTCCAGTAAGTCATTGTTTTTTAAATTGCTCAAGAACCCTCATTTTTTGTATGAAAAATGGTGCTCGTGGGCTGTAGCCTGATTGCCATTATGTGTCTGGGGCTGTGCAAGGGTGAAAAAAGCACAGGAGTCTCCCTGTGCTGGCCAGATGGAGCACTGGCCTGAGAGGTGAGGGCCTAGCTGTGGTGCTTCCTGCATAGGGCGGCAGAAGAGACGGCCAGAGGACGCCAAGACATCTCAGAATCTCAGCTCCCATGGCCCCGGATTTTTAGATGAAATCTTGGCTTCTCAATGGGGTGGACAAATGGACTAGAGGGAAAAAAGAATGGGAATGACCAGCAGAGTGCCCAGGGCCAGTTGATAACAGAGCAAGGATGTGAATGTACTTGCTGTTTTTTCTCTTCTCCTTCGTAGTCCAGAAAGCACTAGGGTGCCAACAGGGAGGAGTCTAGAGGACTCTCCAGTGCTCATTCCCTCTAGTTTCCCCATTTACCAATCTAGCTGCCTGCACAGTAGAAGTCTTTACCCTCCATTCCATTGTAGAATTTGATTCAGAAAAATGGCGGCATGTGGGTTTTGTTTTTTTCTTTTAAACACAGTGTACACATATTACAGCCTACACATCACATAAGATTTAGCAAAATAAAGCGCTCATGAAATGAAGGAAATACAGAAGTGTCTCAGCTACATAAATGACTTTAAATTATACAGTAAGTGAACAGGTGAAATGAACAAAGCTATAGCTTATAGAAAGCTCAAAAACCGCCCTCTGACATCACTCTGCAAAGGACCCTTCTTTGCTCAGGACCTGCTGTTCTCCTCGCCAGGGCCTGGCAGATGGGACTGTGGTTCCACCAGGTTTTCAGAGGGAAACTTCAGGTGATTCGTGCTCAGGCCTCACCTCAAGTCCCTCTTTGTGTGAGTGGAGGTGATCCCACCAGGAACCATGAATAGCCAGATGCCTCATGGAGTCACACAGATGTCCAGTTGTGGGAGGGCACCTGTGCAGATCAGGTTAGGGGTTCCACCTTGTTGGACTTTGAAGTTCAAATTAAGAAAATCTTAAAACACCAAGTCTGCGGCTTACCCCTTAAAAACCACTGGCCTCCTGAACTCAGCACCTTCTGCTTATGCTGCCCCACTGAGAGCAAAGTCTCCTGTTTCCTGCATGCCAAATGTCACCACCACAGGATGAAAGGTACTAGGTAATGAGACCAGTCTGGAGGAAACCAGATGCCTTGACTGCCTTCTCGCTCTGAGGTTCTGCCAAACACCTTGCCTGGGCATTTGTGTTCGTGAGCGAGACATTACATTGTGTTGTCTGCTTCTTTTTTTCCTCCCGTTTAAATTGGCAGCTCTGTTTCCTAAAGTGGAATGAACTGAAGATACAAATACTAATGGAGGACAAATACCCATAATCTGAAAAAAGAGACAGAGCCACCATGTTAAATGTAACCATCCTGCTATCCTCAATTCTGTAAAATAGACACCATCACCTACTCTTGGCATCCCACTTTCAACACTAAAACTTAAAATAATTTTATTTAATCAGAGAATTTATATTATAGTTTTATTTCAAAAAACACAACAAAAACCCTACAGCTGTTTGCAGAGTCAGGTTTTCCCAGTGACCACCACTTTTAATTCTATGAGGTGAGGGCCTTAGGATGTGGCATTCACTCGCCAGTAAGCTACAGGAAAAGGAGCAAGTTGTCCCCAAACCCAGAAAAGGTGGCCATCTAGCCAAGGCAGGACACTGCAGCTTTCCTTTCTGTGCCCAGGCCCTGACCCACACTAACTCGCATCTCCCATCTGAGCCAGCCAGTAAAGGCAGTTAAATGAAGGCCCCAAACATGAAGCAGGAGAAAAGGAGGACAGAGGTCACATGACCCCAATTAGAGGGATGCTGAGGGTGCTCAGAGTTTCAAATTTTAATTAAAGTGAAAAAAAAAAAAATAAAAGATCAACTTGGAATGTCATGATTTTCTTCAAACAAGCAACAACAACAAAATAGAAGAGATTAAGCTATTGGCATATTTAACAGCATTGAACAGAATTCTGTGTCCTGTAAAAAAAAAAAAAATTAGCTTATGTCCCCACGTGGGTATATGTAAATGTATGCAAACACACCCCCCTAGGTGAACTAAAATGCTACTTTGGAAATAATATCCTCTACCCAAATCTACTTGTTCTATATCTGTGGATAGTGTATGGTGTTCGTATTTCTCCGATTTGCATAAAGGCAAGCTCCTGGCCAGATCTACCAAAGACATTTCCAGGAGGAAATCTTGTGGGAAGTGAGAAGAGGAAAGACATTCATCTTAGTTTCTCACCTGAGCGTTTGTCTAAGGCACATTGCCTCCTGACCTCAGGCAGATGTTTAAGTCTTCATCAACTAAGAAAATTCTGTTATTCTGGCTTGGCTGCTTGCTCCAGACTCAGAAACATCTGGTCAACCCAAGCATCAGTGGCTGGGGGAACTGTGTGTGCTGCATCATCCAGACCCTCTTGCAGTTTCTTCCTTCCCTCCCTCACTCTCATGTGCAGACACAGACAGACACAGTCTGGTAAGGACATGCAGTAGCATCTCCTCGGTGTGTAAGATCTTCTGCGTACCTTGAGTCTATCTGCTGGCTGCCCTTGACTGATGTGAAACAGTTGGCTTTTCAGCAGCTTCCTTGTCTGTGTCCTTTATGTACTGAGGAAGAGGGGAGAGAAGGGCAAAGGGAGGAGAGTCTGGGAGATGGTGAGATGGGAAAGAAGAAAGAAGGGTAGATATTACAATGCCCTAATCTGGTAGTTTTTCAATTTTTGTTTTCCTAAAAAAATATAGATTATATCATCATGAAGAAGAGGAGTACCCATTCCTCATTCTTTCTGGCATGACACCAAAAATTTCCGGGTGTAAATGGGTGATGTCAAAAACCAAAAAGAAAGGGAGGGGTGGGGCCAGGAGGATGGTTCCAAATAAACTCCATATGACAGCATAGATTTTCCTCTAAGTGTTCGAAGTGCTAAATTTGCAAGAAAACAGGCACTAATTTCATTGTCATCATCTGAGAAGAGTTAGTGTCCAAGGGAAGCTCAGTGGGAAGGGAGGGAAGTGAGGTGGGGCTGGGTCTGATGCTCAGGGGTCTGTGGCATTGATGATGCTTTTGTCCGGGGGTGCCCATCCTCGGTACCAGCTACAGTAGCCACCCTTCTGCCGGATGCAAGCATAGTGTTTGGACTGGTAGCCGGGGTAGCCGAAATTGGAGAGCATGTCGGTCCAGAGACACTCGTTCTTGGAGGTTACAAAGCAAGGCAGGTAGTAGCAGGATTTGATCTGCAGTGAGATAACAAACAAAGGTTGGTGGACTCTGCCAGGGTGGACTTAGGCCTGATGCGAGATCTCTGCCGTGGAGCCCAGCCACATCCCTCCCTTAGTGAGGACAATATAAATAACACTCACCAATACTTATTGCGCACCTACTATGTACCAGACATTCTGCTAAGTGCTTCTATCTTATTCCTTAGTCATGCCTCTATCTTTAATTCTCATAACTGATTTATCTCCCTTTTACAAACAGTAGAGCCTCAGAGAGATTAAGTAACTTGCCCCAAGTCACACAGCCAGAAAGTGGTAGAATTAGATATTTGGGAGAGCTTTTCCTCTTAAGTGGTAACAGAGAAGCATGGGAGTTCTTAGCAGTTGTAGGGAATTGAGAAATCAAAAAGATTAAAGCATAAAAATGTAGAGTCCAGCTGCCATAGGCTGGAAATCAGACAATGAACTGTGTGACTTAGGCCTAGCTACTCTCTGGGCCTCTGTTTCCTCATCTGCAAAATAGGGATAATTAAAACTATACTAGTAGTAATCATTGTTATCCCAATTTTGCAGAGTTGTCACAAGAATTAACTGAGAGACTGGCCCAACTGCCTCCACAGCAGCAAGCCTGTGGGCCCTAACTCTATGCTTTGGTCAAGAAGTTGGGCCAGATTGAAGAGTGACCTTCTGAAGCAAGTGGTATCAGCAGTCCTGTACCAGTTAAACCGCCTTGGGTTGGGGCCACCAGTGAGTCAGCTGCCTAAGCAACCCGACTTGGGACTTGGCAGGACTCGCCATTAAGGATCCTGTACCTTCTACAATCTTGAGTCACAGTGCAGAGCAGGGGTCAAGAACGCTGAAGAGCCCTCATGCCCTAGCAGCTGCCAAGTGGGCAGCACAGATTACTGCAGAAAGGCCTTCTTTCCTCTCCCTCTTTGCTGCTCAGCATAGGTGCAACATTGCTCACCACCCCTGCTCAGACCTGCCCCTCTGCCCAGGCCTGCCACGCGTGCCCTTCCCAGCCCAAGGGCCCAGGGCCCAGTTCTGGAGGAGCTGGCATTTCTAGGGCTGCCAGCCCCCCCTGCCTGCTCTCCCTGGGGCTTACCTTGCAGTTACAGCCCAGGTGATATCGATAGTTCAACCCCTTGCGCTGGGAGAGGGTGAGCTGGTCCCACCTCTCCACGAAGTTACACAGTCCTGTGTACATCTTGCCATCATAGACACGGCCTAGAGGAGGAAAGGGACAAGGGGAGAGTTACTTTGCCCAGAACCCAGCCAGTAGAGAAGGAATTCATGCCTACTGAGTAACCTCCTTAGGCCAGGAAATGTATGTACTATGTACTTTTCAGTCCCATGATTTTATTTCATCCTCTCCAACATCTTTTAGGATGGACTGTATTCCCATTTTCCAAATGCAGAAAATTAAGCTTGGAGAGGTTAAGCAATTTGTGGAAGGTCCACAAACCCAGTGAGCCCTGGAGCTTGGGTCAGAGACCAACTGTTCTCTTCTCACATCAGTGGCTTTTGGTCTTGCTTTTTTTCCTTTTCTCTACTGATTGCCTAAAGGTGGATAACTTTAAAAGACAGACCTAATAGGTTGACTGAGATGTGGAGAGCAATAGGTACTAGCAATTTCTTTTTACTTATTGTAAAGCTAGAAATTGCAAAACTAGGAGATTTCCTCCCCAGTCAGTGGTAGAGTGGAGACTAAAACCCAGCCTCATAAAGCAACTATACTCCAATAAAAATTAATTTTAAAAAATAAGTAAAACCCAGCCTCACGTAGAAACTTTAAGGTCCCACCACTGGCCGAGTAAGATAGACTCAACTCTAGATAACTCCTTACAGTTCAGCAGGCACATCACCAGGGACCTGAGAACACTGCTGGGTCTACAGCTCCTTCATCCTCTGAACTGAGGAGCAGGGGACCTTGGCCAAACCCTGACCTAGATGCTGGAGTTGGCCATTACCTGTCAGCAGGTACTGGTACTTGTTGACCTCTAGCTTAAGGCCACAGAGACTTTCAGAAGCTTCTGTGTGGATGTACTGCACATGGGGCATCTTGGTGAATCCTCGGTACATCTGTGGACAGAAGGAATGTCATGAGAGGAGGACCAGACCTCAGAACACATGCCATCATTTGGGCTGTGGGATCGAATTTCCTTTATAGGCCACTGTGGCCTTTCACTGAACTACCTACCCAAGGGACTTCACTCCAGAAAAGCCACCAGCTCCTCTCTCTTCTGAGCCAGGGTTGGTGCCTTCCCCAAGAAACCTTCCCATCCAGCCAGTCACACCTCCCATTCCATGTTATAGGTGAGGAGCCCAAGGCCCAGGCAGGTTACGTGTCTTGTCTAAGGCCACACAGTTGGTGAGTGGCAGAGACAGGAATGTAAGCAGGAGAACTTGTTCTTAACCATTATCCTATGCCGTCTCCCTGGCAGCCTCACAAGCTCATGGCTAAGGGCCTCTGATGCAGGCGGATGCCATTTATAGCTATGTGCCTCCTTTATCAGCATGTGCTCAGAGCCACCGGTGTGAACATAATGGAGGCTGAACCCACTTGGTGATTCCAGGTCAAGTCCGCGAGCGTTCTGCAGGCCCTGATCTGTTGAGACAACTGTTAACCATGTGAGCTGGTAGGGGTGGGAGGGGGCACCAAGGTGTTGCCAAATCCCATTTTCCCCCAGTTCTCAGCCCTGGATGGCTGGTGGTCTCTGGGATTATCCCAAGGGTTTCCAATAAGACAATGTTTCTCCTTTAGTTCTGGTATGCATTATTAATTTACTTATAGAATTAATAAAAAGCCAGACATCACCTCACTGGTGTCTCATCTAAGTGTCTCCCATTCGATCTAATGGGCTGTTTTTTTCTCCCTGTTTTCTTTTAAGTGGTGATTGCCTGGCAGGGGTAGGTGGTCCATGAGCTGCCCCCTGCACCATCATAATGGGTTTGTTGGACTGACAGGGTTTGGGAGCTACTTCCTTTTTAAGGGCAGTACTGTTCTAATTTGTGTACAACCATCAGTGCAGGTGCTTTTAATTTATCTGGCCTCCCTTCGCAACCCTCTTCTCCCTCAAGGCTCTCCAGCTAAACAAGGAAATGCAGCCAAGAGCAGGGGGTAGGGGTGACTTCTGTTTTCACTCAGCTTTCAGTTATGCCACGGGGGGCAGGGGCATGTCACATCCTACCCCTCAGTTCCTCAGCGGTGGATGGTGCCTGTCTGGCTCTAATACTGTACCTAAGAGGGCTGCTCTGTGCATGCCACCATATGTGGCCCTGGGAGAACATCCCTTGCATTTACTCCCAGGCCCAGCAACTTCTCATTTTGGTGTGGATTACCCTTGACTTTTCGGCAAGTGTTCCAACTCAGTACTTACTCTAGGTTTTTCAGGACAGCCTACTGGAGCCTCAGTTTATTCCAAGTTGGTCTGTTCCCTTTATCTCCTCTCTGCTTTATGAGTGAGAGTCAAGCCCCTGCCCAGTAAGAACTCAACTTGTTGAAATCAGCTTAGCATCATTCTGCTGCTGCTGCTGCTGCTAAGTCGCTTCAGTCGTGTCCGACTCTGTGCGACCCCAAAGACAGCAGCCCAACAGGCTCCCCCGTCCCTGGGATTCTCCAGGCAAGAACACTGGAGTGGGTTGCCATTTCCTTCTCCATTGTGTGAAAGCGAAAAGTGAAAGTGAAGTCGCTCACTCGCGACCGACTCCTAGCGACCCCATGGACTGCAGCCTACCAGGCTCCTCCATCCATGGGATTTTCTAGGCAAGAGTACTGGAGTGGCTTGCTATTGCCTTCTCCCTTAGCATCATTGCTACTTGTGAACTGAAGAACACCTTATTTTAATATGGTTTCTAGCACTTAAACACACAAAGTCAGAAAATTAATACATTATAAATGACTGAGTCTGACAAATACAGAGCTGCCTTTTAAGGTCAATTCTGAAAATAACAATACATTTGTAGTAAATGTATGGTACAGTTAAGCAGATTTTTACTCATTTTGTTGTCTTTTCTTTATATTAATCTAGCTTAATCTAAATATTGATCCTAAAGTTTTATTATGTCTGTAGCCATAGAGACCTAGAATTGGTTTCAAAAATTTAGAAGGGTTATAATGGGTTTATAGTGTCCTAAAATCAGAGAATCTCAGAATTGGAAAGGTGGTTAACCTAGTCCAGCCAATGCAATGGAGGATTAATGGTAAACTCAGGTTCTATAGACAGACAGCTAGAGTCTGTATCTTGTCTCTGCTACTTATTAGCTTCTTGGAAAGTTGTTTACTATCTTTGGGCCTCAGTTTCTTCATGTCTAAAATGGGACAAATCACCCGATGCAAAGAACTGACTCATTGAAAAAACTCTGATCCTGGGAAGGATTGAGAGCAAGCGGAGAAGGGGGTAACAGAGGACGAGATGGTTGGATGGCATCACTGACTCAGTGGACATGAGTTTGAGAAAACTCCAGGAGACAGTGAAGGACAGGGAAGCCTGGCACATGGCAGTCCAGGGGGTTGCAAAGAGTTGAACGTGACTTAGTGACTAAACAACAACCAACTGACTTTATAAGGTGTTTTTGAGAATTAAATGCCTTAGAGTAGCACCTGGCACACATTTAGTTAAAGTTAGTTTAAAAATAAGTTATACTGAAGTTTGTCATGAGCAGACAGAAGAGTTTGGTCCCCTTCTTCCTACATGTCTTGCCCAGCCTCATCTCTTGGTACAAATAGTTAAAGCTGGTTTCAGAAGTAGGCAGGTTGCTCCTTCCCCACTCCCCGCTGGCTTTATTGAGGTATGATTGATAGATAAAAGATATATCAAAAGGGTAAGGTATGCAAGGTTATTTTGATATATGTATATGATGTGATTACCACAAGGAAGCTAGTTAAACACTTGCGTCACCTCACATAGTTACCTTTTTATGTATGAGAACACTTAACATCTACTCTCTTAGCAACTTTCTGGTATGTCCTATAATGTTGTCGACTACAGTCCCCATGCTGTACATTAGATCTCCAGTACTCACACATACTTCAGTACTGAAAGTCTGTAACTTTCACCAACATCTCCCATTTTCTGCATCTCCTAGATCCCGATAACCATCATTCCACTCTCTGTTTCTAAGAATTCTACTTTTTTTAGGTTTCACAAATAAATGAGGCTGTGTAATGTTTTTCTTTCTGTGTCTGGCTTATTATGCTTAGCATAATGTCCTCCAGGCTCACCTATGTTGTCACAAATTTTCCTTTTTTGAGGCTGAATAATATTCCATTATCATATTTCATTGCTATATACGTACCCACACACCACACTGGACTTTGCAAGCCTCTCGGCCTCGCTTCATGATAGTAAGTACATGAAGTTCCAAGAGCTTAACTTCCCTTGGAGTGAAGGAACAAGTAATGTGAGAAAGAAATGTCTGAGTTTGGGGACTTCTACCTATTTCTTACAGAATGTCGTCTGGTCTTTATCAATACATCATTGCTACTTGTGAACTGAAGAACACCTTATTTTAATATGGTTTCTAGCACTTAAACACACAAAGTCAGAAAATTAATACATTATAAATGACTGAGTCTGACAAATACAGAGCTGCCTTTTAAGGTCAATTCTGAAAATAACAATACATTTGTAGTAAATGTATGGTACAGTTAAGCAGATTTTTACTCATTTTGTTGTCTTTTCTTTATATTAATCTAGCTTAATCTAAATATTGATCCTAAAGTTTTATTATGTCTGTAGCCATAGAGACCTAGAATTGGTTTCAAAAATTTAGAAGGGTTATAATGGGTTTATAGTGTCCTAAAATCAGAGAATCTCAGAATTGGAAAGGTGGTTAACCTAGTCCAGCCAATGCAATGGAGGATTAATGGTAAACTCAGGTTCTATAGACAGACAGCTAGAGTCTGTATCTTGTCTCTGCTACTTATTAGCTTCTTGGAAAGTTGTTTACTATCTTTGGGCCTCAGTTTCTTCATGTCTAAAATGGGACAAATCACCCGATGCAAAGAACTGACTCATTGAAAAAACTCTGATCCTGGGAAGGATTGAGAGCAAGCGGAGAAGGGGGTAACAGAGGACGAGATGGTTGGATGGCATCACTGACTCAGTGGACATGAGTTTGAGAAAACTCCAGGAGACAGTGAAGGACAGGGAAGCCTGGCACATGGCAGTCCAGGGGGTTGCAAAGAGTTGAACGTGACTTAGTGACTAAACAACAACCAACTGACTTTATAAGGTGTTTTTGAGAATTAAATGCCTTAGAGTAGCACCTGGCACACATTTAGTTAAAGTTAGTTTAAAAATAAGTTATACTGAAGTTTGTCATGAGCAGACAGAAGAGTTTGGTCCCCTTCTTCCTACATGTCTTGCCCAGCCTCATCTCTTGGTACAAATAGTTAAAGCTGGTTTCAGAAGTAGGCAGGTTGCTCCTTCCCCACTCCCCGCTGGCTTTATTGAGGTATGATTGATAGATAAAAGATATATCAAAAGGGTAAGGTATGCAAGGTTATTTTGATATATGTATATGATGTGATTACCACAAGGAAGCTAGTTAAACACTTGCGTCACCTCACATAGTTACCTTTTTATGTATGAGAACACTTAACATCTACTCTCTTAGCAACTTTCTGGTATGTCCTATAATGTTGTCGACTACAGTCCCCATGCTGTACATTAGATCTCCAGTACTCACACATACTTCAGTACTGAAAGTCTGTAACTTTCACCAACATCTCCCATTTTCTGCATCTCCTAGATCCCGATAACCATCATTCCACTCTCTGTTTCTAAGAATTCTACTTTTTTTAGGTTTCACAAATAAATGAGGCTGTGTAATGTTTTTCTTTCTGTGTCTGGCTTATTATGCTTAGCATAATGTCCTCCAGGCTCACCTATGTTGTCACAAATTTTCCTTTTTTGAGGCTGAATAATATTCCATTATCATATTTCATTGCTATATACGTACCCACACACCACACTGGACTTTGCAAGCCTCTCGGCCTCGCTTCATGATAGTAAGTACATGAAGTTCCAAGAGCTTAACTTCCCTTGGAGTGAAGGAACAAGTAATGTGAGAAAGAAATGTCTGAGTTTGGGGACTTCTACCTATTTCTTACAGAATGTCGTCTGGTCTTTATCAATATTCGCAGCATGAACTGTCACCACTATGTCAGATCTATCTGGCTTGCCTGTGGAAGATCAGCACTGTGCTGGACGCTGCTATATAGCCTGAACTCATGTAAACTCACACCGGTTCTTACAAGCAGTCAGGTTTCAGAGGCAGTAGAAACCTGCCTGACATACCAAGTGCATGGTTTTTCTCTCACAGATCAGGCTGTCTAGCTGGGGAGGCAGAGCACAGGAGAAAAGAGTCACAGTCATTGGGCTGTGGAGGGGCTCCCCCTCCCTGTGGGCTGGGCGGAGGGAGGGGGTGGCCAGAAAGGCTTCCAGCTGCAGCTTCAAAGGCGAGATGCTGCCATTGCTCATTTTGATTAGACAAAGCCCCGAAGGAAGGAAGTTCTGGGGGCCAGGCAATCCGATTGTCCAGCAGATCTGTCCTCCCTAGGGCCAGGACACGCACAGCACATGACCAGCGGGCCTTCCCATGGGACTTTCCCCGAGACCAGCTGGGACATCATGTCACCCACATGCTGTCCCCTGTAGCCAGTCTGAGAGCGGTTTTCCTTGGCATAAACTATAGCCACGGCAAAGCAGATGCTTTCTCATAGTCCTGATGAGAGATAAAATCCCCAAAGATTAGAACATCCAATTCTGGAAACTTCCACCTTTGCTCTGCAGCCCAGCACCCCAGCCCCAGCTAATCTCCAGGTTTGAGTTTGCAATAAGCTGCCTCAACATTCTAACACCCTCCCTGTCTCTCCTCTGCACACTCAAGATATACCTGAGAGGGTGACCGGAGGCTCCAGAATTAGCATATTGGAGGGGGTCTGCCTGCCTTTCATCTGGTGAGAAATTTGGAGGTGAGAGGTTGGGAACTCAGAAAAGAGAGAGGCCAGATAGCGCAGCTCAAATTCTCACGTCTTCTGAGTTCCTTTAGCCGTGCTTTAAGGGAGTCCTTGCTTTTCCCAGCTGACTCTCTGGGTAGATTCTAATCCTCTAGAACAAAGCGCCCAGGGATCAGTGCCAAAACTCCTGCAGGCTCCCCTCTCAGGCCTCTTCCCCTTTCTTCCTACAAAGATTTTTTCCATACACCCTTTGCAAGTGAAGAGCTACACTGCTGGATGACAAATCCACAAACCCAAGCTAACCTCCTTTTGTTTCCTAAGGGAATTATATACAAATGGCATGTTGGGAGGGGGGGAGCCCCCAAAGTGGGCAGGAAAGGTGAATCAGCCTGCTGCTTTGTAATCTCCTTGTAGGCAAAAACTCTAATTTCACTCTAGTCACCAGTTTCTAACTAAATGATCTTGACTGTTGAATAACCTTTCAAGCCTCACCTGTAAAATAGAGAATAATGTTTATCTGTTTCATCGAGTTGTTGGGAGGACTGACCCATGCAAAGGCTTATCAGGATGCATGGTACATAGTTAATGTTCATTCATTGTTACTTGTATGGAGCCTTGTGTTCATTATAACAATTATCTTTGTATCCTCAGCTCAGAAAAGCACAGTGCAAAGCACAGAGAGGGCAGGGAGGAAGAGAGAAAGGAAGTGAGAGAGGGGAGGAAGGCCTACTCCCCTGCCCCGCACCTTCTCAGACCAGCCGACCAGTACCTGGAGAACAGCAGAATCCAGTAGCCTCTCTGGATAGGAGGGCAATGACCAGTTCTATGGCTTATCTAATAGTGGGCTGGTAGCAGGGGCAGAGTTAATAAAGGTACTAGATGGTGGTTGATGATCAAAGTAGAATTTCAGGGAGATTTGGGGAGTCATGTAAAGAACACCCAGGGTTGGGAAGGAGTTCTGACACCTCAGCTTAGGAACTAGATTTGCCTTTAATGAAATGTGTGATTTTGGGCAACTCATTTCCCTTTGAGCCTCTGTCACAAGTAAGACAGGGAATTTTATTTTTAACGCCCAGCATTCTGATCCATGGACCTGGGTGAAAGATGGTGAATGAACAGCATAAGACCAGCATCTTGGGAATGGGTGTGTTTTCTCTGAAGCAGATAGGTTAGCAAGTGTCACTTGGCCTCTAAATGATGCCCTGCAGCTGTTCTTATCCCAGTGAGGCAGGAACGGGACATTGTGCCCACAGCAAGGTCTCTGGTGACCCTAGCATCCAGGCCCTGAAGGAAGGAGAGGAGCTGGGCAAGCTTAGGAACTGCTGCCCCCAGCTCTTCACCTCCCAGCACCCTGCTAGTCGCAGAGCATCTCTCACAACGTGAAGGGCTGTTTCAGAGCAGACAGGGACGCATCTCCTGAACCTCTGCCTTTGTCTAATCTGCTTTTGCATCTGCTTGCCAGCTGCCAGTGGTTACACAGTGGGTTTTTGGGTTGTTACTGCTCTTGTTCGTTCCCCCTCCACTCACTCTTCTTTCCCCATGGCTGTCTGAAGACATAAGCTGGTCCCATGACCAAGCTTGGGCAGCCAAGGGCAGCTGGCCAGGGCTGACTCTGGACATTACATAACCAGAAGGCTGTGGATGTTTCCAAAATTGAATCCAAAGCAACAGGTTCCGCAAACTCAGTACATCTAACCTCGGGCTTCAGGACGCAGGAATTATGAGGCCTGGAGGTCTGCCTCCAAGATGGCTGGGTACCACCCATGGCTGTGTCTCTCCCTACTTCTCAATCCTACCCATGAATTGTTTCCTGTGCAGGGTTTCGGGCCAGTGGGTCTCACCCTCATTCCCTCATATATGGACAAGCATTTACTGAGTCCCTGTTGGTCCCACTCTAATTGCTGGGAATGCAAATATGAGCACTGAGTTGTACCCAGGCTGGCAGTCCACTGGGACCTGGGCACACCCCATCTCAAACTCCTGATTTGCCACATGTCTACTCTCTCGCCTGACTATAGTTCCTAAACATAGGGACCGCATCTCCCTTGTGGCCTCCAGAGTTCCTGGCACAGAGTGCTGCATGCAAGGAGGTGCTTACAAAGTGAGGGGGAGGGATGATGGGCCAGCTGCCAAGCTGTACAGGGTAGAGCCCCAGTCCTCTGTGCCAAGGCACCCAAACTAGCTCCTGCTTAGAAGCAACACAGTCCGTGTCCCAGGGCACTTAGAATCCTGAAATGCCTGAGCCAGGAGGCTCTCAGGCGTGCTCAGCCCAACCCCACACTCTTTAACAGATGGCAAAACTGAGCCCAGGAAAGGGTACGGTTCTAAAGCAAGTGAGCTGAGACTAGGAGGCAGGCTCCCTAGGTTTCGAATCTGATGTGCTTTTCCTGAAGGTATGCTTCCTGAATGTGTTTCCTAATGTTAATGTGCTCACAAATACGCTCAGTTATATGAATATGCTTAGTAGATGATGCTAACTACTGGGATATGAGAAGACAATTAGACCCAGGAAAGTAGGGAAAGAGGGTGCAGTTCCTACTTTGACTTGAGGTTCCTGTGATATAAGTTCAATGTAAAGTTTTGAGAGGTCAAACCTAGGTTGTAACCTTAGTGACTGCATAAAAGTAGGCATTGTTTAATCCTAAAAAGTCAAACCTCAGAAGAGCCCGTAGAGACCATCTAGTCAACATTCCTACCTGCCCCCATTTTATAGATAGAAAGACAGAGGCCCCGGGAAGGACAGTGACTTAGCCAATAGCCCATAGTAACTAGATAACAGGACTGTCTGCTGTCTGGTTTCAGAGCCCAGCTTCTTAACAGCTGCCTCTGAGGGACTCCACCTGCCCTGGCTCTGGGATGAAACGGCCACCACCACCACCACCACCCTTCCCTTTCTGCTGCCTCATCTATGCCCTGTCCTGCCAGGTAGAGGGGCTATGGCTGGGGCTCAGACACCAAGTAAACACACACTCTTAAGTCCAATTCCACTTGCCTCCACTGGCCAAGACTCTCTGACAGAAACCTTGCCCCCTGCCCGCCCCCAAACCCTCCTGGAGCCTGGGATTGGGCTGTCACTCACCTTCATCTGCTTGATGGTGTAGACCAGCGTGCCAAAGGGCCCCTCCTTCACCAGTTTCTTCCCTACCACCTTTGCCCGGATCACTGGAGAAAAAGGCAAGACAAACAGGGAGGTTAGGGAGGCCTGAACCATAGGAGGGACCACATCGCAGAGCAGGCATCTACCTGTCTGTGTGCCTGGAATTGCTTTCTTAGTAATAGTGAGGCAACTGGAATAGATGATTGTGTTTATAAGAGCAAGAATTCAGATAAGAAACCCTGGGATTGGGGGAGTAGGGGGCACGGAGAAGTGGAAGAGAAAAGGAAGCAGACATCTTTGGAGCTAATTTCTCTAAATGTTCATAATTGCTGTCAAGAAATTTCTAGGCTGCAGTCATCCCTGAAGGAGTGACTCTATGGTTTCACCATAATCCAAAATCTTCTCCTGTCAGTGCTTCCTGCCCTCTCTTCATGCACCTCTGATAATCCTGTGGTCTCTCAGACCCCTTTCTGAGCTCTTCCTCATTTGGGAACTTCCGTTGCATGCCTACGTTTTGTCACATCCTGGTACATCCACAGGGTTGTGATGCACCCCAGTTTCCCTCCATGCCCCAGTTGGTACTGTGATAGGGCCCTTGGTACCCAGCAGATAGATGGCATGGGATGCAGTAGCGAGCAGCTCAGTGAGGGTGTGGTAGAGGAAGAAGCAGTTGGGAGCAGGGGCTTAGGAGCCAACTGAACTTTCCCAATCCCAGCCCTGTTCTTTATGGTTATTATGATTGTGGACAAGTAACTTTGTTTCTGGCCTCCAACTTCTTCTATAAAACAGGATATTAATGTTACCAGTTACCTGAATTGATTAGGCCAGTAATGCATGTGAAACTCTTGGCACTGTATCTCAGACAGAGTGTATATTAGGTAAATGTTATTACTATCATCATCATTATCATCATCATTGGCAAAATGAAATAGGCTGACCATGGAAGGATTGTTACTAGGAAAAAAATAGCCCCCATTTATCACACACCTACTATGTGTAAGAGCACATTTTACTTATTTACTCTTCACAACTGCCTTATAAGGTCAGTATTAACATCCACATTCCACAGATACAGAAACTGAGAGAAATGTAACCACTTCTTCTTTCTGAACCTCAATTTTCTTATCTGTAAAGAGAAGGTACCACCTATGTCAGGGAATGAGGATTGGGAATTGGAAGGAGGATTAAACAAAACATCTCATGAAATTTCTTATTACAACATCTGGTTGAAGGGAGTTGCTCAGTAAATATTAGTTGATTATGAATATAAAAAGAATTAGAGAGATCCAGTATGACAAAGACTTTAAGAGAGGCATTTACTATATGCAGTAAGAACACAGAGAAGACAGGGATTGTCTTGGAGATTATAAGAGGCTTCTTTTTCTATAATATGTGAAGAAGCACCCAACAGTTGTCTTCAAATAGAGCTTAAAGACGGAACTTGGAAACTGCAAAGAAGTTGCATTCATTGACTCAACCAAAGAAAAAATTATCTGATAATGAGAACTAGCAACAGAGTCAGGGAGATTGAAGTGATGCCATCATAGGGGCAGAGAGTGTCTCCATCAAAGGGAGCTGGATTCTCTCAGTGAGTTAGCTGCTCACTCTGTGCAACCCCACAGACTGTAGCCTGTCAGGCCCCTCCGTCCATGGGATTTTCCAGGCAAGAATACTGGAGTGGGTTGCCATTTCCTGCTCCAAGGGATCTTCCTGACCCAGGGATCAAACCTGTGTCTCCTGCATTGCAGGCAGACTCTTTACCGTCTGAGCTACCAGGAAAGGACCTTAACCAGAATGGAATGGATTTTGCATTTATAGTAGCCATGTTTGAATTACAGATTGAACTCTTTCAGTTCTAGGTTATTATCACTCTTTTTTACCTCAGGTTGCATTTAGCCCCAAAAAGAGTAGATTCTCAATAAATGTTTGTCAAATAGGTTACTCTTTACACACACACAGACACACGCGCGCGTGCGCGCACACACACACATGCACATCAGCACACACACATACACACACACGCACACAAACACACCTGCCTATTCTGGTAAATCTGTTATCCTTCCCCATTTTGGATGTCCCACTGTGTTTCTCAGTTCATCGTCTGTTCCCCTACTCCAGCTGAACCCTATCCTGTTTCTCCCCAGATGAGCTTAGAATCTACTCTCTTAGTCAGACATGAAATCAGGCCCCAGATGAATCAAGGGCCCCTCCAAACTTTAGCTGCCAGGGATGGCAAAACATGGAACCTATTGGCAAGTTTAGCAATTTAGGCAAGACAGCTCGGTGTGAAAGAGACAAGTGATTGTTTCCAAGTCTGCTGTAAAAAAAGAGCTTGGCAAGATCCCAGGCCAAGCTCCCTAAAGATTCTGCCTCCACCTTTGTGTCCAATTTTGAAACAGCATCCTTGGCAGGAAGCCATCCTCCCAGAGGCCCCAGGGACTATTTCCTCTACATTAACTCCCACAGGCCGGTTGTAACAGCTTAACTGTTGGGCAGAAGGCATCTTTGCCAGGACTTTACTATTGATTCTTCCTGAATTGATTTGGCTTCATCTTCTGCTGCTTTATTAATACAGAAGGTAAACGAAGGAGTGAGTCCTTGGCTTGGGAAAGAAAAAGGCAGAAGGGATTCCTTTAAATAGTAATGTCTATGCTTTCCTGGCTCAAAAATGGCTTGCCTTCGTTTAGACATAACATGTCATAAGCAGACCTGTTCTATAAAGCTTGCTACTTCTGGAAGCTTCTGCATGCACAGGGAGCCAGTTCCTTCCTTACCCTGAAATGGTCCGAGCTTAGATTCTTTCATCTGAGAATAGTTCAGGGGAGAGTAAGTTTCTGTAATCGGGAAGCCACATTTGAGTTGGAGCTCCATTATGTACGGCCTCAGGCAAATTCTTGTATCCCCAGAGCTCCTTCTTCCTACATCTCTCTGACTGTCTTGGCCCAGTGCCCCTCACGTGGCTTCTAAGTGATGTACTTATTACTAGTGAAGAGCAGCATGACATAGTATTTAAGAGCCTGGTCTCTGGAACCTGACTGCCTGGGTCTGAATCCTAGCCCTGATCCTGTGTAACCTTAGGAAAGTTACTAAGCCTCTCTGTGCCTTTGTTTCCTAATCTGTGACAATATCTCATAAAGTTGCTATGAATTTTAAGTAGTAAAAACACCAAGGACAGGGTGTGGCTCATCCTAAACCCTGTGTGTTTGCCGTCACTATTATTAGTATTTCTGCCACTACCATGACTTCTGTTATGTGACCATCCTGAGCATCTTTAGGCTTCTAACATGCACTAAGGCCTCCTTAGCTTACAGTGGGTCTCACCCACTGTGGGACTTCTCCTTAGGACGAGGAGAAAGATAAGCTCATCAAAATACTCTAGTCTTGTAAAATTTCATTGAGAGGTGGGGGAACAGACATTAACTGGCCAGAACAAACTTACAAGGTGTTTTTAAGCCTGGGGCACCCACTCTATCACAGGTGCCTATCTCATCTCATCATCCATATGTAACCCAAGAGGGACCTGCCAGGACCAAACAAGATCCCATGGTCCTGGTCCAGAAAGACTGAGGCAGGGATGACCCCGCACAGAGGCCACACCAAGTGTTTTCCATACAAAAACAAAATTGCATTAAACTGAACTGAAATAACATTCTGCTCTCACAAATAGATCTGCAAAGTCCGTCCAAAGTAAAATCACTGGCCAACCCCAAATCCGCCTATTTGGTTGGTGAATTAGTATGTCTTTATTTGCTTCGGTTTTTCCTCTGCAATTCAAATTGTGTGCTATTTTGTACTTTCCTGTTTGGCAATCAGGATGCCCCCAAGGCATTTGCTGGCCCGGGGACCAGAGTGGACAGGGGAGGTGCAGGGAGGTCACGGTTCAGCAACAACAGAAAACAGTTTCCAAACTTGAAGCTGGCAGCAGGTCTGACCGTTCCCACCACCTTGATGTGGCGGCTGCACAGATGGGCTTGGCTGGACACAGACCTTCTTTATTCTCCTCCCTGCTGGCAGCAGCCCCCGCGTCATATCCCCAGTGTCCTCCAGCAACTGAACCTACATGGGCATGAACTGGATCGGCATCCGGGAAAACGGGCTGGGTACTGTGGAGGTGACAGCAAGAAATAGAAGTCCCATTTCCCACCTCCAGCAAGTACCTTCTAGCAGGAAGACAATGTTAAAATTTCATGGCTAGCACCAGTCAAAGAAGTAGGAGTGAGGTGTAACCTGAAATCTCAGTCTTGGGGGCCTTTTACACTCCTGGGTTTCTGAGTATATGGAGATCAAAAGAAATAATTTAAAAGCAGATAAGAAATTGACCAGGCTATATGTACTTATAACACTGGCATATAGATATTTAAATGTATGTGCTTGTGAGTGCTTAGTCTCTTTGCAACCATGTGGACTATAGCCACCGCTCCTCTGTCCATGGGATTTTCAGGTAAGAATACTAGAGTGGGTTGCCACCATTTCCTGCTCCAGGGGATCTTCCTGACCCAGGAATCAAACTCATGTCTCTTGTGTCTCCTGCATTGTAGGTGGATTCTTTTACCCACTGAGCCATCAGGGAACCCCAGATGTATGTGGGGCCCTCATGAATATATCATACATCTTAGGATTCAGGTACAAAGATTTATCTCTATAGAATTATCTTTATTTCCTTTAAATAATTTTTTTATTTATTGGGGAAGGAATAGTAAGCGCTTACAAAAACAAGTAAAACAAGGCACATCCCTTCCAGAAATAATTGTATGCAGCCTGCCCCCACCCCTCCATGGTAATATAGACCACAAGCAGCATAGATTTTAAACGAAAACCAATTTTGATGCCAACAGGGTTCTGCTTCCAATGCAGCTTGCTGTTGTGTCCCGAAAGTGCCCATCTGCTGTTCATCAGCACATTCAGAGAATCAGAAAGGGGCTATGAGCTGGCCCTGCCTCCTCTCCTTCCACCTCCTATCCAACCATCTTCAATCAAATCCAGACCTTTCTGCTCCAAACTGTTTGGAATTTGACTAAGTTTGAGAGCAAAGGATCCTGAATTAATTACCTGAATTAATATATACCAAGGGAAGACCTTAGATTCTGCCTATCTTTTAGTATCCTGTCAAGAGCAGTACAGAGCCTCTCCGTGATGTAGGAGTTGATTCAACAATCTCGTGGTCGAGATACTACCTCTGACACACACACACACACTCTGCCCCCATACCTGTCTCTCAAAGGCCTTTTTGCTGGCTTAATGTACAGTCTTTAGGACAACAGCGAGAATAACTAAGGCACATCTGGCCAGGAGACAGAATGAACTTCTGCAAAAGTAGAAATCACTATTAATGTCAACCCCAGAGAAGGGCTGTCCTGACAGCAGCAGGCAGGATCTTGGTAGGTACAAAAGCCTGGACCCTGGGATCGCCTGTCTCTGGACTTAAAGGAAGAGAGGGGTCTGGGAGTTTTAAAATGACGCCCACTCCCATGGAAGCACTCTAGAAATCAGGAAGGGGGGATGTCTGCAATCCAGCTTGTCTAATGGTCACCTCATGTTTATTTGCCAGTTGTCATTCTAAACAAGGTGACAAAGGAAAGGTCCTTTCTGAGGTCAGAGTACTCACAATAAAGGCAATAAGCAAGAGATTCTGTAGCCCATCTGGCTCAGCCACTGAGCAATTCTTGCTTCCTATGCATCGTGGACAGCCTGCATTTCAGTCTCTGCAAGTAGGGCAGCATCAGGCTCTCTCACTTCTCCGGCTGCCTTTCCACTAGTTAACCATCAGTTCCTTGCCTTTCTTTGTATCATGTCAGTAAGTCTAGGGAAGAGGGAAGGAACTAGAATGCATTGGTGACAACTTCCCCGCATGGAACCCCTCTGATGGGCCAAGCAGTGTGTACATGTCATCTCACTCTATCCTCATGGCCAATCTATGAGGTGACTATTATGGTCCCCATCTTCCAACTATGGGAAAGAAAATCAGATACCCTGAGAACAGTTTTGCATCCCAGTGGGGGAAAAAATTGGTAGGCCCCCAAGAAAGCAGACTGGCTCCAAACTTTTCCGTGAGATGTGTACTGACTGCACAAGAGTTCGTACTTTTTCTGCACCTCCTCCCCCCACCACTGTCAGTGCTGCTAAGAATCAGAGAAGAAGACTGTCTCTAGGAGGAGGGACCCCTTTATAATCCCCTCTGACCCCCACATCCTCTGACTACCCACTTCCCTTTCCAATCACTGACACACATGTCCTCAGATTAGTAACAGGAATCCACAAGTAATCACCATCAGCAATATAACAGAGTATCATCTGTTTAGCACCCTGTGCTCCCCAGCAAGACTTTCAGGGAAAAGGAACAAAAAAACTTAAAAACCACAAAACCTAATGATCCATGAGGTTTCTCACAACACTATGAGCCTGAGGTTAATCAGAGTGATTAATCAGGTGAGGCAATGCAAATGTAAAGAGGCACTTTGTAACCCTGAAGTTAAACAGATTATGATATATGGCTGTGTTTCTGGTGGTTAGTGCTTATAGATTCTCAGATGTACTAACCAGAGGGAGAAAACGAAGAACCCAAAAGATTCCTATAATTCAGCCTTTCCTCATCTACTGAGGGTCTTTAGCACCCACCTCCTGTGGCCTTTTCAAGCACCTCTTCAATTATCTGCTGCCTCTTTGGGGACACTTTGATGATGTCCATGTTTGAGGAAAGGGCCTTAGGAATTAAGGGAGGGAGGCAGAGGCCTTTGGGGTCCACCCTAACTGAATCCTTCTGGTTCCCAGTCTGTTTGTCATGGCCACCCCAAACCCAAAAAGCCCCTCTGGAAAAACTGAGAAGCTGAAAGGTCAGATCAGGAAAGCCCTATGGAAGTGACCACGATACACTGGAATGAACATGCACAGGGCACATGGCACCTGGATGAGGTCGTTGCCCTCTCTCTGTGTGACCTTGGGCAGGACGCTTCCTATCCAAGCTTATACATTGGTGTGATGATTACCAAGCTCAAAAGGTTCTTATGATGACCTCATGCCCCTCCCCCACTCTACCAAAACTGCTCTCACCCATGACCTCCATGGTACTCAGTCCAATCAGCAGAGGGTTCTTCACCATCCTCTCACTCACATGCAGCCTGTGCTAATCACACCAGCTGTACAGCTGACAGCGCCCACATTTTTGCATCCTCCAACCCAGAACTCCCATGACCTTTGACTTATATATCCAAGAGTCTACATTTATATACCTGGAAGTCTAAGACAACATCTCAAATTCATCCCATCCAAAGCTGAGCTCCTGTTAACAGCCCTCACCCACACCTTGGCCTCCCATCGGCTTCCTCATCTCAGGAAATGGCAACTGGCACATTGGAGGTGGTGTGGCAACTCCACACCAGCACACCACCTCCTTCCTACTTTCCTTCATGCCAAACAAGCCACCCTTTCCAGGCCTTTGCCTTTGCAGACCCGCTGCTGGGGTACTTTTCCTTCAGTAGCCACATGACCCCCTCCTTCACCTGGTCAGGAGGCCTCCCCTGACCCCCTACATCCCTCCCCCAGGCATTCCCTATATCTGCCGGCCAGCCTTACTGTGCTCAGCACACCAGCCCCCATTTGCTGTATTATAGAGACCTTGTGTGTTCCTTGATTGTCTCTCCCCACTAGAATGTAAGCCTCATGAGCAAGCAGGGTCTTTGTTCTATAACTACTGTAACCCAAGCAACCAGAAGAGAGCCTGGCAGATAGCAGGCCCCCAATATATATTTGCTGAGCACATGAAGCTAAAAGTGCCACCCACATGGAGGACAATTTGAAAAAAAAAAGCTCCTCTGAGCAAGTTCTGGCAAATGACCAAGTCTTTCTGAGACTTATTCTATCAAAAGGGGCTAATGGCAGGCCCCAGTTCACAGGGTCAGATAAACATCTGTCCAGTGATAGTTTATGGTACCAAGTTCACAGGGATCTGGAGATAAATGAAGGCCTGGAGGAACTTGGAACAGAGTTACTGCGAACTATGAAAGACAGGAAAGGAAACAAGTGAATGATATTCAAACCTGGCAAACACAGCCACTATGCCACAAAGAGGGGCAAAGCCTGTCCCAGGGAAGGGTGTCAGGAGGTCCCTAGAGGTGGCATCTGATTTGGGGCTTAGCTCATTTCCTGGTAAAGAGACTCAATTTGCTTCATCTGAATCCAGAGGAAGTATAATAGAAACCTGGACCAGACTTGGTGGGGAGAGCCTAAGGAAAATAGCTGGGAATCAGCAGAGTCCCACCTTTCCGGGAAGAAGGCCCTGGAGAACTTGAGGGGTGCGGGCAGGCTGGGCAGGCTGGGCAGGCTATGTGGAAAAGAATGCTCCTCAGAGAAGTCTCACAAATAGGCTTTTCCTGAATCCTGTCCTGGCCCCCCGAGGGCACTTCTGTCTGTTTCAAAGGCCCTTTTTGTTGATGTCAAAGCCAAGGCCAGACTGTTAAGATGCACTCCCAAACAAGATAGGGAGTCTCCAGTTCAAAGCCTGTCCTGACTAACTCTTTCCTTTAAGTAAAAATATTAATCTTGGTTTTATTTAAGCAGGGTTTTTTTTTTTTTTTTTGGCAAGAAATAAACCCCTGCAGCTAAAAATAAACCCGAATACACACATACACACTCAGAAAAATCTGGAGGGCTGCAAATCATTTCAACCCAAGTTTCCATCTCAGGGAAAGCTATTAAAACCCAGAGGATATTAAAACCTCTTTCTGCACAGACTCTCGTTTCTCAGTGCCTGCCTGTGTTCTGAGGTCCTCCCACCCCCGCCCCCCGGGCAAGACTGTCCTGGGGATGCCCTGTCCTGGGACTCTTGGCAAGGGGCAGAGGGGGCTGGCAGGGTCCTTGCTCTCCTCACCTTGTAAGCACTGGATTTCTGCATGAGCAGGCCAGGGAACACAAAGGGGCCCTTGCTGACGTCTGTTGTATGTGAGATGAAGGGGTCAGGGGAGGGAGGAAAGGAACACAGTCCCAGAAAGGTCAAGTTGCCTGGAATTTAGAAGTTATTGAAAAGGGAACACAAACAAAATCTGCATCTCACTCCTGCTTTCGTGTTTCAAATGGTGACCTCAATTTTAAACTTCTAAAAGGCAAAATTTAAGAGTCACTACTTGGGCACATGCCTAGACGTATTAATACATGCCATCTCTAATCCAACTACTTGTAAAGTCAGCTACTCTCAATTTCTTTTAGTGGCCACGGCCACCTTGGGGGAAAGATAAGGATCATTTGGCCCAGGAAGAGCAAAGTCCCAGGACTGGCTGGTCCTTGAATTCAGGGCTGACTCACCCAGGGCTTGATAACCACCTCTGAAGGGAGATGCTGTTTGTGTGATCTGGGTTTTCTAGGATGCCAGTAAGGCAGCTGCCCTAAAGTCCTCACCAAGCACAGTTAGGGTCACAGAGGCTTTTGCTCTGAGAGTGCAATCAGGAAAGGAGTATCAATATCCCAAAGCACAGAAAGTGGGGAAGGTTGATCCTTCAACCCACAGCCCCCCCTCATTCTCCCAAGAACAAATAGCAGCAGCAATCCCATCCTAAGGCTCCCTGGTTTCCCAGCATTGACAGGATTATTTTGAGGAGCTCAACAATGTATATACTGCTTCCAGAGCTGGGAGCCTACCTCAAGATCTGCCCTCCACAGCCTCCATCACCCCCATTGCATTTGCTCCACTACACTGGCCTGGCCTGTAATGCCCCTTGTCTCTGTGAGGATGACTTTCTCCTGGGCATCTGTCCACATAATCTTTCTTCCTGCACAACCCACTCAGCTGAAATGCCACCTCCTCCTGGAAGCCTTCTGTCCATCCCAGGTCACATCAGTCCCTCTTGTCTTCTGCTCAGCTTCTTTTCTTCCCACACAGATTTCCTAATAATCAGTTTCTTGGTGCTCACTGGCTGCATTATTAAACAGTGGGGGCTGCATCTGGGGCACCAGCACCAAGTACAGTGCCTAGAATGTGGCAAGGGTCCCCCAAGAATGTTTGTTGAATGAAGGAATGGATGACACTGCAGGAGGGAATCAAAAGTAATAGAATAAAGGGAGACGGGGATGGTTTCAAGTTTAGGCTGTTGGAGTGGGGGGTCCAGAGTCCCTAAGGGTCACCCAGACAAGAAGAGGGGTGCAGGGAAAAGTGTGATCCAAGAAGCCAGAATGAGACTCTGATCCCAAAATACTGAAGATTCACATCTGAAGAGGTGAGTCACAGCGTCCTGATACAGGAGACACTGGTTAACACGTCTCTGGAGAGGGTCAGCACCCAAACTCCACCCACAGATGACAAACCCAAGGCCTGGCATCCTAATGGAGGTCTGTGGTACCCACCCCTCCTCCTTTGCCCCCTTCTCCCTCCTCTTCCTCCTCTTCCTTTATCATGAGTGATTGGAATTAATTCATTCACTCATGCTATTCATTCAGATGTATTTGAGGGACTCAATGCCTCAGATCCTGTGTTGTGCCTTGGGGTTCTGCAGTCAGCAGGGAGAGGAAGCCCCTATGCCATGGAAGCTTACTTCTATCTTGTGAGATGAGAAGCCAGGTGGTCCTAGTCAGAGAGCCATAGGGGCATGCAGCAGACACACCCGGCCAAGTGAGGCATACTTTCCATGCTTGGGGTGCCGACAGTCCCCTTCTGACCATGCTTTGCAGAGCAAGAGCCTCAGTGATTCTAATCATGCTTGGTGAACACTTCGAGGTAGTTGACTCATTGGCCTCCTAGAAACCCAGATCACACTAGCACCATCTCCCTTTGAAGATGGTCCTCATTCCCCAAGTGAGTCAGCCCTGAATCCAGCCCTGGTGCTATGAATATATTTGGGGAAGGCATCCTGCCTGAGCTGGGATCTAAGAAATCACCACAAGTCAGCCAAGAGAAAGAAAAGGAAAAGGTCTTCAGGTAGAGGTGGAGCCAGAAGCAAAGGCCTGGAGGCAGGAGAGCCCAGCCCATTAGAGTGACAGAAAGCAGAGTGTGAGACAAGGGGCAGGGGACAGTGAAATCCAAGAGGTAGGCAGGCATGCTTGGCTTGTGGGGGAGAGGAGCCTTGTTCCAATACATGGCAATGTCATTTCTCAGATGGGTTTTCACTCTTTGAGGCAGTGATGAAGACTTATCACTTTGTCCTGCCAGCAGACCTCATGATAACATGGGCCAGAGCCTCAAGAAAGACCTAGGAACAAGACCAAGCCTTGCTTACCCCACTAAGCATCAGACTCACCAGTGAGCCCATTCCAGTTCACATATTATCTCGATCTTCAAAGTTAAAATTTAATGAATCTGTCTGCCCCACACCCTCCTTTCCAGCCCATTAACCTCTTCCGGGGGTTTTCCAGGGTGTTTTGTCAGGCTCAGCCCCAGTGTGTCCCAGAGTCCAGAATGCATAGCAGCCTCTGGAAGGTTCTATCCCACTCAGTTCAGAGGTGCTGACCTGCTCACTGTTGTGCAGGCACATGGGTGTGGCGTGCACAGAATACCCCCCACCCACCAAGTACTCCAGCCCTCCCCAGGGGCCCATGGGAAACTTTATCCCACACAAGAGGCTACCAGAATAGCAGCCTGGTCTTCAGCTATGGCCCCTTTGAAGCAACGCCCAGAAAAATAGCGTGCCGACGAATGGTTCTCAGAACTTGGAGCTCTCAGGTCAGATCACTTTGTGAGACCAGAACCGCTGGCAACATCTCAGGAGTTGTCTACAGTATTTATCTTACTTTCCTGCTAATGGGATGTGTTTGCTAGGAGAACTGGGCGACTCCAGGATAGGTCCTGGGGCAAGAAAGCCAAGGGACCGCCCTTGTTTGCACACCAGACCTGCAGATGGCTCTTTGCAGACAGCAAATCTGCCCCCAAAATGCATCAGAGGTGGGTAGAAGACTTTGTTGTGGTTTCAACAAACAGCACTGTCTGCTCTCTGCTCCATCTCTGGGGACTATACAGCACAGATGCCGAGAAGATCCTGGTGCTTTTATACCTTACTCGTTGAATAGCTTGTAAAACAGTCAAGGCTTCTCCCTCCTCTCTTCAGCTTCCCTAACTTCAGCCAGAAAGATTGTGGACCCAAATGGACACAGCTTGGAGGGTGGCACTGAAAGCAGGTGTGCCCTTGCCCCAGTTCACTCAAAATCTTTTCCTCTGCACCCTCAGCTCACCCCAGAACCCAGGGGGAAGACCCTCAGACCAGAACAGATGTGAGAAGGACTAGGCTATACTTCTTCATGCTCCAAGACAGTGATCAGGGACAGCTACAGCGGAGGGAATGGAAAAATGGCTAGAGATAAGATCTAAATGCCTTTTAAGGAGGCCAATCTCAGTTTTAAGAAGAGTAAGTAAAGAATGCTAACTGCTGCCCTCTTCGGTCAAAGTGGGTAACAGCAGGATTACACAGTCTATCCTTGGTATCTTTGAACAACCTGCCCTGGCCTAACAGTGTGATTGGGAGGGGTATCAGCGGTAAAGAATAAGACCACCTACCCTTTGAACAGTGCTTGAGCCTCTTGTTCATTCAATAAGTATTTCTTAAGTGACGACAACTTGCCAGGCATTGTGTCCCAGGTGGAAACACATAGGAAATAAAACCTTACAAATGTTGTATCTAATCCTTAAAACTAACTTGCAAGATATACAGTATGGTTTCTACTGGGTCAATAAAGGAAACATGACTCAGGAGAGATAAGAAATTTTTCAGAGGTCATATGGCTAGGAATTCAATCCACATACACCTGACAGAAAAGCTCAGCCACCTTCCTACAACCTGACATTGTACAAATCTGGACATTCACTCAGGAAGTCAAACGCATCAGAAATGCAGAGAAAATGAAAATACTTAAGGCTGAATTATCAGAGATGGACTTATATATAAGACAAGATGCTGAGAACTTGGAGGTGGGGTTAACTTCCCAAAACAGAGTTAACTTCCTAAAGCCTTGTGGTTTGGGAGACAGGAGCACTGGTTTGAGGACTAGGAAAAGTGGGAAGGAGGAACAAGCAAACTCTTCTGGATACCTTATCAATAGCCCTGGTCTAACCCTGCTCAGCTGCAAGGCCTCAGGTAGTGTCATTCCCTTTGCATAAGACCTTCTGCTTCCCTTTATCTAGAACTCCTATCCATCTTTTATATTTCAACTATATTTCAACTCAAAGGGCACTTTCTTGGAGAGAGCTTTCCCTGACCCCTCCCCCAACATCAGACCAAAACAGGACTCCTGTTAGACTTACCATAGTCCCTGGTTTCTGAGTATATGTTTGTGCATTCATTTGAATAATGTGTCTTTCCGCTCCTTCCTCCCCCACCTCACTAAACTGTGCTGGGACCATGCCCTGTTTGACTCATCATTCTATCCCCAACATCTCACACCATGCCTGGAACATAGAAGGTGCTCAGTAGATAGTTGCTGGGTGAATAGGTGCTTGCATCTAGTCTTAGCTCCCACTAACCTTCCTCTGCTGTACAGCCATTCCACCCCTATAACTGGCTGTAACTTTCCAAAGTCAGTTCCTCTGCCAGGAGTGACCAAGAAGAATGTTTGGTTTTGATAATGGAAAGAGAAGAAGGGTGTTCCAGGCAGGGGGACTGCATGAGCAAGGGCACAGAGGTCAAACTGAGCCTGAAGTGTCAGAGGTCCCATGGCTAAAGGACCATGAAGACCTGGCTGGAAAGAAGCAGAGGAGTCCCCATTAGCTCATTTCAACCCCAGCAAATGTCAGGTTCTCTGGGTGACAGGAGCTTGAATGCAGGACTTCTCAGGACTGTCCACAAACTGGGCCTATAGACAATGATGCTGCTTCTCTGCGCAGAGGTCCTTGGTCCCGTGACCACTCCGCCCCCAGTCCTGTCTTGGTAACCTTACATTTAACTGTATTTAAGCATATGGGTGTCCTGGAGAAAGGACTTCTGAACCCAGCCCAACTCTTCCAAGCTGGGTCAATACATAACTCTCCAAACCTCAGTTTTCTCATTCTGAAGAAAGGTGAATAGCATGTTTGTGAGGGTAAATATTAAGATGGAAGCCACCTGGCATAAAATTTTCCAAATAAACCTAAGTCCCCCACTTCCCCCACACCCATCACTTCCTGACATACAGGCTTATTCCCTCCCAGAAGAGTTGCCTGTGGACCAAGTGGGACTGATGAGTGTTAGAAACACAGAGAAGCCCACAGGCACTTTCCAGATCTTCTGCAGGTCCCTATCCAGCTGCCAGAATGGCTCCCTACACCAGACCAGACCAGTCATGTTTTCTGGTTCTGTGAACCACCCAGAACACACCTCTCCTGATGGAGCATCTGTGTTTTCCAAAAGAGGGCTGGCCCAATAAACAGTGCATATGCTGGATCGTAGCCAGCCCTGCTGCTGAATGCTGAGTGACCACAGACTACCCCCATAAAGTGACTTCCCCCCACTCCCTCTGCTGTACATCTGAGGGTGGCCAGGGCTTTGCAGTCATGACATGACACCCAGAACTTCCTATTCAGTCTGTCCATGGGCAACTCATACTAAAATGTTGGCTGAGATAGTCTCTGGAACACATCCCCAGTACCCGCAGATGTTGCCACCTGGAATGACACAGAACAAATAGGGACATTTGTTGTCTATTTTCCTTGATATGCCAGTGCTTTTGGAGAATAAGTAGTAGGAGTCTCAGAGATGAACATGTTTGCCAGACACTGCCATAAAAAACAGCAGAATGGTCATTGGAGGCTGTGCCCAGCTTTTCCTATTGATTAGAATACTCTTGTCATCAATTATAACACTAATTATAATAGTCATTAATTATAATAAATGCCATCATCCATCAAGCACTTGCTATGCACATGTATGCTCAATATTTGGATTATTCCATTTGAGCTTCATTCAGTTCAGTTCAGTCGCTCAGTCACGTCCGACTCTTTGCGACCCCATGAATCACAGCATGCCAGGCCTCCCTGTCCATCACCAACTCCCAGAGTTCACTCAGCCTCACGTCCATTGAGTCCGTGATGCCATCCAGCCATCTCATCCTCTGTTGTCCCCTTCTCCTCCTGCCCCCAATCCCTCCCAGCATCAGAGTCTTTTCCAATGAGTCAGCTATTCGCATGAGGTGGCCAAAGTGCTGGAGTTTCAGCTTTAGCATCATTCCTTCAGCTTTAGCTTCATTAAGACTTGGTAAAATAAGTGCTATCATTCGCCCCATCTTGTAGAAACTGAGGGCTTGTAGAGAATGAGTAGGATGTGATGGACAAAGCATGCCGGTCAAGGCAGCCTGACTCTGGAGCTGCTGTTTTCCACCACTGGTTCATAACTCCCTTCCAGAAGCACGTGTGTGACTGCAGTGTAGGGGGACAGACATATTTCTTAGGCCACAGACTCTAGATTGGTGGGACCTTCACAGTCACTCATCCTATCATCCCAGGGTTAGTCTGGCAACTATGTAACAGTGCTGACCTAGGTTCCATGTTGAGCCGTTTCCTGCCTGTTCTAAAATTCTCTTTTACACTGGCTCTCTGTGGCTTCCTCCAACTAGCTGACACTTTGGGTTCACACAAAACAAGATACCTGAAGAGCATGGTCATGCGCCCCACACAGTCTCCAAGATAAGAATTTGCCGAGATTTTGATGGCTTTTCTCCAACTATGACATGATTCCAAGTCTCCTTCTTTGCCTCACTTGGGGCCTTGAGCTCCCCAATTGAGTTAGTGGAGGATGAATGCGGATTTCCCAGGGGCTGCTGATCAGTGTACAGTCAGGAGAGACCTCACCCTCCCCACTGCGCATGCTCTTCCTGACAGATCTCCTTTGGTAAAGAATCTGCCTGTAAATGCAGGAGATGCAGGTTCAATCCCTGGGTCAGGAAGATCCCCTGGAGAAGGAAATGGCAACCCACTCCAACATGGACAGAGGAGCCTGGTGGGCTACAATCCATAGGGTCACCAAAAGTCAGACATGACTTTGTGACTGAGCACACACAAATAAAGAACTCTACTTGTTCTACTGACTGTTCTTTTTTGGTACGGAAGTAAAGAAATTTATGGGGGGAGTCTTATTACATAGAAAGTATCAAGTAGTAGAAAGAGCCCTGGGCCAGGAGTTGGAAGATGGATCGATCCTCTTTCTGATTCTTCCACACATGTGCTCTGTGAGTTTGTTGAATCACTTACTTCTCTAACAGTACTAGTGTTTTATTCTGAAACATAAAGGGCTTGGATTATTATAATAAAGGGCCCTGCATGTCTTATAGGGCCCCTCACAACTTAAAGGGCTAAGGTTATTTTTCCATCACCTTATATCTCTAATTCATTCATTTCCCCTGGGTTCTACTCTATCCATTGGTAATGGGCCAGGATGTCATGCTCTCCCTGTTTACTGGGTCTATAGTCATATTTCTGAAGAGTTGATCAAAGCTGAGTAAGTAAGTAGGATGCTGTAGGTGACTCTTCTGGCGTTGTCGTAAAAGTCCTTGTTAACTGGACTTTAAATCATCCTGTCTGGATGATTTGCAGTTGCCAAAACTGGGGACTGCAGCTTGGATGGAACTGGCTTCTAAGTCACCCACCCGGTCCATCAACTGCACAATCTGAGTCACCCTTACCAATCTGTTTTCTTCATGAGCCGTTATCTTATTTTTTCTAGTAATATACTATTTTCCAGGCTGACAGTCCAGTAAAGAGTTTATTTCCAAGAATGTCAACAAACCGGGGATAATTTCAGTGGTTAAAGTCATTATGGGAGCACTGTACGTTAATGCTAGGTCAGGCCTCCTCCTCTGAGTGGCCCCATATCTACCTGCAGAAGGATTCTAAAAATGCCGAGAAGAAGGCTTCTGTCTTTAACCCCCCAACTGTATATTAATCCAAGGTAAATAAAAATGATTCCAGGGTGGCATCTCCATGGGGACTATGCTCTAATGACCTCACATGTACTAACTGGGGATATGCCACAACCATGAAGATAAAACTCAGTCACCCTTGCCCTGCTGATCTAGTTTCACAGCAGCTAAGATAGTGATCTAATAGATGTGTCGATTCTCCAGCCCACTCCAGTGTTCTGGGTAACCTTAAGCAACTCACCTCTCCTCTGGGTCCCTCACTCAGTTCTCCTATAGAATGTGATGGGGCACCATCTGCCCCCATCTTCCCTGGATGGCTTATTTCAAATGCTCCTTGAACTGCTCAGAAAAGCTGTTCTTAAAATAAGAGGGAGTCTCTTTTCTACCCAACCTGAACCCTAACCTCTTCCTGAAGGGTGTACTGTGAGGCATAGAAACCTGCCACCATGATCTCAACTTCAACCTCAATCCAACCTGAACCCAACCAAGCTCCATCCTAGCCCCAGAGGTTTCTATTTTTGAAACAGAAGGATATTCAATATTTTTCACGTCAGTATTTTTACCTTCATCTCTGTCCTTCTTCCTCCCGCTCCCATGCCCCTGGTTGTAGGGTGGGGGGCTGGCGGGGAGAGGGTTTTGTTTTTTTTTAAAGACCAAACAAAAACAAAACCCGGTCCAGGCAAAGGCCAACAGATCATGATGTTCTGGGTGGATTTTGCTACGTGCCAGCAAAGACTGTCAGCAAGATCTACAGGAAACACCTTGCAGAATCCACTGGGAGAAGCAGAGGCCACCAAGAAGTGCAAGGCAGATACACTCCGGTCCGTGTGACTGGCTCTTGAAGCTGGGGTACAGGAAATGGCGGTGAGACTCCAATTCCTCATGGAGGCAAACACATAACTGTGGCAGGGGTGCTGGAAGATCCCTCTGATATTTTCAATTGGGATTTTAATTTGCATATCTCGTCCCAACTGCCTGTGCATGATCTGTGCAGAGGGGACCCAATAAAAAAGGTGAAAGGCAATTTTACAAGGGTCTGTTCCAGGGTTTAGCAGAAGCTACATTTTCTGTGAAAGAGAGACACGTCATGTAGCGGTCAAGAACATGAGGACTTGAGCAACAAAGAACTTAAGGTTGACTCTCAGTTCCAGCTTCTACAAGCTGCAGGCTCTCAGATAAGTCATTTGCTTCTGCGGGTTGTCAGGATGAAGTGAGACCCTGAACGTAAGGAACGCTGCATAGTGCCTGGCAAGCCACAAGCTTGATAAACAACGGTGGTAATGGTTGTTTCATGAGAGGCCCCCTTTCCCAAGGCAGTGAAGAGGCTGAAAGACAGCAGGAGAGAGAAAGAAGCAGTTCCAAGAGATAAAAGAAAATGTAGAATACTAGCCGAGCCCCACATGGGGCATGGCGAGCTCACAGCCTAGCTGCCAGTCTTCCCTTCATGAGACGTCGGCTGCCCCACTTACTCTTGTTCAGGGCATTGTGATTTCAGGTCAGGTTGAGCAAGGGGCAGTGACTGGTATCAGTCCAAGTGGAATGAACGCCCCACAGCCGTACGGAGAGGCCCAGCAAGAGACAGCGGGAGGAAGCATTGCTAGAAATGCTGATGAGTAATTAAGTCCTTCAGGGTCACATCTTGGTCCCTCTCTACCCAGAGGTGGGAGGAGTTTGGAAGGGCCTGAAGTGGTCAGTCAGAGTGTGGGGGTAGCCCCCAAACCTTCCTTGCAGAGAATCTGTGTGTATGGGAAGCCAGTCTTGCTGTGCAGAGTGAGGACTGGGAGCCACGGAGTTGGCAGGCCTGCTTGGGCCAGGGTCAGCGCCACCAGAGCCCGGCATTGTTCTGGCCGGAGGGGGGGATGGCCCACAGCCAGCGTTCTGTGGGGAGGCCGTGGTAGAGCAAAAGGCCAGATGCAGTCCAATTAGGGTCTGAAGGAAACCAGGGCCGTTTTCATGAAACAGGAGGGAGGTGGCCCTGTCATGGTGGGGACACTGGACGCTAGCTGTCCGGAGCATCAAGCACCTATCAGGCATCAGGTCAAGCAGCCGGCCTGAGTGGGCATACAGGAAATGCCAAAGCTGCCCCTGCCCCCCCATCTGTGCTGTAATGAAGTGCCAATTGGGAGCCCGCTGGGCAAAGGGAACATGTCTCCACACTCCATCCGCTGTTTGGTAACAATTACTGGTATTCTTTCAGCACCACCAGGACACAGTACGCTGGGGGCAATTCTTTGAACCACTAGGCATGATCAAGAAAGGAAGGATCAGATCAAAGAGGGCACCAATTTTAATGTTCAACACAACTCCCGAATCTTGGGCTTGGGACTGGAGTCAGCAGTGGTAGGGGCGGGGGCCCACTAAGAAGTGCTGCCCAGCTGAACTGCGCAGTTCCTTTTGTATCCCTGCCCCCTATTCAGCAGTGCACTCTGGTGTGGAATTGGTGCCAGTTTCAGCTGGTCCTTGTGCCAAGTGCAAGTCCACTATAGGGAGCAAACCAGTGGTCTCTTCTTACCCCCCAAGGCAACTTCTGGGGTAGTGGGGAAGTAAGGAATGATTGGTCCCCCAAGATCCTGGTTTTGGTCCTGCCCTTTCCCTCCCTGAGGACCCCTAATAAGAAGGAGAGTGCATTTCCTCATGTGACTATCTCCCACAGCTTGGCCAACACCCCCACCTCTGCTGGCCCCAGCACCGAATCTGGAAAGGGAGCCAAACACATGGAAGCAATACGTGTGGGAGGGTGATGCACTCTGTCTCCCAGGGCCAGTCTGGCCAGTCTGCGGTGGGTAGACAATCAATCCCAGCTGGGCTGCTAAACCATGGTGCCAGCCACATGGACCACTTAACCACAGGGCAGCCACGGGCAAGTCAACCCCATCCCTGGGCCTGTTTCCCCAAATGAGAAGCAAAGATTTTCCACAGTGGCCCTTAAAAAATCTTATGAGTCCATATGGCCCTATCTGTGGTCTGAGAAGTTCATCTAGATGGGCAGGAGAGGCCTCTTTAAATTCTGGTCCTTCCTTCCTGGATACTCACCAGTACTTGGCGAGTGGCTTGATTGCTGACCTCCCTCAGAGGCTCTAACGCAGCAGCCGACAGATGGCAGAATCTCCCAGAGGCTTGTGTCTCTGAAAGTTCTGTTGCTTCACATCAACATAAAAGAATGTTGTCCAAGAGGCTGTCTGCTCCTAAGTGGCCCTGTAAGAACCCTCTTTGGCCCTTTCTAGCTGTGTAAACTGGGGCAAGACTCTTCACTTGTCTGAGCCTCAGTTTCCTCATCTATCAAAAGAGCATTCATTTCTACATTTAACAAATATCAGGGTTGCAAGTATGTTCTAAGCACTGAACCAGACAAATGAGGTCTCTACTGTCTGGGTGCTTAAATAATGGTAGAGGAGACAAAACAATGATCCAATAAGATGTCAGGAACTAGGACAAAAGGAGGAAGAGAATGGGAATGGTGAGTGGTATTATTAGACAGGGTGGTCAGGCAAAGCCTCTCTGGGGAAGTGACACCCAAGCTGACACCTTCATGATGTGCAGAAGCCAGCTTGTGAGAATCTAAGGATACTGTATTCCAGGGACAGGGGCTAACAAGTTCAAGGGCCATGAGACAGGGACAAATGTAGCACCTAGAGCATTCAGGGAACAGCCAGAAGGCCGACGTAGCCACAGCAAGGCAAGGGGAGACAAAGGCCAGATCCTGTAGAGCATTCTAGAACTCAGTGAGTTGGGAGGCCACTGGAAGGCTTTAAGCAGTGCATTACCAAGATCAGATGACATATTTAAAAGGTCAGTCTGGCGGCTTTTTGGAGAATAGAGTGGAGGGAGGACTGGAGTGAAAGCAAGGGAATTAATTATAGTCATCACCACCCCTTCCCTGCCTGCTTCCCAGGGTCACTTCAGGCTCCCATGAGATTCATGCTGACACCTAGAGAAGTCCAGAGGCACGAGAAGCAGCATATATCCTCACATGTTTTAAAATCCATTTTTACAAGTAGGAGCTTGCAGGGCCTGGCACTAGCTACTTGGAACCACGTCCCTGTATGGATTTCAAGGAAACAGGGTAGGGCAGCAGATTCCGCCCTGCCTGAGCGAGGCAGCTGTCCGGTCCAGAGGGGCTCACATGCTAAGCCAGGAGCTCTGCTCTCAGCCGGTGCCGGACGGGGGTAAGCTAACACCTAGCAGTGGGGAGAAGCTGACACTCCATGCACACTCACTTGCTGAACTCCTGGCAGAAGCTCCTCTCTCCTGGCCTCACTTTCAGGACTGGGAAGGAAAGAGCAGGAAAGCTCAAGGTTTGTTCACTGAGGGATTTTTAATTTCAGAGTGGATCCCTCGTAAGGATCCTGGCAAGGGTCATGATCGGCAGAGCCCCTCCCCCAAGAGAATGTCCCAGTGCAGTGCTCAGAGGAAGCAAAGAGGAGGAGAGCTTGGAGGCATCTTGTCCTTCTGCTGATGCTGGGAACGCTGCCTTGGAAGCTGGAGCTCTGGATTAAAGTCCCACCTCCACCTCTAGATTTCCTCAAGTGGAGTAAGAGAGGGAGAGTGGCAGCATCTTCTCAGAGCCGTTGGGGGGCCCAGTAGGAGAGCAGAAGTGAAGGGGCCGGACTCCATGCCTGCCTTCATTCCCGCACTCACAGGCGGGGCCTTCTGGGCTGAATGGTGGACAATCTGGCACTTAGTAAATGTTTGGGGAATCTGAAAATGCATAGTCAACTGTATTACAGTAATAATAAAATGTAATAACTGTTTAATTTACAGCTAAAATGCCAGGGAGTTCAGAGAGGAGAATAATCAATAAGATGACTTGTACTGAGTATACAGTTTAAAAGAAATTATGTGTTAATATCTTGGGACCTCAGTTGCCTGTCATCTGTAGAGTTGGGACACTGGAATTTCCCAAGAGTTTACAACTGGAATTTGGCAAAATGAGATCAAGGTATCTATTTTTCTGCTGTAGCTCCTGGTCCACACATTGCCTGCAAGTTTTCTGGGGTTTTTCCAATGCTTTTTATTTTCTTATATTCTTTCTTTCTTACAGAAGTAATGCAGCTTTACTAAATTAAATTTGGGAGGAAAAAAGAAGGAAACAAAAAGAAAACTATAAGATAATTTTTAAAACCTCTACTGCTCAGTTGTAACTATGCTTCATATTTATGTTACCTTCAGTCTTTTTCCTCATATAAGCCTATGGATATAGGTTTCCTCCCCACCCTAGTCATAGAATCATACAGAACAAACTTGCTGGTGGTCTCAGTTTCTTTTCAGCCCTAATATATCAGTCCATCTGGGTCTGCCTCATTCCTTTGAAGAGCTGTATTGTTGCAGTCGTGTAGATTCTGCACTTCTATAAGCTATTCTGTGATAAACATCCTTGCGTGTTTATGCTTGTGTAAACATACACATATATACATATAAATGTTTATACACATATATAAACACATATTCACATAGACATACACATCTTAGCATACTTACCTGATTATTTCCTCTGGATCTAGAAGTTCTCACCACTTTTTAAACACATGATTTTGATGCTAATTCAGTCCAAGTCAGCACATCTTTCCTACTCATAAGCTAGCTACTCTGCAGACATCTAAGCCTCACACTGGGCATAACTAGGAGCATCAGGCACAGTTTCTCAGGTCCTACAACTCAGTCCTACCTCCTCCCATCCTCTCTCCCATAGCCCCTGTCTTACCTAAGCCAGCCAGTAATCAAGTCGGAAGGACATCCTAAACTTCCTGAGTCCCATCCCTCTTCTGCCTCATTGAGCAGGCCTGCTATTTCAAAGCTTTTACAAGGTTTGAGTAAACATCCCAGTACAGGCAGGGCCAGGAGAAGCCCAGCTGTTTATGTCACAAAGTCAGTGGTTAAGGCCACCACCCCAAACAAGGTTCCTTCCTGCCCCTGCCTGCCCTTTTCTGCTTATGAAAGCTCCCTACTTGCAGCGGGCAGCTTTAGTATGCTGCACACGTGGGCAGCGTCGCTTTGGGTCAGAGTGAATGCAAACTGCCTTCCCCCATCTCCTTGCTCAGTGTCAAAAGCAAAAGAATAATGTTGAAAGGAGAGAAAACAGAAGAAACCCATAATAATTATCTAACTAATAAAAGTAACTTCCTTCTATATGTGTACAGGAAATTTGTACCATACACACACACACCTCTAACCACTCTGAACTTGGTGATTCTGTTTGGCATAAACTTATGCATACATGACGTGCCAAGATGCTTCAGTTGCGTCTGACTGTGGCCCCATGGACTATAGCCCACCAGGCCCCTCTATCCTTGGGATTCTCCAGGCAAGAATACTGGGGTGGGTTGCCGTGCCGTCCTCCAGGACATCTTCCCAACCGGGGATCAAACCCCCGTCTCTTGTGTCTCCTGCATTGACAAGTGGGTTCTTTACCACTAGCGTCACCTAGGAAGCCCAACCTATGTATATTTTACTGTAATATGTATTTTCCCTCAATTTTAAAAGGTCTGGCCAGTTTCTCCTGCCTCTGGTTCCCAAGTGAGCTTCAGCCAGGTGTTGCTGTCTCAGGCCCTGTATGAACATGGGATTGTCTTAGGCTGCGCCCCCCTTTCCTCCTCTCCAAAAACAACTGAGCTGCTGCCCTTGGGGCTGCCCAGTGAAGAAATGATGATCTGTCCCAGTGCTAAAGGAAGACCTGGCTCAGTTATTGAGAGATGGCACTGCATTTCAGAGGAATTTAAGGGCTCTCTGACTTTCTATATATGACTTTTCATCTTTTTAGGAACTGCCTTCCTAAGATACCACTCCATTACCTTGACATCTATAGATGTCAAGGGATCTTACTCTACAATCACATGACAAGGGATTGTAGGTACACCCCGTTCCATAGATTTGAAGATGGGGGCTCTGAGGTCAACTGACCTGCCTAAGACAGCACGGGTGACCAAGGATTCCACTCAGCTCTTCTCACTCTGAGAGCAGTTTCCTCCCCACCCCCGTGAGAGGCCATCAAATCTCTTTCAACTTCAGCCAATCACAGGGCTGTGTCCACAGCCCAACATTCAGGGCCCAAGTTCCTCTTGGCAACACTTTTCCTTCCCTCCATTGCGATTCCCACCAGTGTTGGCTCACCCAGTCCCAGGGCCCGGCAGGCTTGGAGGGATGCCTGGCTGGCCTGTGCCAATCCACAGCACCCTGGCCACTTCTGGGCTGCATCCTGGTTTCTCAGAGGTTACTCTTTTTGGCAACCCCCCAGGTACAAATCTGTCTTATCTATTTAGAAGAGAAGCAGAGGAAACCCACCCTCCCCACAGCCCCTTACAAGAACACCCCTTCCTATATCCCCTGTGGCAAGTGCCAGCAGGTCCCACCCACTGCAGTTCCCTCAGAGACAGAGACAGCCCAGCTCAGGTCCTCAGGAGCAGGACAGATGGGCAACAGGAGTTCCCAGGGAACCCACCACAAGACACAGGAGTTCACCCCACCTTGACCAGCCGAAGGTGAGTGCCAGGAAACCAGGAGGGTCACTGCCGCCTTCCCACAACCATGCTGTACACCCAAATCCAGGGGATCTGCTGAGTCCTTACCTTCCCACCATTGTTCTGTTATCTGATTATGAAAATAATGTGTCACCATTGTGAAATTTCATTTTCGAGAATATAAAAGCCAAAATTAAAATCACCTAAAGTCTCACAAAGCAGAGATAACTACTGCTGATGTTTTGGTATATAGACATTAAAACTTTCCTCTAAGCATCTATCATTTTTTTAAACAAACTGGTTTCTTTTACTCAAAAGTAAATATCTTAGGGGAATCTCTCTACATCATGGGAATTATGATGGGAATCTCTCCACATCATTAAATAGAGACTACCTCAAGTCACTATATGGCTACCTGGTAGTCTACTGCATGGATACACCGCGATGAAAGCAATCTATTGGTGATAGACATTTAGATTAACCCTCTGTGTATGTGTAATTATAAACAAGGCAGCCATGGACACCATTGCTTAAGGACTTTCTTGGACTAGATTTCTAGAAGTGAGATTGCTGGTTGAAGTATCTGCACAGCTTTGAGGCTCATGGTTCTTTGTGCCAGCCTATCCTCCAAAGAGGTCACACCAGTCTCTTTTCCCATCAGCAGTCCGTGAAGGTGACAGACCAAACTCCGTGAGGATGGGGGGAGTGCAAGTGCCAGGATTCTCTGCACGGCTCTGGGCAGACCGGGGACATTATCTGGAAATCCCCAAAGGCATCAGCACAGGAAACAAACTAGTTGTTGGCAGTGGGGAAAGGACAGAGGGGACGGTTCTCGCTTCTCTCAGAGTGATCAAAAGTGGCAACATGGGGCCGTGAGTGTCGGGGCCCCCCACAGAGGTCCCTCAGCCTTTCCAAAGTGTCTCTCATAGAGAGGGTGCGGAGTGACAGGGAAGTGATAACTAGCTGACCCAGGAATGCAGCCCCTGGGAGCTGCCTCTCCTGCTCCCCACCAGCTGTGTGACCCTGGGAAAGGCCCTCTCCCCTCTCTGGGCCTCTGTTCCGTCTGAGCTGACATTCTTAATTCTTTGATCCCAGAACCAGCCTTAAAACTAGAGCAGAGATCTCCAGCCATCCTTCCTCTATTCACAAAGTCATAAATAAAAAACAGAGCTGAGATTCAACTTCAAGTCTGTTTAACTTAAGCTCCATCTCTTTCTAACACCCTCCACTGTGTCTCCAGTCAGACCTATGAAAGGATTCTTCATGTCAAGAAATCTTCTCTAGTGCAGGGCTGAGAGATGAAAAGCATGAAGTCACCTGGATTTCTCAGAGTGGTCATGTTTGGCTCAGGGGCCTTGAAGCCAATTAACACGTCTCTCCCTAACTTTTATCATCTATAAAATAAGTAGCGAGAGAATTAATTAGCAATGTCTGGTAAAACCTGCTGAGCTTTTTTATCATTCACACAGTACTTCTTGTCCAGTAAATCTTCTTTCCTCCTTCCAAGAACCAACATCTGTAGACTTGGATCACAAATAGATGTGAGTGAACTTCTGTGATCCTCTACCCCAGAATATATCCCAGACTCTCAACCCATCCCCACCTCTTACCAGCACTTCCTGGCATCTGGAAGTCACCAGGTACTGGTGATGCCAGGACTGGGTTCTCCAGAGTCTGTGCCCATCACTGTAAGCATGTTGCAGAATCAAGATCTTCCAATGAAACATGAGTCAGGTAAAATCTCAGACTGACTCTGAAGACTGCCCCTCATCCTAAAATTAAATGAGGTTTTTAAAAAATATACCAATGAGTTGGATGCTTATTGGTTCCTGAGTCCAGGCCTTGTCCCTAGGTGTAGCTTTTCCAGGTCTCCAAGTGGTGCCAGGAGCTGCAGCAGAATGGTTAGAAGGCAGAGCAAGGACCACACATACACACCACAGTGGAAAAAGAAAGGGATACTGGGAAAGACCTATAGTCACGTCCAGAAGGAATGAGGATGGTCTTAGGCCAGAGCCAGTCTGAGAGGGCCTGACACGGCAAGGGGTCTGAGTCACCTTGCTTGCTGAGTCAGGAATGAGTCCTGTTGGGCATCTTCATGTGAATCAAAGACACTCTGGCTAGGTGCTGGCAGGCCTGAGCCACACACCACACAGAAAGAGACCCCAATGCTCTTGGGCTCCAGAAAAAAATGAGTTTCCAAGGAAGCCCTTGTAGTAGGATGGGTACCACAAGAAACCATCACATCATGATTGTACAGAGCTTCCGTGGGCCCATGGGCAGAAAGGAGTCAGGCAGTGAATGGGTTATAAGGAAATTATTACACTGGCCACTTCAGAACCTTGCTTTTCTGTGTTCTGAACCGTGGGAAACAAAAGATGAGGTGGGAAAGGGGGCCCTTTCCTGTGCTTCCCTGAAGTATTCATCTGTCCAAGTTGGAATTGTGTGTAAGGGAGCCACAGCCAAAAGAGGGACAGGCTGAGCCGTGGCCTTGATGGGGGGCTATGGCCATTTCTTCTCTGTGGCCTCAGTACCTCGGCCAGTGCCTGGAATATAGGAGATGCTCAATAAATCTTTGTTTGAGGAGTTAGTGCGTCCATAGTGAATGCATTTGTGGACTTTTACACAGTCCTTGAAAGCTGGGCAGAGGCAGCCAGACTGGGAGATGATGGTGACTGAGGCCCAGGTCTGGTGGTCTCAATGAATGGCAGCTGAAGAAGGCTGTGAAACACAGCCTCTTGCCTGTTCGTCTTCCCACAAGGAACCAGACAAGGCTTCAGAAGGACACCACTGGTCCTGCCAACATGGTGCCGGGCCCTCTGAGTATCCTGAGATGCCTTCTCTCTCAGCCTCTCAGCCCTGTGGCCCCAGGGGTCTGCAGCCATCAGAGCAGCAGCTCCTGGCAGGCATAACCCAGCACTGGCCCAAGTGAGGCCAAGCCTCCTCAGGCTAACACAGATTATTTCCTCTTTCACTACCTCACTCCCTAGTGGAAAAAATAAGGAAACCAAATTCCCCTGAGCAACCTGAAACCCTGTCACCCCTGGCCAAGTGCAGATGCAGCTCCACCTTTGTGCCCTCCACTTTCCTCACCTATGTTTAAGCCCAAAGGGCAGCCTTGGAGTTATTTATAACCGTGTCAGAGGAGAAGGAGAAAGGAAATAGGAAATTTTGAAGGAGGGGGTAAGGAGGAGTGACAGGGGCCACGTGACCCCTCTGGCTGGGAATCCATCGCCTGCCTGGCCAGTGGCCTCAGAGCCCCAGGACAGGGAATCCCTCCCCAGCCCACATTCCTCCCCGCCTCAGAGTCCTACCTTCTGCTCTTCATGAGCACTGTCCCCCTTCCCCAGGCCAAGGTAAAAGCCGAGTCATCCTCAGGCTTTTCCTCAGTCTGGCCACAGTCACTGTGGGCTTTCTGACAGGAGTTAATGATGCAGGGGCTGGGGGCCTAACTCTGGGGGCAGGGAGAGCAAACACCCAGCCTTTTGTTTCTGCCAGCTCCACACTGCTCTTCTCTTCCCCTCTCCCTTTTAAATACCTTGAAAGCCGGGGTCAGAATGGTCACTGCTTAGGGTACAGGACTTCTCATTAACTGTATCAAGGGTGCCCAAAGGGGAAATGAGTTACCTGGAATCAAACAGCCAGAGTGAGCAGAGCCAGGTCTAGGGCCCTATCCTTTGGGGGCACTGGCCCCCTTTTTCTGCACCCCATACTGGCCCCCAGGACCTTGGCTAGTCAAGACTTATTTGGTACCAATATGAACATACTGGGGACTTCCCTGGTGGCTCAGATGGTAAAAAAATCTGCCTGCAATGTGGGAGACCTGGATTTGATCTCTGGGTTGGGAAGATCCCCTGGAGGAGGGCACGGCAACCCACTCCAGTATTCTTGCCTGGAAAATCCCATGGACAGAGGAGCCTGGCTGGCTACAGTCCGTGAGGTTGCAAAGAGTTGGACACGACTGAGCGATTCAGCACAGCACACAGCAGCATAAAGGTACTGGATCCACTGCAAAGGCTGGGAGTGTCTATCCTTGTTTTGTCCAGAGCCACAAACTGAAATGGAATCCCTAGTTGATCATCTCCAATCCTGTATGGACTAAGGCAAAAAATCCAATCCAGTCATTCAACGAAACATTACAGGCAACCACTGAATATGAAAAGCCACTAACTTTCAGACAATTTCACCTTGTTAGGCTGTTCTTTTAGTTTTGTCTTAACACAGCATCACCAACTCAGGGATTCTCTAGAGAAGTGCTCTGAATTGGGTGGGTGGAGGGCTGTTTATATAGATGGCCTTCGAGAAGGTCTCTTCTGAACCTCTAGAATGTGTAGCTTTAACCAGAATCTCAGAGAGGCTGCTGTCTGTAAAATGGTAAAACCCCCATCTAAGAGAATTGCAGATCAGAGAGGTGACAGCTCACGCTAAGACCACATGGGGACCAGGGGTGGGGACATGGGTATGTCTCCCTGCCTGCTCATGACCTTCTCTCCACAGTACTTGTGCCCCAGACCTTCAAATCATAAATGCTTCACGTGGCCACATTTTCCTTCCATCAAGCCCCTAATGGTATAAGCAAGATAATAGGGTTTACGAATCTGATGTGTGCCTAGGACCAGGCCAACTAAGGTTGTAAAACAAGTCGGGGCAGAGAATGGAAGCTTGAATCTGTCCAGTGTTTGGCCTTGAGGGTCTCTCCTCCTTTCCTCCTTTGTCTTGCAGCCCATATAAGGTGCCCACTAACACTGATGCAGCCATTTCTGTTCAGCAAGCAACTTCCCTCAGCAACGATATAGGTCCTTCTTGGGAAAAATTAATCCTGGATTAGATACATTTAGGAAACACTGGGTTCAACAGAGCTAAACAGGTTACCATGCAGCAGGACTTGTCAGAGCCTTTACTCTGCTGATGGTCATTGCGCATCTCCAAAGGAGAATACAGGAAATAGCTTTCCTAAATGTGTTGGCTGAAACAGCATTTCTTACAACTGGTATTTGGAGAATCATGCCCTGGGAAACAATGCTTCAGGCTTTCCCAAAGTACAAGGAAATCCTCCCTGCCCCCATTCTCAAAGCTCACCTGTTAAACTACAAGAGGTGGTAGTGCTAGGAGTTTCTGCCAGGAAGGCAACCTCAGTTCTTTGGAACCAGACAATGAGGTAACCCTCGGTAAGGACCCAGGAGTTCTGTGTTAGAAGATGGATCGAGGCCTGATGGCAAACTTGGAGGTTCCCACCTTCAGGCTCCAGGGGAAGTGGCATCTACAGTGTGCTCTAGGGAACATGAAGTCTTGATGATAAGACAAAAGGAAGTAATACCCAGCTTTCCAGCCTGGTGGGACAGCAAACAAGCCAGAAACTAACTCCATTTGTCTTTCCCTGGCGTTCTTACTGCCTGCTGTTCTTCTGGTCAAAAATAAAGACACTGGCCTTGAGACTAAAAAAGTAGACAAATAAAGGTAGCAGAGGCCTCCAGCCTGAAGGAAGACTCAAATAACCTCAGTATAAATTTCTTTTTATACAGAGAATAGAGTCTTACTGGCTAAGGGCTCTCCCAATGACCCATTTTCAGTATTTGTTTCTTTCTGTAGTTCACCGCATCGCATTTATTGAGCACCTACTAAATGGGATAGCCTGTGGTCAGGAATACCCATCAATTTCCAGGCAGCAAAGCTATTCTTAGTTTCCTGATGTCTATTTAGAGAGTGTTAATCCTCCCAGCCTCCCGGCCCCCCTGCAATTAGGTGCATACCTCTTTCCAACCTGGAACACGGACCTCGCCCGACTGGGAAGGCAGAAAAGACAAGTGTTCTTCCCACCCTCCTCCACTGGGCCAAGCAGTTGGCCTTCATGGGCTGGAGCAGCCTGGGATCAGCCAAACCAGAGGAGATGTGCCTGTTTTTCCTGGACCCTTCAACCACTGCTGGAGTCCAGAGCCTTCCTGTTCTGATCCTTACTGGCAACACAGTAAGGCAGAAAGTGCTAGGAATCAAGAGGGCTGTGATGCAGGCAGTAGAGTGGGAGGGTAAAGAAAGACCATGGGCAGGAAACAGACACCCCAACTCAAGTACCAGCTGTGCCTTTGTGTATGGCTGGGTGACCTTGGGCATAAGTTGTGATTAAAAGCTCAGACTTGAATCAGGCAGCTTGGGCTCAAATCTTGACTTCACTGTATACTAGCTTCCTTTTAGGTCAGTTACTTAGCCTCTCTCAGCCTCAGTTTTCCCGTCTGTTAAGTGGAATGATGGTGATAATAATTCCTAATATGAAAGTTTATATTAAATAGAATTACTATAATATGTATATAAAATTCTTAGAACAGCTGTGAATACATATTAGCCACTTTAATATTAATTTCCTCTAAACTGAGATCACTTCATCTGCAAAATATAAATAAGACTGCTTTCTCATTGGGCAGTGATGAGAGTTTATGGAGATAATGCATGAAAAGTTCTTGGAATAAATGTTTGTTGCTGTCAAATAGTACTATTATTATCCTATTTACAGCTTTTATACATTAGGCCAAACTCCTCCACATTTCTGGATCTCAGTTGCCCGTTTGTCAAGTGAGAGCAGGAGTCACGTGGCTTCCACAGTATCACAACATAGGGACAAGTGGCCGGAAAAGTCACTTGTAGCAAAACTGACTCAGTAACCCCGACGCACCTCCAGTTTCCCCACATCTCCGTGCACAGCTCATAAAATAACTAGGAGAGAAAAAAGATGGTTTCCATTCACAAATATTGTCTTGACTTGTGCTGTCCCACAATTGAAGTGGCCATGGTCGCTACTAAGCACTTGAAATGGGACTAGTTCAAAGTGAGATGTACTATGAGTGTAAAATACATTCTAGGTTTCAGAAGCTTAAAAAGTTCAAACCCCATTGATGATGTTTTAAATTAATGACATTGGAAAGATAATAGTTCGGAATATTGGATTAAGAATAGTATTAAAATTAATGTCGTGGGTGTTTTTTCTTTTTTTCAAGTGTGGCTACAAGAAAACTTAAAATTACATACATGGCCTGTGTTTGTGGCTTGCAGTATTAACTTCTCCCAGAAGGTGCTGGTCTAGCCTTACTCTTTCTGCCTCCCTGCTTGTGGGTCACCCAGTAAGAAACTCTTCTCACAAGGAAACCAAAGGAATTTGAACTATTTGGGGTTAACTTTTTTAAACAAAATAAAACACAGATGTTAACTATCCAGGTGGGGCATTAAATTTTAAGAGCCTCTAGGAATCTCCTCTGGCTTAAAGGGCCCTGAATAAATAAATCCGTCAAGCTGCCAAAGTGCCCATGATGGAAGCACCCAAGGTTCAACATATGAATTCTGGGTTCCATGCCATCTCATCTCTTCTGTTTGGAAAAGAATGGGCAATATCTTGGCTGTATTTCCCCAAGACAACCACCACTAGTTAGCATCTATCTTTGCAGCTTAGAACAGGTTTGTTTTTTTTTTTTTCATTGAGCTGGTCATACCCAACATGACAAACCTGATTTCCCTTTTTCTCTCTCTCTTTAACACATACAGACAAGCTAAGTGTATCATTGCCTGGAAAGGCTAGGAGGCTGTCGTCCTCCAATGTTTTCATCCATTCAAGACCGTCTTACCACGTGCCTACTATGCACTGGACAGTGGAGAGTAGGGTGTGACTCCCTGTGCTCGAGCAGGCTCGCTGTCCAGGAGGAGACACCAAATGGGAATAAGATAATGGCTGACGTGCATCCAGTCCTCTCACTACACGCCAGGCAGTGGGCCAAGCTGATGATGCCCATCACCTCAATGGATTCTCCTACCACCTTAGCAGGTTAAGAGTCCTTTATGGCGTCTTTCATTTTACAGATAAGAAAAAGGAGTCCGAGAGAACTGACTTGTCCCTGACTGTAGAGCTATTAGTTAATGGAGCTAAGGTTTGAGCCAGGCAGTAAGACCTGTGTTCTTAACCACATCAGAAAGTGCAAGAAGTGTGATAACAAGCATATGAACAGTATTCTCTGCGGACACAGAGGATAGGTATATCATTTTGCCTGAGAAAGCAGTTAGTCTTATTCACTCAGAGATCCTACAACCCAAAGGAGATGCAGGAAATCATCTGGATCACAAAGGTCACAAAGCTGGTGATCCATAGGGCTGAAACCAGCCCAGGGATGTTTTGTTTGGCTCACACATGTGTATATGTGTGTGTGTGTGTGTTTCCTTTTAATTGTGCCAGCATTGAAAAATAAGATTTCACGTTAAAATCTTGGATTTCTAGGTTATCTTCAGAGACTGGAAATCTGACAGCAGCTGTCCCCTTCCAAAGGGATGTGAACGATTCAGTTGTCCATGGTCACCACCATTTTCTATCACTTCCCCACTCCCAAGCCAAAGATAAATCACTAGTTTTATCATATTTGCCCACTGTTTTGTTTGTCTTACAATAAAGAAATAATTTTAGTACCCACTCATTCCTTCAAAGTGGGAAAACAAGAGACTAGGGAGACACATATATACCTTTTCGTAGATGTGAATAATAATCCATAATGTTTAATATGCAAACATCCAGCTGCCAGTGAGTGGCCTCTGTGGGCATTTGGGTTTGTGATCTGATGCAGATGAGATGCAGGCCAAGAGACAATCCATCAAGAAGGAACTGGAAGCCACACCTGAACCCATTTGCTCAGAACTGCATCCCAGAGAACACACTGGATATTGGGGTTCTCTCACATCTCTCAGTATTTCTGCTGGACATTTGTACCAGGAAGCCATGGTTGCGAGATGTTTGGGGGTCGCTATCCTGTTGTTGGAGAAGGGAGTTGCAGTTACCCAATAGGGCACAAGCTTGATCTGGGTCTTCCAAACCACTTCCTCATCCATTTAAACGGAAGTATTCTCAGATGACACACTTCTTAATCTAAGCCAGTCTTCTATGAGGGGAGTTTTCTTAGTTTTCTCAGATACAGATGTTTAAGGCAAGCCATTAATCAAATTTTCTGGAGCAAGGGGCTGCTTAGGGAGACCCTGGATCAGGAGGGCCTTGTTTCCATGAGCACTGTCTCAGTCTCACCTTCTCTCTGTCAGCTTCAGTAGTGGTATTAATGGGGTTCAAAAGCATTTTTACCAAGCTCTCCAGCGATCTATGACAGACACTGAAGTGACCTTGATTTTTAATTCTAGCCATCAACTAGTTCTGCAAGTTTGCTATCTTGTTTGGCACATCAGCTCTGCTTCAACAGGAAGTCTGGTGGTCAAACATGTCAGCTGATAAAATACGTCAACTCATTAGCGGCTTTGTTCAGTCCAAGCTCTCATCTACTTTCATAACCACAGAGATCCTGGCTCTTGTCTTAATAGACCATATTTCTAAAGAAATTACCTCCTAAAAGGCACTGTTGATGGATTTAGGTGTTAAATTATTCAGCTAGAATGGAATGCCCCTTCCAAAGGAACTTAGAGCCAGAAATACTTGACACATAGTAGGCACATTCAGAAAAATATCAGTTACCATAAATACATGTAGGGGAAAAGTGTACACATGCCACATAGAGCCAATCCTGCTATTTCACAGATAACAGCCTGAAGTCCAGGAGGGTTGGCATCACCCAGGTGATCCTAGGATCTGGAGGAGACCTAGAACTCGACAGCAGGTGTCCTGAATTGCAGCCAGTGCTCACTCCTGGACACTGCACATCTCCCAGCCCTGGGGTAGACAGGGTGAATGGGACAGATGGGGACAGGGCAATGGACTAGATATCCAAGTTCAGCATCACCATTTTCCAGGCCCTCCCATTGACTACCCCAGCATCTACCACCCGCAACTACCAGAGGTAACATGCGGGAGCAGCCTGAAGAGGGATGTGAGCCATCTGACCCTTGAAAAGAGTGTAGGACTTGGCCTTGAAAGACATTGTTTCCAGTCCTGATTCCACGTATCAGCTGTGTGGCTGAGTTCCTGAACCATACTAGTTCTCACTGTCCGGCGGGAACAATGACCCCTCACTGTCCTGCTTTCTGAAGGGGGATGTTGGGATCATCAAATAAGATCAGGGAGACTTAAGACTCTAAAATGTGAAGAGTCATGAAAATATAGAGTGGGAACTTTATTTTTCTATGCTGTAGAAGGCAGTGTAACAAAGTGGAAAATCATTAGACTTGGGTGGGAAGGGGCACCAAATCATGATTTTGAAATGCAGTTCTCCGTATGTGACCCTGGAAAACAGCCCATCTCCTCTCTGAGCCCCATTTTCCTCACCAGAAATAAAGTGAGACTACCCACTCTGCCATGCAACAACATGCATGTGGGTGCATGCTCAGTTGCTCAGTCCAACTATAGCCCACCAGGCTTCTCTGTTCATGGGATTATCCCCTCAAGAATATTTGAGTGGCTTGCCATTTTCTTCTCCACGGGATCTTCCCAATCCAGGGATAAAACCCAAGCCTTTTGCATCTCCTGCATTGGCAGGGGGGTCTTTACCACTGTGACACCTGGGAAGCCAATATAACAACACTACTATTAAAAGCTGGCATCTGTTCAGCTTTTGGTATGTGGCAGATTCTGTACTAAACATTTTCCTGAAATTTTTTCACTTAATCACCAACTCAATGTGGTACATACTATTATTCCCCCTATTTTGCAGATGAGGAAACTGAGACCAGAGAACTTACCCACACTAGGTGAGCAGTAGAGCTCACAAGAGGTACTGTGTTTCCAAATTTCAAAGATTATGAGTCTATTCATGATGATCAACTATAAGTCAAAGGAGGTCCATCCTGATTCATGACCTGCAAGCACCTTAACCAAGCAACGCAAACTCTCATGCCACAAAACCACATCCTCATGAAGTGTGCCCCAGGTTGCAAGGCCCCCCTTCCCCATGCCCTACCCTGGGGATAGCAGGAGCCTGAGATTTCTGAATGAAGAGTGCTTCTTTACAGGCAACTGGGCTACCTGGTGCCCAGCGCCCTCATTCTGAGAGGGATCTCTTTGAGGCAGAAGGGGAGGGATAATTGTCGGGCAATATTTAAGGTCTGATTCTGGAATGACTCTAGTCTGCTCTGGATCTCCCCTCCTCTGTCATCCAAGGACTCTATTTTTCCACCTGCTAAGCTTTCCCTTGAGCTCTCTGAAGCCAAATCTTTCAGATTTCCGTCCCTTCCCTACCCCTACAAAAAGCAGGTAGCCACAGACGTGGGAATACTTAAGGTCTCTACTCTCTGCATTGTGAATGCCACTGTTAAGTGATAGGCTTTACGTGAACATAAATCAGAAGTGGCTGCTGGGCAGCACTTCTATGGCATCCAACCCATCCCAGCCACAGATGGCTTCTACAGGAATCAGGAAAAGTTGTCCTGGCCCCCATACCTCTCCCCTGAACACTAGTTTTTTAGCAACCAAGTAAAAAAGCCTCTTAGTTCCACTACAGCTGGGATAGACACCTTGTGACCTCCTGTCAAATGCTATTTTGTGAGTTCCTTTAGCCAGAGTCAGTACTCATCCGCTCCAGCCCATAAGAGATTAACACAGGAAAACAGACAAAGAAGAGGAACCCATGTCACCTCCTCCGAAAGGCTAGGCAACTCAACCAGGGCATGTCAGTTACCCACTGCCTCTGCCAGCCCTGTTCTAAGTACTCGGGGGAACCTAGAAAATGGCAAGGGTGGGAGACGTGTGGACCAGTCCACAGGAGGAGGGATGGAAAACTGGTGTGAAAGAAGAGCCATCCACAGAGGGTGAAGTACAGTGCTCTGCAATGGGTCCATGAGCTCCTTCCGCACTTCTGTGAGCCAGCCCAAATCATACCTTGCTGTCACCCAGTAGCCCATGAGAGTGCTCCCCAGGCTTGAGCAAATACCATGTTTCTTTGCTTTGGGCAGCAATTAATTGTATTATCCGATTATATCAGAATAATGACTGGCTAGCGTCAGCAGTAACAGATACCATTTAACTAGACTTTGTGATGGAAAAATAATCAACACCCAAGACATGAAGTTGTGGTGGATAATTTTTTCCAAACATGAAATTCTTTGAAGGAAAATTAATAAAAATAGTCCATGATATTGAAAAGGCTGGGAACCGCTGACTAAGTGGAAAGAGTACTGAGTTAGGAATTAGAAATAGGGTGCAAGACATGGTTTTATTAGGACTATTGTGTAATAAAACTGGGGGTTGGGTGGGGGGAAGCAGGGGCTGCAGAGGCTGGCTGTGGAAGAAAATCAAAGAGAAGCATACAGAGCAGACATCCAAAGTAGGGAGTAAAAAAAAAAAAACAATTTGGGGGAAATTACAACAGGAGTAGCATCTTCTCAAATCCAAAAAGTCCTTGCTATTAGACTATGCCAATTTGGAACACGGATTTTGAAAGTGACTCAGCAAATGTCAGAGGTTAGTGATGTTGTACAGGAAGCAGTGATCAAGACCATCCCCAAAAAAGAAATGGACAAAGGCAAAATGGTTCTGAGGAGGCCTTACAAATAGTTGAGAAAAGAAGAGAAACTAAAGGCAAAGGAAGAAAGGAAAGATATACCCAACTGAATGCAGAGTTCCAAAGAATAACAAGGAGAGATAAGAAAGCCTTCCTCAGTGATCAATGCAAAGAAATAGAAGAAAACAATAGACTGGGAAAGACTAGAGATCTCTTCAAGAAAATTAGAGATACCAAGGGAACATTTCATGCAAAGATGGGCACAATAAAGGACAGAAATGGTATGGACCTAACAGAAGCAGAAGATATTAAGAAAAGGTGGCAAGAATCTACAGAAGAACTACACAAAAAACATCTTCATAACCCGGATAATCATGATGGTGTGATCACTCACCTAGAGCCAGACATCCTAGAGTCCTAAGTCAAGCAGGCCTTAGGAAGCATCACAATGAATAAACCTAGTGGAGGTGATGGAATTCCAGCTGAGCTATTTCAAGTCCTAAAGGATGGTGCTGTTATAGCACTGCACTCAATATGCCAGCAAATTTGGAAAACTCAGCAGTGGCCACAGGACTGGAAAAGGTCAGTTTTCATTCCAATCCCAAAGAAAAGCAATGCCAAAGAATGTTCCATCTACTGCACAACTGCACTTATCTCACATGCTAGAAAAGTAATGCTCAAAATTCTCCAAGCCAGGCTTCAACAGTACGTGAACCATGAACTTCCAGATGTTCAAGCTGGATTTAGAAAAGGCAGAGGAATCAAATTGCCAACGTCTGTTGGATCATCAAAAAAGCAAGAGAGTTCCAGAAAAACATCTATCTCTGCTTTATTGACTATGCCAAAGCCTTTGTGTGGATCACAACAAACTGTGGAAAATTCTTCAATAGATGGGAATTCCAGACCACTTTACCTGCCTCCTGAGAAATCTGTATGCAGATCAAGAAGCAACTGTTAGAACTGGACATGGAACAATGGACTGGTTCCAAATTGGAAAATGAGTACATCAAGGCTGTATATTGTCATCCTGCTTATTCCACTTATATGCAGAGTACATCATGTGAAATGCTGGACTGGATGAAGCGCAAGCTGGAATCAAGGTTGCTGGGAGAAATATTAATAACCTCAGATACGCAGATGACACCATTCTTATGGCAGAAAGTGAAGAGGAACTGAAGAGCCTCTTGAGATGAAAGTGAAAGGAGAGTGAAAAAATGGCTTAAAACTCAACATTCAAAAAACTAAGATCATGGCATCAGGTCCCATCACTTCATGGCAAACAGATGGGGGAAACAACAGAAACAAAACAAAAGACAGACTTTCTTTTCTGGGGCTCCAAAATCACTGCATATGGTGACTGCAGCCATGAAATTAAAAGACACTTGCTCTTGGAAGAAAAGCTATGACCAACCTAAACAGCGTATTAAAAAGCAGAGACATTACTTTGCCAACAAAGGTCCATCTAGCCAAAGCTATGGTTTTTCCAGTAGTCATGTATGGATGTGAGAGTTGGACTATAAAGAAAGCTGAGCACTGAAGAACTGATGCTTTTGAACTGTGGTGTTGGAGAAGACTCTTGAGAATCCCTTGGACTGCAAGGAGATCCAACAAGTCCATCCTAAAGGAAATCAGTCATGAATATTTACTGGAAGGACAGATGCTGAAGCTCCAATACTTTGGCCACCTGATGTGATGAACTGACTCACTGGAAAAAAAACCCTGATGGTGGGAAAGATTGAAGGCAGGAGGAGAAGGGGATGACGGGATGAGATGGTTGGATGGCATCACCAACTCGATGGAGTTTGACCACACTCCAGGAGTTGGTGATGGACAGGGAGGCCTGGTGTGCTGCAGTCTATGGGGTCGCAAAGAGTCGGACATGATTGAGTGACTGAACTGAACTGAACTGAAGCAAATGTAGCTTCCAGTTCATCTGTTTCTTCATGGTGTGATCTCAGGTGAGTGATTTCACCCCTCTGGCTTCAGATCACTCACCAGGTAGCTGGGATGGGCAGTCTCCAGCTAGTAGGATGACTGATATGCAGAAAAGGAGTTTTTTTATTTGGGATGGTGATGGAGTACCATGTCCAGAAGGTGAGATCAGACTTAATAAGTAATGGAATAGCTGGTGCCTCCCCTCTTTGGAGGGTTAGATGCATCTCTCTGGATAGTATACAGCCCTTCTTGTCTGCCCAAGAATGAGCCCCTCTAGGAATTTCCCAAGCAGCTCCAAAGAATTGGTTTTTCCTAAAGATGATGTTTTTTTGACATGTTTAAAATTTGGGCAAGGTTTGATGATCCTGCAATAATGCCAAGAAGTGGGCAGGGAAAAGGCACCAAGTGAGCTACAGAGAATGAGACATTAACAAGGGGCACTCAAAATCGAGGCAAGGACAATGGGCAGAGAGAGAATGTTCTCAGAGAGAGAATGGGAACAGCAGCACCTGGAAAAGCCAGTGATGTTGACAAGGCAGGCAGAGGCCAGGTTGGCTATTGTTGAAGCCATTTTATGACCCTTTATCCCAAGAATCCTGAAAAGTTTTAATCAGAACAGTTGAAGTTCTCTTAAACCAGCCATTCTAGTTGCCATCAAAGTGAGACTCTAGCCTGATCTTTCTTGGCCAGGACTAACTCTGTCCCCTCTTCACTGTCCATCTCCCTCCTATGGCCATCCCACCACTCTCATCCAAGCACCATCCAAATTCAGTAAGCAGAAGGGAGACACAGGGCTGAGTCCTCTTGCTGCCACCACGAGTCTGGCCACGCCCAGCCAAAAAGGGGACAGCTTTGGGTTAGCAATAAGATCCTGCCTTTAAAACATAAACCTGGGTTCATGTCAAACCCTGGAGTCAAGCATCTTAATGAACTGAAAGGCCCATTGCTTCTTACTAAAGCAAAAAATAAAACCATCTGCAGTTGAATTAATCTAAAATGGCAACAAGTCAAAAGTCATTTGGCATATAGCACCATTGGCACATAGCGCCATTCTCCCTACAAAAATGCTCCTATCAACTTTGTGTAAGTAGCCTTAATTTTGCCCTCTTTCAAAAGGATAAAAGAATAAGCAAAAAAGGGAAAAAACTCAGTAAGTCAATAAAAGTCATAAAGTGTTTGCCCGTTTGAGAGAAGTGTAGAAATGTCTCCAGCACAGGGCTAATGGTCTCTCCATCTCTGCATGTTGCATTTATGAAAACAGTGGTTTCCCACAGCCACTCTGAAGGGTGAATTGTCAGGAACTGTTCAAATGTAAAGTGCACATACATTATGTCTGAGAATTCCAAATTGTATAGGGAAATATCCATGCATATGAACAAGAGGATCGTACAATGAATACTTGCCATAGTGCTCTTTGTAACCATGAAAAGCTGTTAGAAACCTAAAATATCTAATAGAGGAATGGATAAATAAATCTATACCTATACCTATACCTATAAGACGCAGGTTCCATCTCTGGGTGAGGAAGATCCCCTGGAAGCTGGCATGGCAACCCTCTTCAGTATTCTTGCCTGGAGAATCCCATGGACCGAGGAGCCTGGTGTGCTACAATCCACAGGGTCACAAAGAGTTGGATATGACTGAAGCAACTTGGCACTGGTACTGGCATAAGGCTATTATAGTATTTGATTAATAAAATAGGATATAATAATATGTATTATATAATATTGCATATACTGTAGTATATAGATAGTTGACTATATTTTAGACCTAGGCTGTATGGGTTTAAATATGGGCTCTGTAATAATCTTAAACAAGTTATGTAATTTTATTAAGCCTCACTTTCCTCATCTGTAAATTGGAGATAGCAGTAGCACACCTGTCTCATAGAACTTTTGAGAGAATTAAGTTAAACTGAGTTGATGCATATTAATTATTTAGAATGGTATTTTGTGCACAGTAATCATTCCATGATTAGTTTTTATAATTTACAACCCTATGGAATTCTGCACATTAAAGAAAATGAAGTATATATGTGTGCATATGAACTGAGAACAGCCTCTAACATGTTGCTCATTGAGAAGAAGTTGAATGCTGTAATGGTATTCCACCGTTTATAGTATTTGCCATTCATGTTTCCAAGGGGAAAGGCTACTGCAAATTTTCTATGAGTATTATGTATGTAAATTCATAGGGAAGGGAATAGAATTAGAGGAACTGATCAAAAAGGACTTTCCCCTTATCTGACTTTAGATAGATGGATAGACATGGATGGATGATGGTCGATGGATAGACGGATGGATACAGTTGTACACACAGATACATATACACATGGACATAAAAGAATGTTTGCAACTACTCTTGTAATTTTAGAAATGTGGATAAAAATTAAAAGGCCAAGGATGTACAGATTATTATTCCCCTTTTATAAGTGAGGAAACTAAATCCTAAAGATGGCCCATAGCATGCTTAAGTGCATACAGCCAACAAGCCCCACAGGAAGGATTTAAGCCCAGCCCTGCCTTGCCCATGCCATGGCCTTTCTACTGCCCCACACTGCCCCTCCAGGCCACCCAGGAGTTGCCTATGACAGAGGCTAGAAGAAGGGACCTCCTTGTCCATACTGACCAGAATGATAAAAGCTAAATGAAATGGAGAATTGTGTTGTTGTTTTTGTTTTTAATTAGTGAACCTGTTGGAATGTGCCATTCAGCAGTGGAGCTGAATGGTTCCTGCTGTTCTTGCAGTAAAAACAAAAGTCCCTCCACCCAAGCCACTTCTGTGGCCACTTTTCTAGTCTTATCTATGAGGGATTGTGAAAGGGACACAGAACTGTGGGAGGGGCACCTTCTCCAGCCAGCCCAGGACCCAGCCTCCTGACTCTCTCTGGTTTTCCTCCCATCATACTATCAGGCTGCATAGACAGGGCACATCACCCTGGGAAGCCCTCACTCATCAGCCCAACCTCATAAGGGTAAGAGTATATGAGGCCAAGCTTTAGTGAGACAAACCAAGTCTTTTTTTTTTTTTTTTTAACTATGACTTGGTAGTTTTGAGGGTCTCTTCTAACAGCCAAAGAGCATTAGAATTTTTTCTTTATTTTTCTCTATTGATAACCTGATATAATGAGGATGACAGTAATTAGTTCTTACTCTCCTCTGATGATGTTTAATTATAACCTCTGGCCATTTCAGCTGTCTTCATATTTCTAAGGAAAACTCTCCAAATCGATAAGTAAGGCATTCTTCAGATGTTAACTGTCCATTCCATCCTGATCCTGGGAAGGGTTGTCTGCCTTACAATAGCAAGGAAAAATGGAAGTTGAAAAGTTTTGGAAGAATGGCATAATTCAGAATGGCTTTACCCTTACCATATAGTAGCTGGGTGAGCTTGAGCAAGCACAGTTTATCTCAAACCCACAATTTATCTTCCATCTGAAGAAAAATAGGTGTAATACCCACTCTTAAGGATACTGAGTGGATAAAAGACACGAAGAGCCTGCACCCAGTGGAAGTCTGAGAGATGTCCCCTCTTCCCTAAGATAAGCAGCTCTCCTTTTTCCTGACTTGCTAAGATGTCCACAGCCTGGATCCACTCCCCAAGTGATTGGTTCCTTTCCAAAGTTGGATCCTTTTTATTTTCCTTAAGTCACCAAGCCCAGTGTAAAGTATAATTTTGTATTTGTAAGTGAGAGAGGATTGATCGGGCTTCCTTAAAAATGGCTTCTTAGCTAAAACCACAACCTCAGATCTGATACCGAAAGAATCTGCTGGCACTGGTCCCTGTCAAAACTATCTGGAGACGTCCAGAGACCGTCCTCCAGAGCTGGCAGTGGGCCCCCCAGCTGAGCCTCCCTCTCGAATTCCCCACGGGCTCAAGGAGCAGGCCCCCAGCACTCTATTGCACAGCCCCATTTTTCTGTGCAAAGGAGGGGTTGGCATTCTGAAGTCAAATTCTCTCCCTACTGCTGCCACCCCTGCAGAAACCACACGCACGCATACCCCACTGCCCGCCCCCTCCTGAGCCGGACAGAGCTGTGGAGCAGAAAGCAGGCCAAGGCCGCCTCCTTCATTCCTGGTCCTCCCCTCTCCCCTCCTCCAAAGCCAAGGTTTTGTCAAGAGTTTCAGGGGCAGTGACTGAGGGGGAGGGGGCCCCGGACATCGTGGATGCTTCCAAGTCCTTTTCTCTCCACCACAGTTTGTCTTATAAGCCGGGATGTAGTTTATTCTTCTAAACACTTCACTGGGGTATAGGGTCTGGAGTTGCCATAGAAACACCTTTTAACTCCTCGTCATCCAGAAGGCAGCACCAATCCCCAGGGCTTTGCGGGGGGGGGGGGGGGGGGGGGAGGGGGGGAGGGGGGAAGGCGAGAAGAGACACTTGTGGATGAGGAGGAAGGAGATGGAATGCCGTGGGGGATTCCTTAGAGAGGGACTTTGCCCAGCAATGTGGCACCCAGCCATGAAAAGACTAGGAAGGTTCTGAAAGAGGAACCTAGTGGGCTGGCGTGAGCATCTTTTAAAGACTACAGTATTGACTGGTAGGGTCATAGGGGTCAAGGAGAATGGGAGCGTCTACACATTTCCTTCAGGGAGAGAATAGGCAGGCATCAGCCCAGACTGGGAACCAGGAAGAGCTGTGAGCTAGGAGTACTGGGAGCCACCTACTGGCCGCCGGCAGGGTGCTGTAAGGCAGTGGAGGTCAACAAGCCAGCAGCCCGCATCCACACCTCCCATAAAAAGCATTATCTCATCCCTGCCACTAGTGCAGTGCGCCAATCAAGGCAGCACAGCTTTGGATCAGGGCCAGCAGCGCCGAGGTCTTTTTGTTTCTTTTTCATTTTTGCTCCCACAATGTGCTTGCCTTTCGCTATTTCCTGGTAACTTTGCTTTTCTCTGGGCAGTCAATTGAGGAGGGGGTCATGGGAAGATTTCTTACTAAAATCCAGAGAAATTAGAAGAAACTTTCTGTATCAGTCCCAGACACATAGCAGGAAACCTAAGCAGTGGTCAGGCAGGGCCACTATCGGAAGTGGTCTCCTTGCTCCTGTTTCCACTGTCCCCTGGCGAACTTCCAGGGTAGAAACCTAAAAGCCAAGGGGAAGGGGAAGGCATGAGGTCTCCCTCTCTACACACATCAGAAATCCAAGTGAACATACCCTAACCACTGTCAGGTAGAGGATGACGCCCTGACTCCACCTGACGCCTGGACCCAAGTATGTGCTCTTCACTGAGAGGACCAGAGCCGCCATCGCCAGCAGTAGCTGCCAGCATCACTTAGGTGGGAATGACACCCACAGGGTGAGGAGGGACAGGCCAAGTGGAATTTGGGTGGGGGCAGTCAGAGGAGAAGAAACCCTTGCAGGCCTCTGGCAGCCCCGAAGAATCCTTCCCAGCAATCCACAAACCCAGGGGCCAGTCAGGTTCCCCCAGAAGAAGGAAAGGGGCACAGCAAGGACCCCAGGAAACCACTAATGTGGGTGACCCTAGGTCACACAAATAATCCTGCCTGCCTGCCAGACTGACCCAGTCACCACAGCCACCTCCCTCACATCTCCTAGGCTTGCCAGGCCCACCAGCAGCACCCCTCCCAGCCTCAGCTGCCTCCCCTGCCAGGTTCCTGCCTCCTCCCCCTCCTCCCCTGCAGCACACTTGTGGAGGCCCTCACCTAGGACCCAGTGGAAAATTTCTTTTCCTCTTTATGACTGTGCTTAAAACACACATGCTCCATTCTTCAACTCTGAATCGACACAGGCAGAGGGTGACTAGACTGTGTGGTACCCCAACCCCCGCCGGCATTTACACACACACATAGAGCAAGGGCCACTAGACTTGCAAGCTTTATGAGCTGGAAAGGAGAGGAGAGATGTTTTCCAGCTGCTGCTCCCCCTCTGGCCATCCAAACACAAGTGTCCCGAACACTCTGAAACAAGTTCTCCCAGGACTCTCAAGGCCCTTGTCTCTAATCAAGACACTAAGTCCAATTTGGAATAGTCACCATGATGTGACCCTTGGCATCTTTGTTCTTTTGGTGACAAATCTGTTTTCCACTGTCCTGTCTCCCCCACCCCACACACATTCAAGGAAAAAAACAAAAACGCCTTCCTGTGAATTCTCACAGCTATGTGATAAGTGATCCCTCACACACGCCACCTCCTGCTTGCTATCAACACTTTCAAATACAGTTCCTTCGGGGAGGGTCAACCCCACAGATTCCTTCTCATTTTCCCCCTTAAATCCACCCAAACTTGGCAGTCCCAAGAAGCTCAGTTTGCACTTCCCCAGGGAGTATGAGGCTGAGTTGATCATAGTGGGGAGATGGTGAAAACTCAGAAAACTGCAAGTTTCTCCTACAACTTTCCCCTGCTCATGGCTGGCAACTTTCTTTTTAAATTTTTTTTTTAAACTCTTCATCATCCCAGCACTTTAGTTGGCATTACAAGTTTTAGAAATGCTCTCCGCACCTTTCTTCTCCAGACAGTTCTCCGGTGATAGTGAAAAGGGGAATTTTCCAGATGTCAAAAAGACCAGTAAGGACCTCACGCCCTAAAAGAGCATGGCTGCAAAGAGTTCACTCGGCCTCGGTGGGTTTCTTTGAGTCTACCCACCTCGGTCATGCTGAAGCATACCTCAGTATCTACCTCCACGACCTCCCCCCAAGCCCAGGCAATGGAAAGGAGCGGGGGTTGGCGAGGCCACCCATAGCAGTGCCGGAGTCCCGGCTGCAGCGCGCGAGCGAACGGTCAACGCGGGGGCTCCGGCAGGGACACCGGGAGCGCTTACCGATGTCTGAGTTGCAGAACGCGTCCTGGGGGTGGCTGGGCGAGCATGTGCATGCCTCAGCGCCCCAGTCCCCCAGGCTCCAGCTGCCCAGGAGCACTACGAGCCCGAGCCAGGGAGTCATCGCCGCTGCCGTTGCTGGGGCTGCTGCTCGCGTCTCCAAAGTTGCCTTGCGCGCCACGGGCCGGGTCGCTGCAGCCTGCGCTCGCCCGCCCGCCTGTGGGGGGCAACTTTGGCTTGGAGCGCGCCGCCCTCCGAGTGCCCGGCGGGACGGGATGGGGTGCGACGGAGCAGCCTCGGCGCTGGCGCAGGACTGGGCGGGTGGGCAGTCTCTCTGGGCGGAAGAGCAGGAGCTGGAGGGAGCAGAAGGAGGAGAAGATGTCCGAGCGCCCGCCCGCTGCCCGCTCTGCGCCGCAGCCCAGCGGCCGAGTGATATAGCGCGGGTCCCCCCGGGCACCCCCTCTCGAGCGCGCGGAGCCCGCCGACTCCGACCAATAGCAGAGCCGCATTACCTCATCGGCCCTCCAAAAAGGGGGCGGGGCCGGGGGCGCGGGGCGACGGGGCGGGGCCGCCCGTCCCGTTCAGGTCCTTTTAGGGAATAATGCAGCTGTGGGCACGCGAGTGGGTGGGCTGAACGCGCCCCTGCTACGCGCTGGCGCAGGGGCTCTCGGAGCGGCGCCCCCTTGCCCTTCTCGCCTGCAAACCCGCCATACGCCCACCCCGCCCTCTGGACGCCTCTGACCCAAACCAAAATCAACTGCCGTTCACCCCAGCACCAAGCCCTTTGGCAGGTCAGAGGTGGCCTTGCCTTGGGGACCTTGACTGTGCCTGGTGGAAAGAATAAATAAAGGCTAACTGTGCCTTCTCTGGAGAGAGCCAGGTCAGAGGGGAAAGAACCAGGGAAAGAACCAGGTTGCTGACATATCCCCTATTCCCTCCGCGTGTTGCTGCTCCAGACTTTCCTGCGCAGTAGGAAGTCGTTTGCCTTTTGGAACTGGCTGTAATGAAAGGTTGTTTCCCGGGATCAGCCGGAGTAAATCGTGAGGCCATTCAACAGACATCGTTCTTGATTTGGGGATGAGCAAAATGAACTCTTTGCTCCCATGGAACTAGTAAGCAATACATTAGAAGATACATGAGTACATAGGGTGATTTACTAAGGTAATAGTGCCCTGAATGATGAATGATGGGTTAGAAATACTGCGGAGGGTGCGGCTGTCTATGGGATAATAAGCAAAATGGCTGAGAAGGTGACAGCCTGGCTGTGAACAAGAAGCCTCAGCTCTTTGGCAGCTGGGCGGAGATAACAGCAAGTGCAAAGTCCCTAGGCTTTCTTGAAAAACAGTAAGTTACGGCACGAGGAAATGATAACCCCACCTAGGGCAGACAGGTCTCCATCCTTCAGCGAGGAATTAGGGGTGAACTAATTCCAATCAGAAATGAAATGATCCTGGAGAACTATCCTGGATTCAAGAATATGAGGAACAATGGATATCTGCTAAAAACTGATACTATGACTATTTTTCTCATTCAGTAACCTCTTGAGCCTGCCTTATATTAATATTTTCCATACTTCACCTCATTACATCTCACAATGATCCTTTTAGATAGGAAAAATACAAAGTGTTATTCACACTTTCCAGATGAGGAAACTGTTGCAGAAAGGTACCATTAGTTGGCAACCAGCCAGGAACTGAATTCTCTGATTCCTGCCTTAAGACAGATATTTATTATCTTGGACTTTTTAGTGGCAGTTAGCTTTAACTGTGCAAGTGTCCTTTTTGCAGCTGGAATCTTCTTTCTATTCTTGCATCTTTCTCACCCAACTCATCCCGTTTGGAAAGAGACTAAAATGACTTGGCAATAAAAATGGTAAAAGTTCGGAACAAAAGAAGGATGAGAAGTACTGCTCTGAAGTGCAAGTTCATCCTCTTTCTCAGAAATTCCTCTGTTTACACCTCAGAGAAGTGACACCAAAATGGCAGGAGCAGAAAGCTTCATTGGAAATGATATTTCCAAGAACATTTTTAAAGCTCCCCTTTCCCCTTTAAAAATTTAGCTGTAAGGAGAGTAATTTAGTTTCCACATTTTTCTGTTTTGTTTCCTTCCCAACTTTTAAGACTCTTCCCATCCTAACTTTGACTGTAGCCCCATCGAGAGAAAGCTTTCCTTCTCTCAGTGTTTACTTAGAATTTTGCTCTTGTTCCATGAACTGTAGTTGTACTATTTCCCCAACCACACTAGAAGAAACACTTTGAAGCCTAAGATATTTGAGAAGGCTGCTTTTTACTCCTTAGGGTATAAATTAGGGTCTCAAGGGACACGGGTATGGGTGTGGCCAGCAACCCATTGAGTCTTGAGCTGTGGACACTTTGGAAGCCACTCCAAGGATCCAGGTTGAATGAGGGCATACTTGGTAGGATTTGAGAGTTTCATTTATCCCTGCGCTGTGCCAGTCATGTGTAAGGTTTTATAGGCCTTTCCAGACCAAATCTACTTTGGATAAGCATCTTACATGTTGAAGCGTTCTCTTCACTCTCTCTCTCTCTTTTCTTTCTCACTTTAAGGTTTTGTCCAAATTACCAATAGTTTCTCCAAGGGAAGGCTTGCCTAGAAAATGAGTGTCAGAGAAATAACTTTTGCTGAACTTCAAGCAGCAGGTTCCTTATAGAAAACATCTGAAGCATATGATTTTATGGCAGTTTCTTAGTTATATAACTGTAAGAGTAATCTGATTGTTTTTCTAGCTGAAAGGTAGCAAAATTGCCCTTTGGTTTATTTCCTCTAACTCCCTATCCTAAACTGGGTCAGTGTGTTTGGAGTTCAGCTTCTGTTTCAGTTGGAAAGTTCTCCCTAATGTCTAACCCAAGGGGAATATCTTCTGTCCATCCATCCTCAGTCCTCACTATGAACAAGACAAAAAGCAAGCTTCATGCATCCTTATAGAGAGGAGCACTACTCACTGCCTCTGGGTCAAGGGCAGCAAGCAGACCTCATAACCATCAATGCGGATGTAATTGTGTCCGTGGACCTAGTAATACGTAAGAATTGTTTTCTCAAGTCCACTTTAGAAGCTAGATGGACAGGGCCTGGGGCTAATGGTAAATACGAATGAAGATACTGGCTCCCCACTTTGTCTTGACAGCTAAGGACACTGATAGATTTATAAATCCCAGAAGAACTGAAGAAGTTTCTAAATCTGAGTGGTCCTCCCCCTCTTCATATCAAGTTCCAAGATGCTAGAATCTCTGGGAAGTCTCTCATAGACATTTAGAGGACCTGAAAAATGACCTGAGATTCTGTCCATCCTCATTTTACAGGTGGATAAAATAAGGTTCAGACAGATGAAGAAATTTGCCCAAAAGTCTCATGGTTAGCTCGTGGTAGAGGTGAGATTGTGCTGTGGCTGCCTGATTCCTTACCTGGACTCTCTTCCACACACTCGTGGCCCCAGTCCCCCCAACTGCAGTGCGTGATCTAACGTTTAGACTCTTATGCAGCCACTCGGAGTCCTGAATCTGCATTTCAAGTCTATAGATGAGTGTCAGAGTCCCTTTGTCCAGTACCCAACAGGTAGAGAACTGCACCGCACTGACTAAATAGTTCTCTGTTATGTTAATAATCACCTCTGAGCCAGTCATAACAAATGCAGCTCTGTACTCCTCAGAGATTTATCTCCTGTGTGTTTATTTTTCCCTTTCTAAATTATCTAATATCTTTTGAAAGCATTTCAAGTATATTGCTGCAAAGTGACACATGAAAATTTTCTTTCTGGGGGACAGAAAGAGGCAGGGATGAAAAACAGAAGCAAAAGATGTGAGATTTGTTCCAAAGGTTGCTGCAGAAACAGTTGTTGAGGCAAGTCACCTCACCTGTCTAGACTCAGTTTTCTTGTTCATTGGCTGAAGGTTGTAACTCAGTGATCTCCAAGATCCCCCCTGGCTGAAAAGTCTCAGGATCCATGGAAAAGTCTCAAGGACAAGGTGAATGTCTCTGAAGGGAAGATAGATCTTGCCATTAAACAAGTTTGAGAAAAATTAAATGTGAGAGACTAAAGCATGTCCATCAATTTCTCAATCAACACTGAGTTCCTATTCTGCTTTCTGCTCTCTCCTCCAAGACTCAGGCTGAAACCAGAGATTTTGATGGTGAAAGCATAGAAGAGATTGAGGGTCATATTCCTGATAGAGCGCCATTGTAATTACTTGTTTTTCTGCCTTTTTGCCTCTTGCATCATAAGCACTAAAAGATCAAGAAATAAGCCTTTTGTTATCTCCATACCTTATTTCTAAAATTCATTTAACTCCTGTACTGCCTTCAGATCACAGTTTAAATGTGACCTCCTCTAGAGAGCCTTCTCTGATTCCCATCTCCAGTCTTTGTCTAGTTCCTCCCATGTGATCCTGTGCTTCTTTCTCTCACACTGCTTGTCTGACTGTAATGTGATTGTTTACCTTCCTGGATGGTAAGTCCCTTGAGGACAGTGTTCATAATAAAGATAGAGTGTTGGTAACAAAGACGTCAATAAGGATTAGCTGAATGGATGGAATTAATTGGCCCCACCAGCCCTTACTGACATAGGCAGGTGGGTAGCTCCTTGGAGAGCTCACAGGGCTCTATCCCTTTGACCAATGATAGGGGGCGCTGTAAGCCAGAGAACACCCATTCCCTCAGCCTGAAGCCTCAGCTGGTCTCACTGAGAAGCGGGGAAAGGCACAGTTCCACACTAATCAGTGGGGTGTGGGTGCCTTTGAGTGGGTGAAGCTAACCCCTCCCGTCTGCAGTGGCCACAAAGCTCTAAGTCAGCATCCCGTCTGGGTCTGCAGCTGCCCAGCTTCTCCACCCCCAGGCTGGCCACATGTCAGCCCAAGGGGAGCCGTGCTCTCAGGAAGCTACATACTTGTGAATCATGGATTTGAGGGGTACTGGGGAGACCTGGGAATACAACAGAGGATTCCATGGTCCTTCTCTTCCAGGGCAGAGCTGACCTCTGAAAACTGAAACTGGAGAAGGTCCTAAGACGTGTGCCATCTCTGCGGCCGTGTAGGGAAACACCTCTCCTCTTTCCTGTCCCTTCTCCTCCAGACCCCAGCCGCTGAACCTTCCCCAAACCCACAGTCCATGTGAAAGTCATTGCATTTAAAAATAGTCTCTTCTGAGCAACAGACAGCCCCAGTCCTCCCTGCCCCGTGAGCCCTGACTGGACCCTCAGCAGGGCTGCCACCTGGCGCTGGGGGATTATGGACCTAAGGTGGCAAGCACTTCAGGTTCTCTCTGTGTCTGGCACCAGCAGGGAGTGAACACCTTGCCTTGCTTCCATCTGGAGCCAATTTCACGGCAGTAAAATTGCAGGGCGTCTCTTCCCCCGGCTCTCTCCCATCCCTGCCAGGGAGTGAAGTCCCCTTAGTGTGAGTCTCTGGCTGAATTCACCTGAATCCTAGGGTGTCAGCATTTCTTTTTGCAGGGAGCTACTCCCAGAGATTTTAAACTAGAAAACACATGTGCATAGTGGAGACATTTTGTGCTCCTTTTTATTGGGGTGGTGGGAGATGGGAAACAGAGCTAAGATTCCAGCACTTGCTCTTTTTTGTTTTTAAGTGACTGTATACTCAGTTGACTGTTTCTATGAAGGGTAATATGAAGTGGAAGCAGAGCTTCTCCTCCTCGACCCTGTCTTAATGTCTTCCTTATGCCCATGGAGTCTGTGTGTTTTCCTTTAAAAATGAGCAGCTCCTTTGTGATTTCTTTGAAGGTTGCATGCTCAGCTTTGCACAGAAGACAGACGTGAGTGTCTCTGCCTGCCGCTCTGTGCCTTGGGAGGGAATGGGATGGTCAGACAGATATAGGATTGTTCTGCTGTCAGACTGGGCTAGAGATCCCATTTCTGCCAAGGTGCTTGAGCCCGTTGCTGTGGAACCTGCTGGAACTGAAATTGACTTGTCCAATGCAATGGGGACATCATTAAACACATCCTTCCTTAAACTCGACTGCTGAGACTCCACTCTCTCTGGGTTTTTGCTTTCTGCCTCTCCAACTGTACCTTCTCAGTCTTCTTTGCAGACTCTTCAGGCTCTTCCTGCCACTGGAATAGGTGTTTCCCCATTTTGTCCAAGGATCCCTTTTCATCCCTTCCCTTCCTTCCTAGCTTCCACACTCCCCCTGGCTAATCCCACTGTCTCCCCTGGACCCACCTTCCACTCTGGTCTGTCCACTGCTGTAAGCAGCAGTATCCCTATGAGCTCTTGTCTAGACCCAATTTCCCCTGGACAGTTGCACTTGGAGGTCCCATGGGTTCCTCAGACCCCTAAGAGTCCAAACTCACTGTCTTCCTCTCAGTCCTCTCTGGTATGACCCATCCCTGCTAGTGGCACCATCATTCACCAAGTGCTGTAAATTCTCACTCCATGCATCTCTTCTGACCTTCACTTCCTCCCTCTTTCCACTATGTCTGCCTTGGATCAGGCCCCTATAGTCTTTCCTGACAATTTCAATTGTCTCATTATTATTCACTCTATCCAGGGTCTTTCTCTATCAAATTCAGCTTTTGCACTGCTGCTCATGTTAAGTTTTTCAAATATAAATCTGAAGTCACGCTGTCTTTGGCTTAAAATGATTCACTTGTTCTCTGTGGCTTTCTGAACAAAGTATTAAGCTCCCAAGAAAGGCATACAAGGCTCCATGTGCTCTGGCTCATCCTGGGGTCCCCAGAGGAGCACCGTTCAAGCAGAATACATTGTGACTGCTATCCCTGCCATTACACAACAGCATGTCCTGTCCTATGTCCCCATTCAACCTATGTTTCCAACCTATGTCCCCATTCTCATCTTCAAGCCTTTTGTTTTCCAGCTCTCAGTTACACAACAGCATGTCCTGTCCTGTGTCCCTATTCAATCTGTGCTTCCAACCTATGTTCCCATTCAACTTGTGCTTCTAATCTATGTCCCCATTCTCATCATCAAGCCTTTTGTGTTCCAGCTCTCAGTTCCTGCCTCTGAGGCTTGCTCACACTGCACTCTTTGCCTGGAATCAACCTTCCACCACTATATTCCTGACCCTCCTCTGTCTCGTCTGTCAGGATCTTTATCGTTCCGGATTCAACTTGAATTACCTCATGGATATTTTCCCTGACCCTGTCTCTGCCTCAGCAGATCTGACTGCTCCTCCAAGGCCTCTCATTCTTCAGTCCCCTCCCACTCACACAGTATCCCCCAGATTCCCACCGGGTTCCTCCCATACTCTGTTGTCACTAGTGGTTGATATGTCTTTCTCTCCCTTAGACAACAAGCAAATCCAGGCCCTTCCTCAGCCTCTAGCTCAGCATCTGCACTTCATACTCATAGGCACTTTCCAAATATTTGAGAAAATAAACTAACCAATGAATAACAGAGAAAATAGGGGGAGGGATGGTCAATGTATCAGCTTCACAAGTTCATCGTAACAGAGGTTCTTAGAATCCCTAAGCTTCTCGAGTCCAGAAAGTCAACTAGATACAGCTCCAAGCTGATCAGTCCCAGGAATACTAGCACTCGTAGGAGACCAGCAACCCAAGCAAGCTACATTATCTTTGTTTAGCATGAGAGATATAATTGTCATGTAGGATAGGATACATGTGTCATGTTTTTTCCTGATAACCATAGAGAGCTTTACGTGAAGCTAGTTTCTCATCAGAAAGAGTTGAAACACAGGGAATGAGATCAGAAGGGTATTTCAGCTGAGATACTGTAGAATTCTCCTTCTCAGTGAGAGGAATCCTTGGCCACAAGAGTGACAGTGCCCACAGCTGCTGGCTACAGTCCCTCTGCCTGTACAGTGACAAGGTCATATACATATTGCCAACTTGGCTCCCTTGGTCTTTCCACTTTTCTGCTCCAAACTTGCCACTCCTGGCTTGTTTTGCCTAGACTTTTTCTGTACTAGGAATATTATGATCTATTTGGTTTCTATATTTTCGAGTATAAGTCACCATGCTATAATGACCCTCAAATTAACAAGTTTGAGTTTTGGATTTTGAATTCTCCCCATACTTTGTTTTGACTTACTGTGAAGCACTTTCATAGCATGTGAATTTATAGCTTCAGTGCTCAGAAGACAGACAGCCTTCTTTCCACTGCTCTACTGTGAAGCAGTCACTGGCAGTCTCTGTTTGCCTCACAGCTTGTATGTCGTAGTGTGATCATCAGCTCTTTGATGGAAAGTATACGGTTCTCACCTTCCTGCCCTCCTTCCTTCCAGTTTCCTTAGACACTGACTGGGTGCCCACTGGTATGCAACAAGCACACTAGGGATCCAAGTGAACAAGGCATAGACCATCCTCAAGGAGTTCCCAGTCTAGCAGGAGAGAAAGACGTGAAAACAATAGTGGGTGGCCTGATCTACACCAGGAGGGTCAGATGTGCCAGGAGTTGGGCCACCCAACCAGGGAACGGGGAGATGTTTGGAAACCGATATTAGAGTAAGACAGAAAACCGGAGGTGGGAGAGAATTGTGGATCATCAAATCCAACCCCTGTGGGAAAAGGCCCCAGAGATGTGTGGGCTTCCATATGGTCACACAGGATTACTGGCAAAGACAAGGCAAGGAATCAGACCCCTTAGTATCTCATCATCTTCCCATCACTCCAGATTTCTCTAATTCGTGGCTGAGTATATAATAAACATGCAGTAAATAATTATTTTCCTGTCCTGTAATGTTCATCAACCTTGGAATGATAAACTGGAAAGGTTTCTAAGATGAGCGAAAGAAAAGGGAACTTGCACTAATGGAGTACCTGCTACATACAAGGCATTTTCCATACTGTGTTTCCTCCAGTACTCACAACCCTAAAAAATAGGTATTATTTTATGTCCATTTTATAGCAAAGAAAACTGAGGTTCAAAAATTAAAGTGCATGTCCAATTTTTTACAAGGAAGGGAGTGGCAGAACTGTGATTCAGACCTAGAGGCCTCTTTCCAAACGAGCACTCTTTCTGGAGACTGAAAAGTCACTGTATCCATAGGTTCATGGACTGCGGGTGACTTCCTCTTCGTCTTTTGGGTTCCCATTGAGTACTCAGAGCTCTTGATCATTGTGTGATGCAGCCAAGCAGGAGACATGGTACCTTTCAAAGGAGGGCCAGTGAGGGAGCGTTTATGCATCATCTCTTCTTTGACCTGGTTTGCAGGGGAGGTGAGACAGGAGAAATCACAGAGCAGGCAGTAGCTGGGGTAAGATCATGGCCTTCATGACTGAGTGAATGCTACTGGGAAATTACATTTGTATTACTAAAGAAGGGCCCAGAATCCAGAGACAAGCTGATAAAATATCGGTCACTATTTTTTAAGAACTTATGAATATGACTTCATTTCCTTCTGAAATTTTAAGCATAAGATTGACGCAGTATACCAGGTTTTTATCTCAGTTCTGCCATACACAATAGCTGAGTGACCATGAGTAAATCAGTAAATCCACTTTCTTTAAATGTAAAACCAGGGGTTTAGATTTTATGACCTCTCATAACTTTCCAATGGAATATTCTGGAAGGCAGAGTGACGAGAGGCTTAGGCACCAAGATTTGTAATGTCCATAAACCTGGGTTTTGATCTTTCTTGACTTTTTCACATTGTGACCTTGTACAAATTCCTTAACTTATCTGAGCCTCAGATCAGTTCAGTTCAGTCGCTCAGTCGTGCCTGACTCTTTGCAACCCCCTGGACTGCAGCACGCCAGGCCTCCCTGTCTATCACCAACTCCCAGAGTTTTACTCAAACTCATGTCCTCAGATATCTAATGGTAAAACAGAGGAGCAACTCATAGGATCTTCATGAGATGAATGAGATCCCTGCGGTTAAGCAGCCTGCTGTCTGATGATCTTTGTTTGTTAATGAAGACCATGTTCCCATGTGATATCCCCTTTGACCATGTCCATAATACCCAGAGAAGGGATGAGGGAAAGGAAGGAAGCAAAGAAAAGCAATCCTTGATAGTAACAGCTAATTCGTATAGGGTGCCTATGAAATGCAGGACATTCTTCTAGGCAGTTTTCGTATATTAATTCATACTAATCTTATAGTGAAAGCTGTGAGGTAGATGAGCTTATCCTCACCATCCGTTTTTTCTTCAGGTGTAGAAACAAAGCTACAGAGAGATTATGTAACTTGCTCAAGATCACATGGGCAGGATGCTGCAGGGCTTGGATTTGAATCCAGACCAGCCTGGCCCCCGTACTCTTAACCACCCTGCAAGCCTTCCTCTTCAGGGCGAAGGTGAACATGCACAAAATAGCAAGGATACAAGGAGCCAAAGCCAAATGTCTGTCACCGGGTGGGTCTTCCTTTCCAGAATGCCTTGCACCCATCAATCCAGGTGTTTAGGAATCAGCTATGGTCCCTATCAGTAGGACACTTAGTAGGCCAGAGAGTACATCAGCAGGCCCTACTGAAGAGTTATACTCATGGGGTCAGTGTGATTTCTGCCTTGGGTTGAGCACAGAAGCTAGAATCAGAACAATTACTGAGATTCTATCTCTTCTATCTACTGAGTTTATCTCTAAACTTATATTTATTCCCTATAAAATGGGGACAAACATTCAATTCACAGGGGAAGGTTTAAGGATCAAAATAATAAATAACTAACACTAGGTGAGGATTTATTATGTACCAGGCCCTGTTGTATATGTACTTTACAAGTATCAGTTCAGTTCAGTCACTCAGTCATATCCAACTCCTTGCGACCCCATGAATCACAGCACGCCAGGCCTCCCTGTCCATCACCAACTCCTGGAGTTCACTCAAACTCATGTCCATCGAGTCAGTGATGCCATCCAGCCATCTCATCCTCTGTTGTCCCCTTCTCCTCCTGCCCCCAATCCCTCCCAGCATTAGGGTCTTTTCCAATGAGTCAACTCTTCGCAAGAGGTGGCCAAAGTATTGGCGACATCTATTTCCCATGAAGTGATGGGACCAGATGCCATGATCTTCGTTTTCTGAATGTTGAGCTTTAAGCCAACTTTTTCACTCTCCTCTTTCACTTCATCAAGAAGCTTTTTAGTTCCTCTTCACTTTCTGCCATAAGGGTGGTGTCATCTGCATATCTGAGGTTATTGATATTTCTCCCAGCAGTCTTGATTCCAGCTTGTGCTTCTTCCAGCCCAGTGTTTCTCATGTCGTACTCTGCATAGAAGTTAAATAAGCAGGGTGACAGTATACAGCCTTGATGCACTCCTTTTCCTATTTGGAACCAGTCTGTTGTTCCATGTCCAGTTCTAACTGTTGCTTCCTGACCTGCATACAGATTTCTCAAGAGGCAGGTCAGGTGGTCTGGTATTCCCATCTCTTTCAAAATTTTCCACAGTTTATTGTGATCCACACAGTCAAAGGCTTTGGCATAGTCAATAAAGTAGAAATATAAATGTATTTAATTCTCAAAACTCTAAGATGTAGCAACTGTTATTGTCATGCCCATTTTACAGAAAAGAAAGTTGAGGCATAAAGAAGTTCAGAAATGTGGTCAAGATCACACAGTTAATAAGTGGTAGAACCAGAATTGGAAGTTCACCATCAAACTCTGTGCTCCTTACCACTGCCCTGCACTCCAGTGATGGGTTGAAAACATTTTGAAAAAACTAAATGTCATTGTTGTCTATTCTCTCATTTCCATGTCTTAAGTCTTTTTTCACCCTATTCCCTTGACCTGGAGTGTCTTTACTCCTCTTCCAGCTACCTCTTACTTGTCTTATGGGATAAAAAGTGAGGTTCCAGAGCCCCACATGATGTCGTTGGAGCTGCCTTACTCTGGCTTGTGAGTGAGAGCTGATAGTTATATTTTCTGGAATTTTGCGTCAGTTGTTAAACATAGGCATTATTAAAAATGCAATTCTATAAACTTACAATCAAACAAATTATATTAAAAATACAGTAATGAATATTTAAAACCCATCACTTCCTCATTTTTTTATTCTGTTACACACTCTAATCTATGCTCTTCAGGTTATTTCCAGCTATTGTACCTGTATGACAAAAACAGTCTTCCCAATTCTGCATTCAGTGACATCACATCTGTAATTTAAAATTGGCCATGATTGAAGAAGATCCATTAGAGTAATTGCCAGATGCTACAAACCAGGATTTTGGTCTTGAGCTAGTTGCTAAGTATTTACCAGCACATCACTGCCGTTAATTAACTGTGCTCTTACCTTTCTGTTAATTTTCTTATCAATAAGATGGAGACAGCATTAGTGCCTACTTCACAGAGTTGTGAAGAATAAACACGATACATGGGAAGGATTTAGCAGAGTCAGTACAGAGTCAGCCATGAATGAGTGGACATGGCCAATATTATTATTTAAGCAAACTTATCATTACGTCATCATCTTATGCAAGTAGCCTTTCCTTCCATCCAACCTGGGTCCCTCCATAGAGATTATCTGTAACTTGATTTTCATCACAGTACACTGGGATTATCAGTTTCTGTGTCATTTCCCCTCTTTAAGAAGTGAGCTAGCTAACAAAGTCTTGAGTTTTCTCTTCTGAACACAGCCCAGTGCCTGATGCACAGTAGGACCTCAACAAACTGTTTAGATTATTAGTGAGCAAAGTGTTTAGAAGGTTCTGAAAAACCAGAATTAGGGAACTTGAGGTTTCTTTAATCACATTACAAACTTTAAGAAATTCTTCTCCACATCCAGGCACTGCTGGAATATTATGTTTGGGGTTCATGCCTTGGGAGTACCTTATCATGTGGTCATTTTGGAATTTCAGGAACCAAAAGTCCCCTGTTTTGGTGCCCAGACAGACCTACCACACAGTGAACTCTTTTATGACAAAGTTCTCAGTGTGTATAATATGGAGCCCCTGTGATAGTTTTAGCGTGTCTAGGAAGAATATAACCAGTAACTTTCCAAACCACTTGAAGGTAGCTGGAACTGCCTCTGCCTCAAATATTTAGAGGAAAAAAAGATCTTGATGTCACATCAACAAACTCTTAAAGAGATTGCACATACCTGGAGTGCTTTTCAAGGCCTAGGAGCCAGTGATTGCAGGCTGATTTCAGGCAGAAAGGAGGGGAGAGGCCAAAGGCATGTTGAAAAATCATTTTTTGTCTGTTGTTCCTTTGTATGAACTGGTTGCTGGCTTATGCAACACCCAGTAATTAAAATGGCTGGAATGCTTTGCATTTTTAAAGCAACGTGAAGGCGGCTCAGAGGCCTCTAGCTGGAGCCAACTCGAGGCCCAGTGATCCTGCCCTGGCTGCCCCTTGGCCTGGCAGAGGTGGTTGGCATCTGCCTTAGGGTGGGGGTGGTAGGGAGTAGGGAGGAAGTCAGATGGGTCAGGAGTAGTCCCCTTCCCCAGTCAGGTGCATCCAGGTGCATCTGCCTCTAGCAGGAAAATACACATGGGCCACCCACCTTCTGGAAGTCTGTAACAGTTAGTGGTGCTGCCAAGAAATGGTAAACAATGAATGAGATAGCTACCCTGTACCAGGTTCTGTACTAATAACATTATGTATATTATCTGAATTCAAGAACAAAACTCAGACCATATCACCCTCCTGCTCAAAACTCTCTGGATCCCTCATGCATTTAGAGTGAATTCTGGATGCCTCCAGCTTCCATCCCCAGCATGATGTAGTCCCTGCCATCACTGCCCCTGCCTCCCCTGCCCTCCCCACTGCTCAACACGTTCCCATCATGCTGGCCTCCTTTCATCCTCGCACCAAGCTCAGTTCGCTTCCGGCTCCAGGACTGCCTTCATCTCCTCCCTGGCCTTTCCTCAGTGCTGCCACAGTTGGTTCCTTATTATTCAGCATCCAGCTCAGTTGTCACCTTCTCAGAGACATAAGCCCTGGTTGAAGTAGGACAACCATCCCCAGTCACTTATGCCTCCCACTGCCCTGTGTTTCAGATTTATTTCCTTTTTGCACTTACTGCTAAGCAAAATCTTATTTGCTTATTTTTTATTCATTGTCTTTTCCACAGAATAGAAGTTCCTTATGGTCAGGGCCCTTGTCTGCCCTTTCTCTGGTGTATCCACAGCACCTAGATCAGTTCGGTTCAATTCAGTTCAGTTGCTCAGTCATGTCCGACTCTTTGCGACCCCATGAACCGGACAACGCCAGGCCTCCCTATCCATCACTAATTCCTGGAGTTCACCAAAACTCATGTCCATTGAGTCGGTAATGCCATCCAACCATCTCAATATCTATCGTTCCCTTCTCCTCCTGCCCTTAATCTCTCCCAGCATCAGGGTCTTTTCAAATGAGTCATCTCGTCACATCAGTTCAGTTCAGATCAGTCGCTCAGTCGTGTCTGACTCTTTGCGACGCCATGAACCGCAGTATGCCAGGCCTCCCTATCCATCACCAATTCCCAGAGTTTACCCAAACCCATATTCATTGAGTCGGTGATGCAATCCAACCAGCTCATCCTCTGTCATCCCCTTCTCCTCCTGCCCTCAATCTTTCCCAGTATCAGTGTCTTTTCCAATGAATCAGTTCTTCGCATCAGATGGCCAAAGTATTGGAGTTTCAGCTTCAACATCAGTCCTACCAATGAATACCCAGGACTGATATCCTTTAGGATGGACCTGTTGGATCTCCTTGCGGTCCAAGGGACTCTCAAGAGTCTTCTCCAACACCACAGTTCAAAAGCATCAATTCTTCGGCACTCAATTATTTATAGTCCAACTCTCACATCCATACATGACTACTGGAAAAACTGTAGTGTTGACTAGACAGACGGTTGTTGACACAGTAATGTCTCTGCTTTTTAATATGCTGTCTAGGTTGGTCAAAACTTTCCTTCCAAGGAGTAAGCGTCTTTTAATTTCATGGCTGCAATCACCATCTGCAGTGATTTTTGAGCCCCCCAAAATAAAGTCAGCCACTGTTTCCACGTTTCCCCATCTATTTGCCATGAAGTGGTGGGACCAGATGCCATGATCTTCGTTTTCTGAATGTTGAGCTTTAAGCCAAGTTTTTCACTCTCCTCTTTCATTTTCATCAAGAGGCTCTTTAGTTCTTCTTCACTTTCTGACATAAGGGTGATGTCATCTGCATATCTGTGGTTATTGATATTTTTACCAGCAGTCTTGATTCCAGCTTATGCTTCTTCCAGCCCAGTGTTTCTCTTGATGTACTCTGCATAGAAGTTAAATAAGCAGGGTGACAATATACAGCCTTGACTCACTCCATTCCTATTTGGAACCAGTCTGTTGTTCCATGTCCAGTTCTAACTTTTGCTTCCTGACCTGCATATAGGTTTCTCAAGAGGCAGGTCAGGTGGTCTGGTATTCCCATCTCCTTCAGAACTTTCCACAGTTTATTGTGATCCACATAGTCAAAGGCTTTGGCATAGTCAATAAAGCAGAAATAGATGTTTTTCTGAAACTCTCTTTTTCGATGATCAAGTGGATGTTGGCACTTTGATCTCTGGTTCCTCTGCCTTTTGTAAAAGCAGTTTGAACATCTGGAAGTTCATGGTTCACGTATTGCTGAAGCCGGACTTGGAGAATTTTGAGCATTACTTTACTAACGTGTGAGATGAGTGCAATTGGGTCGTAGTTCGAGCATTCTTTTGCATTACCTTTCTTTGGTAGTGTAATGAAAACTGACCTTTTCCAGTCCTGTGGCCACTGCTGAGTTTTCCAAATTTGCTGACATACTGAGTGCAGCACTTTCACAGCATGATCTTTCAGGATTTGAAATAGCTCGACTGGAATTCCATCACCTCCACTAGCTTTGTTCGTAGTGATGCTTTCTGAGGCCCACTTTACTTCATATTCCAGGATGTCTGGCTCTGGGTGAGTGTGAGTGAACACACCATCATGATTATCTTGGTCTTAAAGATCTTTTTTGTACAGTTCTTTTGTGTATTCTTACCATTTCTGTCCTTGATTGGGCCCATCTTTGCATGAAATGTTCCTTTGCTATCTCTAGTTTTCTGAAAGAGATCTCTAGTCTTTCCCATTCTATTGGTTTCCTCTTATTTCTTTGCATTGACCATTGAGGATGGTTTTCTTATCTCTCCTTGCTATTCTTTGGAACTCTGCATTCAAATGGGTGTATCTTTCCTTTTCTCCTCTACTTTTTGCTTCTCTTCCTTTCACAGCTATTTGTAAGTCCTCAGACAGCCATTTTGCTTTTTTGCCTTTCTTTTTCTTGGGGATGGTCTTGATTCCTGTCTCGTGTACAATGTCATGAACCTCTGTCCATAGTTCATCAGGCACTCTGTCTATCAGATCTAGTCCCTTAAATCTATTTTCCATTTCTAGTGTATAGCATAAGGGATTAGATTTAGGTCATACCTGAATTCTCTAGTGGTTTTCCCCACTTTCTTCAATTTAAGTCTGAATTTGGCAATAAGCAGCTCATGATCTGAGCCACAGTCAGCTCCCTGTCCTGTTGTTGCTGACTATGTAGAGCTACTCCATCTTTGGTTGCAAAGAATATAATCAGTCTGATTTCGGTGTTGACCATCTGGTGATGTCCATGTGTAGAGTCTTCTCTTGTGTTCTTCACATCATGTGGCCAAAGTATATCAGTCCTTCCAATGAACACCCAGGACTGATCTCCTTGCAGTCCAAGGGACTATCAAGAGGCTTCTCCAACACCACAGTTCAAAAACATCAATTCTTCGGTTCTCAGCTTTCTTTATAGTCCAATTTTCACATCCATACATGACTACTGAAGAAACCATAGCCTTGACTAGATGGAAGTTTGTTGACAAAATAATGTCTCTGCTTTTCAATATGCTGTCTAGGTTGGTCATAACTTTCCTTCCAAGGAGTAAGTGTCTTTTAATTTCATGGCTGCACTTACCATCTGTAGTGATTTTGGAAACCAAAAACATAAAGTCAGCCACTGTTTCCATTGTTTCCTAATCTATTTCCCATGAAGTGATGGACCAGATGCCATGATCTTAGTTTTCTGAATGTTGAGCCTTAAGCCTACTTTTTCACTCTCCTCTTTCACTTTCATCAAGAAGCTCTTTAGTTATTCTTCACTTTTTGCCATAAGGGGGGTGTCATCTGCATATCTGAGGTTATTGATATTTCTCCCGGCAGTCTTGATTCCAGCTTGTGCTTCTTCCAGCCCAGTGTTTCTCAAGATGTACTCTGCATAGAAGTTAAATAAGCAGGGTGACAATATACAGCCTTGACACACTCCTTGTCCTCTTTGGAACCAGTCTGTTGTTCCATGTCCAATTCTGTTGCTTCCTGACCTGCATACAGGTTTCTCAAGAGGCAGGTCAGGTGGTCTGGTAGTCCCATCTCTTGAAGAATTTTCCACAGTTTATTGTGATCCCCACAGTCAAAGGCTTTGGCATAGTCAATAAAGCAGAAATAGATGTCTTTCTGGCACTCTCTTGCTTTTTCCATGATCCAGCAGATGTTAGCAATTTGATCTACCACTGTGGGCAGGAATCCCTTAGAAGAAATGGAGTAGCCATCACAGTCAACAAAAGAGTCCGAAATGCAGTACTTGGATGCAGTCTCAAAAATGACAGAATGATCTCTGTTCATTTCCAAGGTAAACCATTCAATATCACAGAAATTCAAGTGTATTCTTGACCAGTAATACTGAAGAAGCTGAATTTGAATGGTTCTATGAAGACCTACAAGACCTTTTAGAACTAACACCCAAAAAAGATGTCCTGTTCATTATAGGGGACTGGAATGCAAAGGTAGGAAGTCAAAAAACACCTGGTGTAACAGGCAAATTTGGCCTCGGAGTACAGAATGTAGCAGGGCAAAGTCTAATAGAGTTTTGCCAAGAGAATGCACTGGTCATAGCAAACACCCTTTTCCAACAACATAAGAGAAGACTGTATACATGGACATCACCAGATGGCCAACTTTGAAATCAGATTGATAATATTCTGTGCCACCAGTGATGGAGAAGCTCTACACAGTCAGCAAAAAGACGACCGGGAGCTAACTATGACTCAGATCATGAACTCCTTATTAACAAATTCAGACTTAAATTGAAAGAAAGTGGGGAAAACCACTAGACCATTCAGGTATGACCTAAATCAAATCCCTTATGCTATACTGTGGAAGTGAGAAATAGATTTAAGGGACTAGATCTGATAGCGTGCCTGATGAACTATGGACAGAGGTTCATGACATTCTACAGGAGACAGGAATCTAGACCATCCGCAAGAAAAAGAAATGCAAAAAAGCAAAATGGCTGTCTGAGGAGGCCTTACAAATAGCTGTGAAAAGAAGAGACATGAAAAGCAACGGAGAAAAGGAAAGATATACCCATTTGAATGCAGAGTTCCAAAGAATAGCAAGGATAGATAAGAAAACCGTCCTCAATGACCAATGCAAAGAAATATAGGAAACCAATAGAATGGGAAAGACTAGAGATCTCTTCAAGAAAACTAGAGATATCAAGGGAACATTTCATGCAAAGATGGGCTCAATCAAGGACAGAAATGGTATGGACCTAACAGAAGCAGAAGATATTAAGAAGGGGTGGCAAGAATACACAGAAGAACTATAGAAAAAAGATCTTCACAACCCAAATAATCATGATGGTGTGATCACTGACACTCACCTAGAGCCAGACATCCTGGAATGTGAAGTCAAGTGGGCCTTAGGAAGCATCACTATAAACAAAGCACCTAGATCAGTATTCAATAAATATATGTCAAGATAACAAGTCTTTGCAGCAACCAGGCAAGCTAGACATCATTGTCTTCACCTTCCAGGTGAGAAAGCTGACGCTCAGGGAGGTTAAATAACTTGCCCAAGGTCATCCCATAGGAGGGGATGTCCCCAAGTTCTGTCTGATTCCTAAGCCCATCCTTTAGGATGGGTATGCAAATGGCACCCCACTCCAGTACTCTTGCCTGGAAAATCCCATGGACAGAGGAGCCTGGTGGGCTGCAGTCCATGGGGTCGCGAAGAGTCGTACACGACTGAGCGACTTCACTTTCACTTTTCCCTTTCCTGCATTGGAAAAGGAAATGGTAACCCACTCCAGTGCTCTTGCTTGGAGATTCCCAGGGACGGGGGAGCCTGGTGGGCTGCCGTCTATGGGGTCGCATAGAGTCGGACACGACTAAAGCAACTTAGCAGCAGTAGAAGCATGCACAGGTGACTGCATTTCAATGGAAGGAATCAGGACTCAAGGCTAACTGTCAGTGCTTTTGTAATATAATGATGGTAGGATCAAGAAATAAGAATGTAAACGCATGATGGAACCCACCCTGCTAGTGGTCTGTCCAAATTTTGCCACCTTGCTACCTTGGATGAATTAATTTCCCTCTGTGAGCATTTTTTTTTAAAATGTGCAGTGGGTGTCTGCTTCCACCTCCCAAAGGACAATTATATAAGAACGTGGGAAGTCCCAGCATTCTAATGCCCCTCTGCTGTCCTGAGATGGAGAGACTGGTATATTGGCATCGATCACTAGAGTGGGAGCCACACCCCAGGGGAACAGTGCTCCCCTGACTATGTTGATAACCTCAGCACTGAGCAACTAGATTTAGAAGTTGGCCTTTAAAATCATTTGGGCTGTTCGAGGAAGGGCAGACTAGGTTAAATAAGGAACATTATCACTATATTGCCTCCATTATAGGAAGTGATTACTCTAGAGTCTGCCCCAACCTCACCCCCATCTCCTCCTAGCTAAGCAGAATCTGTGTCCTTCCTCACCTTGACAAGGCTGTATCTTACTCCAGTATTGGATTTTTAAAAAGTGTTTTATTTTGATGTAATTTCTATCTATAGAAAAGTTTAAAGAATAGTTCAAAGAAATACCAGATACTTCTTGCCCTTAGAGCTCCCTAAGTATTTCAGCATTCATTTCCCAAACACAGGCCTCCATCAGCTCCTGCAGTGTGGAGCAGTTTAGGCAATGCGGTTTGCATTCCAAACCCCAGCTCCCTGTCTTACTCACTGTGTGCTTTTATGCAGGTTTCACTCCTCTGGACCTCAGTTTCCTCATCTGTACATTGGGGGCACTAAGCCACCTATTATCATAGAGTCAATGTGAGAATTAAATGAGATATCCCATGTTAAGGGGTTGGCACAGTGCTAGGGATGTGAAAAGTATGTAATAAATAAGTGGGAGTGTTTTGCCAGAATGCTATGGTGTTTTCTTCTTTAAAATGGTTTGACTTCTTGAATTTCTTTTCATCTTTCTTCAAGCCAATTTTCATGGGAGAAAGCAAGACAGGTTCTTTCCTTCATTCGCGTCTTTGCTTACTGAACAGTGATACCAGGTCTGACTCTGTTTTGAATACTGAGATAGAGCAGCTAACAAGGCAGTCGCAGTTCCTGTCCTTAGAGTTTGTGTTTGCATGGTGGGGACAGACAGTAGACATGAAAGCAAATGGAGAGACCATTTCAGCAGGTCATAAGTGCAATGAAGAAGAGAAGACCAAGTGACTCTAGGGCCAGGAAGCATAAAGGGGATTCCTTTGATTAGGTTAACCAGAGAAAACTTTTCAGATGAAATCAAAGTTCTACTATATCCTTTTAATCTGAGAAAAATGTCTTCTGGGAATATGTCAGGCACAAGTTGGTTGCTCAATAAATGTTTTTCTCCCGATTGTGTGCAGAGTGGGATGCATGAGAGTTTTAAATCCTCTGCAAAGAATGTAATCATGGGAACAACACTTCTCTACCACTTGCTTGGAGCTGTGCACGTCACATCAGTTGTCCTGTCAGCCTTCCTGCCCTCCCTCTCAAGTAGATGTCATTGGCCTCATTTTATAGATGAGGAGACTGAGGTTTGCAGAAGCAAGTTCATTTGCCCAAGAACAAAGAGTCAAATGTTCTCTGACTGCATCTTGCACCAAAAATGAGTGTCAGGTTCTTACTGTTCACAGGGACAAAGCAGCAGGTTTTCATCTGAGGAAAGAGGGTTGTGCTGGATGTCAGAGGCACTTTTCTAACCCCAGCCCTGTGGCTTGTGAGCCTTGAGTTTCTGTATAACCCTCCTTGACACTGGATGGTTCCTCACAGTGTCTACAGCTGAATCAGGTGAGTTCACCTGGTTTGTTACTTTCTCTGCCTCCTCTTTGATGGGGAAACGTAATGCAAAGAGGGAAGAGAATTAGGAAAACAAATGATCTTGCGGGTACCGCCTGCACCAAGGTATCACAGCGCAAGAGAGTGGGTCTAGGAGGGGCACAAAGGGGAGAGATGACTGCCCTACGTCACAGCATCCAGCCTAGTGCCCTGTGCACAGTAGGAGCTCAAGCCTGCTCTCGTATCGACAAGTGTTCTCTTATGCCAGTTAGAAAAGCAGTGCCACTGCTGCTGGCTGCCCCTCATGCAGTGTGAAGATGTTGCCAGCTATGATTTGCTGCTCTGTTCCAGGATTCCTGTTTTAAGCAGGCCAGTGACATATTAGGGAGTTTCCAAAGTAGAGTAGATAGGGGCAAGTTACCATTGTGGTTAATTGACTATATTAGTTATCTATTCTTGCCCAACAATATTACCACAGTTTCAGTGGCTTAAATCAACATTCTTTTGATATCTCATGGTTTCTATGGGTCAGGAGTCCAGGCCTGGCTAACTGGGTCCTCTGTAAGGCCACGATCAAGATGTTGACCAGGGCTGTGGCTTTATCTTCCTTGCTCCGTGTTTGTGGCCACATTGCATTTCCTGTGGACTCAGTTTCTCACTGGCTGCAGGCAGAAGTTCACCCTTAGCACCTTGCCTTGTGACTCTCGGTAGGAGCTCACTTTATAGCACTGGCTTCTTCAACGTCAGCAGAGAAGAGTACCTCCTCCCCAGATGGATACTGCAGTCCTATGTAATGTGATCATGTACACATTTACATGTATAATCATATCCTTCCCATCTCTTTTGCTGTATTATTCTGGTGGAAGGCATGTCATGGTCCTGCCCACAGTCAGGAAGGGAACTATGCAAAGATGTAGATACCAAAAGGAGGGGATAACAGGGACCATTTTGGCTTACCTTCCAAAAAGACTGATAAAAATGTTGAAAACTTCAGAAAGCATGGTGTGTGGAAAACAGTCAAAATTACTTGAAAATTTTTACCTGGGAAAGAGGAAAATAATACTAATAATCAACCCTTATTTATTGATGAACTATGGACTGAGGTTCGTGACACTGTAAAGGAGACCGGAATCAAGACCATCCCCATGGAAATGAAATGCAAAATGCAAAAAGCTGTCTGGGGAGGCCTTACAAATAGCTGTGAAAAGAAGAGAAGCAAAAAGCAAAGGAGAAAAGGAAAGATATAAGCACCTGAATGCAGAGTTCCAAAGCATAGCAAGAAGAGATAAGAAAGCCTTTCTCATTGATCAGTGCAAAGAAATAGAGGAAATCAACAGAATGGGAAAGACTAGAGATCTCTTCAAGAAAATTAGAGATACCAAGGGAACCTTTCTCGCAAAGATGGGCTCAATAAAGGACAGAAATGGTATGGACCTAACAGGAGCAGAAGATATTGAGAAGAGGTGGCAAGAATACACAAAAGAACTGTACAAAGAAGATCTTCAAGACCAAGATAATCACGATGGTGTGATCGCTCACCTAGAGCCAGACATCCTGGAATGTGAAATCAAGTGGGCCTTAGAAAGCATCACTATGAACAAAGCTAGTGGAGGTGATGGAATTCCAGTTGAGGTAATTCAAATCCTGAAAGATGATGCTGTGAAAGTGCTGCACACAATATGCCAGCAAATTTGGAAAACTCAGCAGTGGCCACAGGACTGGAAAAGGTCAGTTTTCATTCCACTCCCAAAGAAAGGCAACGCCAAAGAATGCTCAAACTCAGAGTTGCGCTCATCCCACACACTAGTAAAGTAATGCTCAAAATTATCCAAGCCAGGCTTCAGCAATACATGAACTGTGAACTTCCAGATGTTCAAGCTGGTTTTAGAAAAGGCAGAGGAACCAGAGATCAAATTGCCAACATCCACTGGATCATGGAAAAAGCAGGACAGTTTCAGAAAAACATCTATTTCTGCTTTATTGACTATCCCAAAGCCTTTGACTGTGTGGATCACAATAAACTGTGGGAAATTCTGAGAGAGATGGGAATACCAGACCACCTGATCTGCCTCTTGATAAACCTGTATGCGGGTCACGAAGCAACAGTTATAACTGGACATGGAACAACAGACTGGTCCCAAATAGGGAAACGAGTCCATCAAGGCTGTATATTGTCACCCTGCTTGTTTAACTTCTGTGCAGAGTACATCATGAGAAACACTGGGCTGGAAGAAGCACAAGCTGGAATCAAGACTGCCGGGAGAAATATCAATAACCTCAGATATGCAGATGACACCACCCTTATGGCAGAAATTGAAGAGGAACTCAAAAGCCTCTTGATGAAATGAAAGAGGAGAGTGAAAAAGTTGGCTTAAAGCTCAACATTCAGAAATTGAAGATCATGGCATCTGGTCCTATGACTTCATGGCAAATAGATGAGGAAACAGTGGAAACAGTGTCAGACTTAATTTTTTTTGGCTCCAAAATCACTGCAGATGGTGACTGCAGCCATGAAATTAAAAGACGCTTACTCCTTGGAAGGAAAGTTATGACCAACCTAGATAGAATATTGAAAAGCAGAGACATTACTTTGCCAACAAAGGTCTGTCTAGTCAAGACTATGGTTTTTCCAGTGGTCATGTATGGATGTGAGAGTTAGACTGTGAAGATAGCTGAGCACCGAAGAATTGATGCTTTTTAACTGTGGTGTTGGAGTCCCTTGTACTGCAAGGAGATCCAACCAGTCCATTCTGAAGGAGATCAACCCTGGGATTTCTTTGGAAGGAATGATTCTAAAGGTGAAACTCCAGTACTTTGGCCACCTCATGCGAAGAGTTGACTCATTGGAAAAGACTCTGATGCTGGGAGGGTTTCGGGGCAGGAGGAGAAGGGGACGACCGAGGATGAGATGGCTGGATGGCATGACTGACTCGATGGACATGAGTCTGAGTGAACTCCAGGAGTTGGTGATGGACAGGGAGGCCTGGCATGCTGCGATTCATGGAGTCTCAAAGAGTCGGACACAACCGAGTGACTGAACTGACTTGAACTCAACTGAGGGCTTTTCATATGTTGCCTCACTTAAGTGTCACAGAACCCTAGTTACTGTTATCGTCCCCATTTTACAGATAAGGAAACTAGGTCAAGATATGCAGATGTGACACAGCTATTGGGTAGTACTGCTGGGAGTTGGACCCAGGCAGCCTGCCTCCAGGGTTCATGCCTGGCAAAGACTGTCAGTCATTAGAAGACAAAGTCGGGTTTCCCCTAAAAGATACTAGGACCAAAGAAGAAAAACTACCAGGTGGTAGTTTTGGGGCTTACCCGAAGCTCCGAGTCCACATTGCCGGGGCAGAATTTGCCGGCACTGAGGAGCAGCTGTCCAGGTTAGACTAGGAAGTGGCTTCTGCCTACTGCAGTCTCCACCATACCCCATTGTCTCTTCAACTGAAGCCATAGGTCGGTTACTTCTCATACTGCTGTTTCAAGGCACCTCGGCCAGGCATTCAGGTAGTCTAAAATTGTGGTCATGGGAGGAGGCAAAGGAGGAGCTGGTCCTCAGTGACCATGTGTGAGGCTCAGCAATTGTAGGAAGAAAGTCTTCAGACAAGGATACAAATATAAAGCAGGTCAGTCTCCACCATGAACTGAGACAAAAGGCCCTCACCTCTCTGGGTCTTAACTCCCTTACCTGTTTAATGGCAGTGGTAGCTCTGGTCCTTGGGAGAATCCAGTGAGATCCTGGAGAAGAAACTAACTCCTATACATCCTTCAAGGCCCAGCTCCATAGTCTAAAAGAAGCCAGATTCGTGGTATTAGATCTACAAGACTTGAAAACCCATGTGTTTTTCTTTTTTGTTCAGAGATAGTTTGAAGAGGGAAAGATCCCAACCCTTTGAGAAAATAGAAAGGGGAGGATGCATGGAGGGAAAGCACCACTGTGAGGTCAGGAGTTCTTTGTGGATACTTTTGTTCTATTTTTCAAAGAAAGCTATTCTTCAAGAGAGTGAAAAGAAAGAGTAAGGAGAGAAATATATTCTTTTGTGGGTCTTCCCTGCCCAAGAATCCCAAAGCAACCCCTGGAGTAATGAAATGCATCATTAAAAAAAAAAAAATCATGGAAACCTTTTAACAGCAATAGTGCTTTGGCCCTACCTCAGCCAATTATCATCAACAATAATAATAGTTGACACTTAAGTAGTGTATTTATTTATATTTACACTTTAGCACATATTTATTATGTGCCAGGCAAGGATATAAGTACTTTATTATTGATTCCTTTAAGCCTCAGGTCGGCCCTGTGGGGCACACATTATCATAATTCCATTGATAAGTGGGAACTGAAACCCAGAAAGGTTAGGTAACTCAGCCAAGGCCACACAGCTCATCAGAGGCAGAGCCAGGATTCATGCCCTTACAGTCTTGCTCTAAGACTTGAACCTTTATGTCGATTTTATATCATGCAACTTTACTATATTTACTGATTAGCTCTAGTAATTTTCTGGTGGAGTCTTTAGGGTTTTCTATGTAGAGCATCATGTCATCTCCAAACAGTGAGAGTTTTACTTCTTTTACAATCTGGATTCCTTTTATTTCTTTTTCTGCTCTGATTGCTGTGGCCAAAACTTCCAAAACTGTGTTGAATAGTAGTGGTGAGAGGGGGCACTCTTGTCTTTACTTTAGGGGAAATGCTTTCAATTTTTCACCATTAAGGATAATGTTTGCTGTGGGTTTGTCATATATAGCTTATATTATGTTGAGGTATGTTCCTTCTATTTCTGCTTTAAATGGATGTTGAATTTTGTCAACACACAGAAATCCCTTGCATTCCTATACACTAACAATGAGAAAACAGAAAGAGAAATTAAGGAAACAATTCCATTCACCATTGCAATGAAAAGAATAAAATACTTAGGAATATATCTACCTAAAGAAACAAAAGACCTATGTATACAAAACTATAAAACACTGGTGAAAGAAATCAAAGAGGACACAAATAGAGAAATATACCCTGCTCATGAATTGGAAGAATCAATATAATGTGAAAATGAGTATACTACCCAAAGCAATTATGGATTCAATGCAATCCCTATCAAGCTATGAGTGGTATTTTTCAGAGAACCAGAACAAACAATTTCACAATTTGTGTGGAAATATAAAAAACCTCGAATAGCCAAAGCAGTCTTGAGAAAGAAGAATGGAACTGGAGGAATCAACCTGCCTGACTTCAGTCTGTTCTACAAAGCCACAGTCATCAAAACAGTATGGTACTGGCACAAAGACAGAATATAGATCAATGGAACAAAATAGAAAGCCCAGAGATAAATCCATGCACCTATGGACTCGTTATCTTTGACAAGGGAGGCAAGAATATACAATGGAGAAAAGACAATCTCTTTGACAAGTGGTGCTGGTCAACCACTTGTAAAAGAATGAAACTAGATCACTTTCTAACACCATACACAAAAATAAACTTCAAATGGATTAAAGATCTATACGTAAGGCCAGAAACTATAAAATTATAAAACATAGGCAAAACACTCTCCGACATAAACCACAGCAGAATCCTCTATGATACACCTCCCAGAATATTGGAAATAAAAGCAAAATAAACAAATGGGACCTAATTAAAATTAAAAGCTCCTGCACAACAAAGGAAACTATAAGCAAGGTGAAAAGACAGTCTTAAGAATAGGAGAAAGTAATAGCCAATGAAGCAATGGACAAAGACTTAATCTAAAAAATATACAAGCAACTCATGCAGCTCAATTCCAGAAAAATAAAAGACCCAATCAAAAAGTGGGCCAAAGAACTAAATAGACATTTCTCCAAAGAAGACATACAGATGGCTAACAAACACATGAAAAGATGCTCAACATCACTCATTATCAGAGAAATGCAAATCAAAACCACAATGAGGTACCATTTCACGCCAGAAAGATTATACAGGTAACAATAACCCTGTATGGGAGACAACAAAAGAGACACAGATGTATAGAACAGTCCTTTGGACTCTGTGGGAGAGGACGAGGGCAGGATGATATGGGAGAATGGCATTGAAATGTAAATTATCACGTGAAATGAATTGCCAGTCCAGGTTCAATGCATGATATAGGGTGCTCGGGGCTGGTGCACTGTGATGACCCAGAGGGATCGAATGGGAAGAGAGGTGGGAGGGGGGGTTCAGGATGGGGAACACATGTATACCTGTGGCAGATTCATGTCAATGTATGGCAAAAGCAATACAATATTGTAAAGTAATTAGCCTCCAATTAAAATAAATAAATTTATATTTTAAAAATTAATTAATATTTTAAAATATTAATTAATATTTAATTAATTAATAATTAATTAATTGTCTATTCAGACCCTCCAGGATTGATTGAGCATGGATAAGGTACCATGCTGAATGCCAGGGAATGAATGGAAAGAGGAAGGAGGCATAAGGAAAGAGCAAGACCGCAAAAGCTGAGTCTCCCAAGCAAAGTCCACTTCCTGGCTATGGGACCTCAAGGAGGACTCTAAGCATGTGGGTGTTTCAGGTCCTGGTAGTTCTAGTACCTTAAAACAGTTAAAAAAACAATCAATGGAAGAAGGGAGAAAAGGCGAGACAGAGGGACAGATAGAAGAAGATAGTGAGGGAGGAAGGGAGAAAAGAAATAGAAGTAACAATATTTATAATAGTAGCCTGCTCTTAGCAAGTGTTTATTTTGTCAGGTACTGCTCAGTGCTTTAACCACATTATGTTATTTAATCTCACAGTGACAACCCCATGACATTGTTAATACTACTATCTCCTTCTGAAGGATAAAGAAACCGAGGCATGAGAAGTTCATTAGCTTGTTCAAGGTCACATGGCTGGCGAGTTGGGGGAGCCAGGATTCTGACCAGGCAGTGTCATTTTAGTGCCCAGACTCTTAGTCGGTAGCAAAAACAGTAAATATTTGAGGTCAAGGTGTAATCCCACCCGTAGCAGGGTATTTGGCGGATTATAAAACTCTTTGTGGTGAGGTTTCCAAGGGTGGAGTTGGGGACAGAAATTTCCGGGGTTCTCAGCCAGCAATTCTCAACTAACACTTGGGTGGAAAATGCCAAGATAATCGGAGACGTGAAATAGAAACCCATCACAGCCGACCTCGGCGCGCAGCTCAGAGGCCCCTTGGTGGCCTGATCCACTCAGGGGTGGCTCAGTCTTATGCAGTTCTACTCTGGTCACCTGTAATCTTACTCCTCAGGACACACTTCTGAGATACCCTTCTCATTTACCTCCCCGTCCCCCCAGGGCCACCTGCAGCCATGAAATCCCAACCTAGTTCAGCAAAGCACAAACCAGATGCATTGTCCCACATCCATGAGCCAACAGCTGTTTAATTTGTGTCCAGGCAGGTAGGCAAAAGAAGAGAGAAATCAAGGGAACACACATCGAGGGGCTCATTCAGGGATACATAGGGTTCCAGGTAGATTTGGTGATGCCAGGGGCAGAACACAGAGGTTTGCTCAGCCTTGACAAGAGAGGAAGCTCTTTGTTCTGGCTCCCTCTGCCATGTTTTGCTTTTCTGCTCCCGTTATCCCATTGCATAATGGGGCCACCAGTACCTGCTCAACCTTTCGAATACTCTAGGCAAGTATACTGGCATGGGTAGCCATTCCCTTCTCCAGGGAATCTTCCCAATCCAGGGACTGAACCCAGGTTTCCCACATTGCGGGAAGATTTTTTACCATCTGAGCCAACAGGGAAGCTCATCATAGCTGCTACTGAGGATTGAAGGAATTGATATGGATAGTATCACCGTTGGAATCTGCAAAGTGTGTGCAGCTGATAGCCACATTCTTCCTATTAATGCATTTCTGGGAGAGGCAATGTGTTGGAAGGGAAAGCACATCATGAGAATCACGCAGACCTGGGTTTGCTTCCCAGCTCTGCCACAAACCAGCTGTGTGCACTTGAGTCGCTCAGTATACTTCCCTGTGCTAGGATTTCCTCTCCTGTGAAGTAGGGGTAGTAATGTCCACTTCAGAGCGTCTCGGGGAGATGAAATGAGATGCACCTGATTCCCAGAAGGAACTTGATGAAGAGGGACGAGTAGTTTGGTGTCTTACGTCCACAGTTCTTCACCATTGTCATTCCCTCAGGGCAACCTTCTCTGACCTCTGGGACCAGATAAGAATCTGCTGTTGCAAGCTGGCACTTGTAGCAATTCTTTGTGGTATACATCATGTTTACATTTGTTTGAATGATTATTTGATTCCTATCAGCCTTCCTCACCAGCAATATATGGAGGCAGGAACAATGTCTGTCTTGGACCATCACTGTCACCCCAGTTGCTAAGACAAACCTGGCCCATAATAGGTGCTCAATAAATGCATGTGGGGTAAATTAATGAAGGAAGTGAGTAGGAACTTAATATGCTGGTGTATTCCACTTTTTTGGAAAACAGAGTTACAGGTAGGTTTTTGTTATTGGTAGTGAAAGTTCTGGAGTTCATTTTGTTCTGAAGAAATAATTAAGGCATCTTCAAGATTATCGTTAAGATAGTAGTGTCATTCTCGTTAACAGAAGGTTTCCCAGGAGCAATGGTGCAGGTGATCATGGCCTTGTTGGATTAGTCAGATTCACTTGACAAACAGAACCAGGCACCGGACACCTGCTTTGAGCCCCACAACTGACACCACCCTTGGGAAAAGATAAGGAGCGGGAGGCATCGCATCAGTTGGGGTCGAGGCCACCCAGATCGGAACCTCCGGGCATGCGGAGCTGCCCTGGCATTGTCAGGTGGCTCAGGTGTCCTTCCTGGTGTTCCTTCCCAGCCAACACACACTCCAAAGCCCAGCTCTTTCCTCTGGTCCCCGCCTGCTGTCTGCCCTTTCCTCCTCCCTGTGGTTTCGCTGCAAAGCCCAGCCTCAAGAGCTGCCCCTGGAAAGAGGGTTGGAGCCTCACCTTTCTGGGTGAACAGAATGGCCTAGAATTCCCCCTGAGTAGGCTAGGCAAGACCAAACAGTCCACAGTAAGGTACACCTGCCTGAAGCTAGAGTTCACCCCAGCCAAAACTAAAGATTACTCACTGTCAGAAACATCCCCTAAACCTTTCACAAATCATCTGGGCCCTGATAAGTGCCAAGGTCAACATTTAGCCTTTCTTGTTTTCTCTGCCTCTTGGCTGCGATCTCTTTCCTGAGACAGTGGAGACAGAAGTAGTTTGCAAGGGCGAGGCACAGCCAGACAAACAAAAGGATTTCGTTCCCTTTCTGCATTTGATTTTGGTGGGGGAGGTCAGAGCCGGGCCCAACTGCACTCTGGCAAGAGTGGACTCTCCTCCTGGAAACACAGGTCCTGAACAAGGGAAAACAAAATGCTCTCAGGGCAAACATTGTATGCATAATAATTCTTAAAAACTGTAGGAAACTTTAACATTATTTTTTTAAAAAACTTGAAAAAATAAAAGTGAAATTAAAATAATGTTATCCTCTTTTGCTTGCTTTTTATTATGCTTTCTTGGGTGGAGCTACAGTTCAATGCAAACCTTGGGGACTGCACTCCACCCATTGTAATCCCATGAGAATGTCTCCCATTCAAATATCTTCCAGTCTTTGGGTCTTACTAGAAACAGAAGGTTGAAAAATGTGGTCTTATATGGCAGATCCCCTTTGCCTGTAGCCTCTGGCCTAGAAAACTGGAAATGAGAATGTCCTTCTCTTTCAGATGACGTGCACATTGAAAAGTTAATGCTTCTAAGATCCAAGGGTTAAAGCACAGAGTTATCTGCTTCCTGCCATATAACTTCCTGCCTTGAGATGCTGTTTATCAGTTCTTTAACCCTTCTTGACCAGCCAGGACCTGGTAGGAGGAAAGCATTTTCTTCTTGGTGTAGAGCCTTCATAATTCTCTATTCCAGCAATAATTTAGTGTTGTTCACAGGTTTTAGGTAGTATCCCCATCAACTTTTTATCTTAATAGTTAAATTTAGTTAATAGTTAACTAGGACAGTAAAAAAATTTATTTGAAAAAAATAATAAAATAACTAGCAAATCAGATCTACAAATTCATGGATATTATTGCTTAGATAAACCCAAAACTGACACATCAATAAGAGGAGAGAAAAAAGAGTCAATCCAAGGAAAATACTAAGCATTAATAGTAAACTGTTAGGAGAAAATGGCAAAAATGAATGTGGAAAACTAATGTATGAGCTTTAAGAATGCTGCAATTATTTATTTTCTTCTCTCCCCATTCATTTGTGAGTTCTGTTAGTATAGAGACTACCTTTTATTCTTTATATCCCAAGCACTCTCATAGCACCTGACACAAAGGAGCCCAGTATTCAGTGAAGGTGGGATGTACGGATACAAAAATGGTAAATGGAGAGATGGGCTTGACATCTTGGGCTGTGACAAACCCAGCAAGGGTGACGTCTTCTCAGAAGTGCCTTGGGAACAATGTACTTGGGAGGACTTTCCTTCCTAAACATGCTTCTGTGAGATAATAGTTGGTAAACTGAGGGTCAGGGAGGCTGCAGGCTGTGAAATCTAACGTGCCCAAATGCTAGCTAGCTTCCCCCATCTCAGATTCTTCCCACAGACAGAATGTCTAGCTGCTTGGAGTAAAGCAGGAGCTGAGAATATCGGAATCCACAGTGAGGGCACTTCAGGTGGGACACAATACCTGTGTGGCCTTGAATAGGTCACTTCTTGTCTCCTTCCCTGTAGAGTGAATTCATTACAGTGAAAGAAATTCTATGATTCTGGGAGGGGTTGGTTCTGAGTTTGAAACCTACAGAGAAAGCAGAGGGATGTACTGATAAGCTGATGTATGACCAGATTCAGGCTTGAAGAACTGACACCTTGGTGTTCAGCTATCATCTGTGCAGTCAGCATCGTGGTTACCCTGGGTGGTGACATCTGTGGTCACTCACAGCTTCAGGAGTTTTCCTATATGTGCCTGTGGGGGGAAGGCGTGGCTTCTGCTCCTGGGGGCCCCCACTACCTCAGAGCAGTGAGGGCTGCCTCTCCATGCCTTCTAGGAAAGCAAGTTTGCTTCCACTTGGAATTCTTATGCCTCCCCTAGGACCACACTTCACAGTTTACTGAACACTATTCATGTCTTCTGTTACATCTGATCCCCATTGGATCCTACAGGAGGCCACTCAGGGTAGTGCAGAGGGAGGTGGTAACTAGATTCTCTGAGCCATGTGTTATGTAGAAAGAACACCTACAGTGGGTCAGAAAGCTCACCTCAAGGTGGCCCAGGGCCACCTGTGTTCGAAGTGCAGCTCTACCATGTACCAGCTGTTTAACCTCAGGAAAGCCAGATCTCCTCTCTGGGCCACAGTTTCCTCATCTGTAAAATGGGAGAATAATAATATCTTACCTACCTCATATAGGGTTGTTGTGAATATTGAATGGATGTTATCTTGCACATAGTAAGTGATCTATTTCATTATTAATACCTCAGGTTACTTTGATGATTTAGTAAGATAATGGGTGTATTTATTTCCCAGGGCTGTCTTAACAAAGTACCACAATCTTTGCTTTAAACAACAGAAATTTATTCCCTCACATTTCTGGAGGCCAGAAGTCAGTTTCATTGGGCTGCAATCAAGGCATCAGAAGGGCTGTGTGTTCTCTGCAGGCTCTGGTAGAGAATCCCTTCCTTGCCTCTTCCAGTTTCTGGTGGCAGCCAGCATTCCTTTGCTTGTGGCTGCATCTTTATGACCTCTTCTTCCTCCATTTTCACATGGCCTTCTCCTCTGTGAATGTGTGTGTGTGTGTGTGTGTGTGTGAGAGAGAGAGAGAGAGAGAGAGAGAGAAATCTCTCTCTGCCTACAGGGATACTTGTAATGGCATTTAGTGTGTATTATTAGTAACTCAGTTGTATCCAACTCTTTGTGAGCTCATGAACTGAAGCCCACCAGGCTCCTCTGTCCAGGAGTTCTCCAGTCAAGAATACTGGAGTGGGTAGCCATTCCTTTATCTACTAAATGATGACATTTAGGGCCCACCCAACACCACAGTTCAAAAGCATCAATTCTTCAGCGCTCAGCTTTCTTTATAGTTCAACTCTCACATCCATACATGACTATTGGAAAAACCATAGCTTTGACTAGACAGACCTTTGTTGATAAAGTTAATGTTTCTGCTTTTTAATATACTCTCTAGGTTGGTCATAGCTTTTCTTCCAAGGAGCGAGCGTCTTTTAATTTAATGGCTGAAGTCACCCTCTGTAATGATTTTGGAGTCCAAAGAAGTAAAGTCTGTCACTGTTTTCCATTGCTTCCCCATCTATTTGCCATGAAGTGATCGGACCAGATGCCATGATCTTAGTTTTCTGAATATTGAGTTTTTAGCCAACTTTTTCACTGTCCTCTCTCACTTTCATCAAGAGGCTCTTTAGTTCTTATTCACTTACTGCCATTAGGGTGGTATTATTTGTGTATCTTAGGTTACTGATATTTCTCCTGGCAATCTTGATTCCAGCCTGTGTTTGATCCAGCTTGGCATTTTACATGATATACTCTGCATATAAGTTAAATAAGCAGGGTGACAGTACACAGCCTTTACATACTCCTTTTCTAATTTGGAACCAGTCTATTGTTCCATGTCCCGTTCTAACTGTTGCTTCTTGACCTGCATACAGATTTCTCAGGAGGCAGGTCAAGAACTGTGGTATTGGAGAAGACTCTTGAGAGTCTCTTGGACTCCAAGGAGATCCAACCAGTCAATCCTAAAGGAAATCAGTCCTGAATATTCATTGGAAGGACTGATGCTGAAGCTGAAACTCCAATACTTTGGCCACCTGATGCAAAGAATTGACTCTTGGAAAACACCCTGATTCTGGGAAAGATTAAAGGCAGGAGGAGAAGGGGATGACAGAGAATAAGATGGTTGGATGGCAGCACCAACATGATGGACATGAGTCTGAGTAGGCTCCAGGAGTTGATAATGGACAGAGAAGCCTGTGGGCTGCAGTCCATCAGGTTGCAAAGAGTCGGAGACTACTGAATAACTGAACTGACGGCTCACCCAAATAATCCAGGTTAATTTCCCCATCTCAAAATCCTTAATCACATCTATAAATATTCTTTTTCCATTTCAGATGATATTTATAAGTTTCAGGAATTAGGATGTGGATATATTTGGGGAGCCATTTTTCAGCCTAGCACATGCATGGCCTTTTACAACGTTTGCTGGCCCCTGTTCTAGAAGGATAGGGAAGTCACCCCCAGACTAGTCAGCTCCCACCCTTTGAGGCTGCCTTCCGGAGGCCCCTTGACTCACTTTACATCTGGCCCACACTAGGGGTCTCCATTTTGTCAAACACTTCCTAAGACTACGTATGGTTTTCCTTACCTCTGCCCTGAAAAAAAAAGTCAAATTATAGTAACATCTGCAACATTTATGATTTTATGGTCCCATTTTTATCTCCCCCATGACCTAGCACTGTACTCAGGTACAAAAAGGATGGGAAATTTTTAGCAGGCAAGTTCTGTTTTCCAGAGTAGGACTCTTTCTTCACCTTATTTTACAGGCTTGATGGCTTTTTCTGTTGTCCTGGGAGAGTTTTACCTCATCCCCTCTGGCTAAAACTGCTCTCCTGATAACCTATTCCATTCTTACGGAATCAACCATCTTCCCACGGTGAACTGTTCTGCTCCTCGAGCCTTACAAACCTGGCAGGAAGCAGCAGCTCGCCAGTCCAGGTTCGATGCAGGATACAGGATGCTTGGGCCTGGTGCACTGGGATGACCCAGAGGGATGGTACGGGCAGGGAGGTGGGAGGGGGGGTTCAGGATGGGGAACACGTGTACACCTGTGGCGGATTCATGTTGATGTATGGCAAAACCAATACAATATTGTAAAGTAAAAAAAAAAAAAAGAAAGAAATATACTTTCCCTCCCCTTTCCAAGTTTGATCATGCAAATAGAGCTATGTTCATTTCCAGGTTGGTAAAAACTAGCACAAACATAGTGATGAATGAATCTTTGCTGTCAGAATGAATGTACACCACACAAGCACACAGGTAATCCACTCCAAGTAGAGTGTGCATCTTTTTGCACAAGCCACAGTTTGAAAATAAACACAGGACAGTGTTCATATTTTGGTGGGGTATTTGAAATGGCCAATTGTGTATACTGAGTGTGGACATCAGGGTTCTGGCCACCATTGTGTCATGTGATCCTCCCCTGTGCAGAAGGCAGACAGGTGTTATTATCTCCATTTTAAAGAAGGGAAACTGGAATTCCATGGCAGTCCAGTGGTTAAGACTCTGTCCTCTCACTGCCGAAGACGTCAGCCCAATCTCTGGTCAGGGAACTAAGATTCCACAAGATGTGAGGCGGCCAGTAATAAAATAAGACGGAAAACTGGGGTTCCGAGTTGTCAGGTAGGTAACTGGCCTATTATTAGAAAGATAGTAGGTAGCAGACTTGGTCCTGGAGCCCAGCCCCCACCTCGTGTTTCGCTGGCCTGGGTGAAGGCCTCTGTGTAACAGGGGCAATGTGGAGGGTGCCAAGAGCCTGTCCTGGGAATTAGGAAATTGTTCTGGTGTCTTCTCTGCACTGTCAGTGAACTTTTTCCTCTCTGGTTATTCAGTTTTCAGAATTTTATCATCCGTGTCACGGACAATTTCAGGAGGCCAGGATGATTGCATAAAATAGTTTTTTAAAAATAATAGTAACGGCTCCCATTTCACTGGGCACTTGCTATGAGCCAGGCACTATTCTGTGTGCTTTACATGGATTAATTCATTTAATCCTCGTAGCATCCTTATGAGTGCTCTTACTGTAGCCACTTTATAGAGGGGAAAACTGAGACTGAACAGTTAAGAACCTTGATTTGGGCCACACATCTATTGGTTGGAGAATATGTCGTGACAGGAATAAGGACGTTGCTATAGTATGCAGGTAGATAAGGAGAGGTTTCTCCAATGGAGTGGACACATGAATAAAGATAACAGAGAGAACCATGTGGCAATGTGGGAGAAGAGTTTTTAGACCAAGGGAATATCGAGTGGAAAAAACTGAGATGGGAGCATCCTTGGTGTGTCCAGGGAGCAGCCAGTGAGCAGTGGGGGTGGGAGGAGATGAGGTCAGAGATGGGATAGGTGGGGGAGGGGCAGACCGAGTAGGACCTTACAGCTCAAGGAATTTTGCTTTTGTTCAGAGTGACTTGTAAGTCACTGCTGGGCTCTGAGCAGAAGAGTGCCACTTGACTCACATTTGAAAGAATTATTTTGTCTGCCATGAGGAAAAGAAGAAACAATGAGTAGATGGAGGAGACTGCAATAATCCAGAAGGGAAATGATGATAACTTGGACCAAGGTAGATGTGATGAAATATGGTCAGCTCTGATTTTGTTATGAAGGTGTGGGTGGCAGAATTTGTCAATAGACTGGATGTGGAGTATAAGAGAAAGAGGAAAGTCAAGGATAACACCAAGACTTTGGGGCTGATCAAATAAAAGGAGTTGCCATTAACTAGGACAGGAAAGTCTGCAGATTAATCAGTGAGAGTTTGGCTGTCAGCATATTTAACTAGCAGTGCCTGTTAGGCGTCCTAGTGGAGCTGTTGAATAGGCCACTGAATCTGCGGTAGACAGTGAGGGAGAGGTCTGGGGGTATAAATTTTGGGAATCATCAGTACATAGATGATGTTTAAAGTCATGAGACTAAGATCACCATGGGAGGGAGTGTGAATAGAGAAAAGCGGAGACCAGAGTGCTTCAAAATAATCCGCCTGCAATACAGGAGATGCCAGTTCGATTCCTGGGTTGGGAAGATCCTCTGGAGAAGGGATCGGCTACCCACTCCAGTATTCTTGGGCTTCCCTTGTGGCTCAGGTTGTAAAGAATCCACGTGCAAAGTGGGAGACCTGGGTTCGATCCCTGGGTTGGGAAGATCCCCTGGAAAAGGGAAAGGCTACCGACTCCAGTATTCTGGCCTGGAGAATTCCATGGACTGTACAGTCCCTGGGGTTGCAAAGAGTTGGACACAACTGAATGACTTTCACTTTTCAGAGTGTTTCAAAATTTAGAGGTCAGGACAATGAAGAGGAATCAGTGAAGGTGACTGAGATCAAACAGTTCGTAAAAATCACGAATAGTGAAAGTTTTTCAAGGAGGTGGCACGAACAACTATGTCAAGTATAGCTGTTTGATAAAGTAAAATGAGAGCTGAAATTTGATCATTGTGTTTAGCAATATGGAGCTCATACAACACCTTGACAAGTGGATAGGTGGAAATGAGTTCAAGAAAGATTGGAAGAGAAGTTGAGCTTAGAAGTGTAGACTTTTTGCTGTAAAGATGATTAGAACAATTGGAGGATAACGATTGGAGGTAAGTGGAGGATAATATGGAGTCAAGAAAGGTTTTCTTAAGGGAGGTATTGCAATAATGTTTGAATGATAAGGGGAATGATCCAATAGTTAAATAAAAGTTAATGTAGGAGAGAAAGGAAAACTTGGTAAGGCAGTATCCTAAAATTGGTGGGGAAAAGGTGATAGCTACACAAACTGAAAGGGTTCCCATGGGTCTAAGCAGAGTTCATTCAAAGGAACAAGAGGGAAGGCACAATTTATGTGCTAGAAGGTGCTGGAAGGTGATAAATGTGGTGGTGGGAGCTTGGGCATATCTCTTGATTGCTTCTGATATTTTTGATAAAATATGAAGGAAGGTTATTATCACTGAGAATCTAGAGGGGCAGGGAATATTAAAAGTGTTAGAATAAAGGATAAAATATTAAATATTTGCCTAGAAGAATGAGAGAGTGAATTGATCAGGGAAGTATAGTATGAGGACAGAGCTTCAGATGCGTCCTGAGCTTAACAGTCATATTTTTCTCCAGTCACGTTCAGATGTGGTATGTTCTGACCACCTTTGCAGCTGAGAGCAAGATAAGGTGAGACAGGGTGACATTTGTAGTGGGAAGGCGAGATCAATTTTGAACATGTGTTAGCGGTGAAGAAATTAGTTTTCTACAGACACCCAACCGTCTATCAGAATCACATACCTATATCAAGTGTTTTAGTGCAAGTATATTTACTTCTGTGGTCTGGGAACATAGCCCAGTCAGCACATCATTTGGCTGGAAGCTGTCTATTGTTACCCATTGTCAACTAGAGCAGACCTCTGAAGGAAGGGGTCTGATAAGACTAATGAGTTTTTTTGAGGAAGAATAAATTAAAGCATATCTGGGAGTCTTAATCTGGGCAACTAGAGGAAAGCATCATGATAAAAGTGGGAAAGCCCCAGGGAAGCAGGGATATAAACCCAGGACAAAATCAGGTAAGTTTACAGAACAATATTGCATAAGGGTGGAACCGGCTGCACGTCACACTAGGCTTGGCCTTCTGGGCTTCAGAGACCTGGGCTCAAATCTCGCTCAGATCTTGGCTCTCATTCACTGTAAGACCTTAGAAAATGATTCCGCTTCTCAAAACATCAGCTTCCTCATCTGTAAGTGAGAATGATAACACAGCCCTTGCAGAGCTTCTGTGAATTTCATGTACATTCAGCAGGGTGTTGTGGAGGGTCGACTGGGTACCTAGCTTTGCTCCCAGGGATGGGGCTTCCTTGGTAAAGAAAACATTCGTGTTTTTCCCTTCTGGAACTTCCGCTCTGGATGATCATGAGCAAGAACATTGTAAGCACAGAGCCTGGGGCATGAGAAGCACAACAAGTGCTCGGTAGATGTCACTTCCACACTGTCCCTTCCTCAAGTGGCTTCCACAAAAGCTCCTCACCCACTACACTTTCCCAGCCTCCCTCCCCATGGTCTATGGAACTGGTGGCTCTGAGTAGCTCCCTTCACCCTAGTCTCCACACCACAAAAGTACAACCTTCCTCAACTTTCAGCAAAAATCCTTGAAAATCGAGTTCTCCCATCTGCATACAAAGCTGGAGGAAGAAACCAAGTTCTTGGACCCCCAGGTTCCGGAACAGGAGTCCGGAACCTCACTAGAGGTTCTCTGCCCCTCAGGACATTCTTCTCAGGCTTGTGTTGGATGCGTGAGCTCAAACTTGGAAATACAGGATCACACACTCAGTAGTGTGTGAGCCACCCAATCTTTGTATCTGTGCAAAGGGATGCAGAACCCTCCAGGTTCCCCCACACCCCTACCCCAAGCCCCTTTCCAGGCGTTTCCCCTCATCAGCAAACCTGTGCTCCCTCTCACATGTCGGTGCTCCCAGGGGGACTTGCCCGCCTGTGGGGCTCCCTCCTCACCATGTCACTCTCCTCCGCTGTCACCCTTTTGCCTGGATAGGCCGGTCATTTTCTCGTTATCATCATCACCCCAGACCGACATTTGTCCTCTGCTTTCCTGTTTCCAGTTAAACCACGTGCTATCAGGAATCCCAGGTCACACTGACAGCAGTGGGGGGAGGGGGGATTCCCACTGAGCAGCCTCGTGGACTTGGCCAAAGATACTCTGGGGGTGGGTTGAAAGCTGTGGAGACCCTGGGGGCAGATGGCGTGGGCGGGTGAAGTTTGTGGCGGGTACATTTTCCTTCCTTGCCTTGTGCTTTCCTTTCACAGCTGCAGTTCCTCAGAGCCCTAACATTCCAGAGCTAATTTTAGGTTCTTGGGACTGGCTTGTTCTAAGTGACCCCGGCCCCCGCCTTTCCCCTCCGCCCAGCATATTCATTCCGGCCTCTGGGTCACACAATCCACACTCACTCGGGGGCTCTGGCTTTCACTCAAATCAGAGAGGAGTAATTGTGACCCAGGTCCCCCCACCAGCTTAAAGACCCTCAGGAAGCAGGAAACTGAATAGAGGGGGCGTGGGATGGGAATCCTGCAAAGAGAAAAGAGGGTGGGAGGGGGGGAGCCACTTCCTGCCTCCCGAATAAGGAGATAGGGTTTATGGCATCAGTCATGAGCTCACAACCTTCTCAGAGCCTTGGAGAGAAGGACTAGAAGGAAGGATGAAGGAGCAGAAATGTGAATGAAGACAGATTGGTGGATGCCTGCAGTCTCTCCACTCCCCCTACCACCCAACTCACTATTTGTACAGCACATGAACCTGAGCCTACCTACAAAAGTGGCCATGGTCAGAGTCTCATTGGGTTCTCCAATCACAAAGTAGATCTTTAAGCTGGAAGAGACAGATATCATTTTATCCGTGTGTCTTAACTCCACAGCAGGGAGAACCAAGGCCCAGAGACAGAAGTGACTTCCCCAAGGTTGGATCTGAATTCGAGATTATGTGCAGCCAGAGCTGGACTGAGGCTAGACTAGAATTGGGCCTTCTGGCCTCCAACTCAGAGTTCCTTCAGCTAGGGTTCTGGTTCGTTTCTTGTCATTTGAGAGCAGGTTGCCACATCCTTCATCACCGTCAGCACCATCAGGTGCCTCCCTCCCAAACATGCTTCCTCAGCACAGCCCCTTTGCCTGCTCTTTACAGAGGTAAAGTAGAAACTCAGAGAGGAAGTGAGCTCCATGGGGAATGATCCAGCCACCTGCCATGGGCTGGCACAGGGAGCCGTGAGCGACTTACGGAGAGAAAGGGAAATTGTTTCTATGCTCACTTCTTGTCTCTGCCAGTTTATCAGGAAAGCTGATTAAGAACTGAGTCTTCTAAAAGATTCCCACTGGGGAAGAACCTTCCAGTGGCTTCATGAGGATCCCCCGGTCTCCCAGCCACTGGTGACTCCAGTCACTTCTCCTGATGTCCTGGATCTCCAGGCAGTACCACATGGCTAACAGCCTGCAGACAGACTACCTGGATTTGAGTCCCTGCTCTTCATCAGTTTCCACATCTGAAAAATGGGAGTAAAGAGTATAGGGGTCTCGTGAAAATTAAATGAGTTGACGTGATCTATGCAATGTAAAAATTCATCAAACAGTACTCATAAGGTTAGAGCACTTTATGAATTTACTGTATGTATGTTATATATAAAAAGATTAAATAAGTTCATACATTTAAATTAGTACATAATTTAAAACTTAGTAGATAATTTAAAACATTTAAATTAGTACAAAATTTAAAACTTCATGTCTAGCACATGATACTTACTGTTATTGTAACTATTATTATTTAACTCTGGTCTCTCTAAGGACCAACCTTGCTAAGGTTCTGTTCCAGACTGTGTCAATAAAGTGACTCTTGGAATAAAGCAAGTCACACAAATTTTTTAATTTAAACTAAACGAAACTAGTTTAGTGCATATAAGAGTTATATTTATAGTATATAGTAGTCTACTATGTGCATTAATGGCATCATAAACTAACTGTCATCTCAGCCTCCATCAAGTCATAATCTTTTTGCTGGTGGAGGGTCTTGCCTTAGTGGTGGCTGCAGACGATAAGGGTGGTGGTTGCTGAAGTGACAGCAACTTCTTAAAATAAAACTACAAAGGAATTTGCCCCATCAATTGACTCATCCTTTACTTGAACACTTAAGAGGCCATTGCAGGGTTATTAATTGGCCTAATTTTTGAAGTATTGTGTCTCAGAATAGGGAGGCACAGCGGGGAAGGACAGAGATGAGGGAATGACTGGTCAGTGGAGCAGTCAGAACACCCACAGCATTTATTAAGTTCACCATCTTATATGGTTAAGTATTGGTGTGTGCATGCGTGCTCAGGTGCTTCAGTTGTACCTGACTCTTTGCAACCCTATAAACTGTCGCCTGCTAAATCCCTCTGTCCATGGGATTCTCCAGACAAAAATACTGGAGTGAGTTGCCATGCCTTCCTCCAGGGGACCTTCCTGACACAGGGATTAAACCCACATCTCCTGCATTGCAGGAGAATTCTTTACCCACTTAGAATCCTGGGAATCCAATGGTTGCAATATGCAATGTCCCAAAACAATTATAATAATAACATCAAAGATCACCAATCACAGATCACCATAACAGATATAATAATTGTGGAAAAGTACAAATATTGTAAGGATTACCAAATATGACACAGAAACATAAAATGATCAAATGGAAAAAATGGGGCTGATAGATCTGCTCAACCCAAAGTTGCCACCAACCTTCAATTTGTAAAAGACACTCTATCTGGAAGTGCAATAAACGAGGTGTGCCTGTAATGATAATCTCCTGTTTGACTGATGCTTTCCAGTTTACCAGGCACTTTCCCACACTTTCTCTTCATTTCAGTTATCATAGCAATGCTTTAAGATGGCTGTTGTTCTCTCCCACTTTATGGATGAGGAAGCTGAGGCTCCAGAGACAGTTGACCTACCCTAGGTCAGCCAGTACGTGCAGAACTGGGACATGTCCCATGTGACTCTCAGGCAAGGGCTTTTACCCTACCTTGATCTGCCCGTCACCAACTACGTTCTCATATCCTACCCGACTTCCTAGTTAGACAGCAGGTCCCTGACCCTGGTGCTGTCTCTGTCCTTAGGGAAGTGACCTACGCAGGGTCCCACGGCTTAACACGCCAAAGCTGAAACAGAATCCACATCTCATGAATTTCCAGTCTGACACTATTTCCTTCACAACCTTTTATCTTATTGGCCTGTTTCCAATGTAGATGCATTATTACAAAGAGAAAGAGTTTAGTGTTTGTTTTCCCCACTGAATTAAAATAACCAAACCCATTGCATCAGGAATTGTAATTTATCACAGCCTGAGGACACAGGGCATGAAGGTTCAATCCATATTCCACAGCTACCACCAGAGAGCCAGGTCATCTGTCTTCCACCATAGAGTTCAAATTCCTGCCTAATTTCTTCCTCAGGAAGATGGCTTGCCTCGATGAGGTGGGGGAAACCGATGCTGAGAGAGACCCATCCAGGCCCTTGCTGTGGAGAACAGGCATGGGGGCAGCTGCTGAGTCCATACTCCAGCTGTGTGCATCCTTCAGAAGCCCTGCAGGACTCTGCGTCCTGGTCCTCCTCTCCCCTCCCTCCTGCCCTGAGAGTCTCCTAATACAGTTATTTTAAGGAAAGTTTCACAAGGCAAAACCTCACAGGAACTCTGATGTTTGAGGGTTTGGTTCTTCCTGCCTCCCACTGGAGACAGGTTTTGAGGTTGTTTCGCTGAATCACTTGGCAAAAAGTAAATAAATGGAGGAAGGAAACCTTGCTTAAAAGGAATTCTGTTGCCTCCCAAAAAACAAAGCAGCTGTCATCACCAAAGGAATCCGCAGGAGTTGACCTCTCTGGGACTCTGCTTCAGTTCATTCTGGGGCGACCAACCCCTGCCCAGAGAGGAGCCCATCCAGCTCTCTGCAACGTGCTCAAAACTGGGCTGCCCACCCTCCCAGGCAAATGAGCTGTGTACCGCAGGTTCTGGTGGCCCAACCTGGCTGCTGTTCACTGCCCTTCTCCCTTCAAGGTAGAAGAAGAACCCAGGGGTGACCTCTCCCTGGGGCTTGACATCCTGTGAATGTCCTGCCTTCCTCTGGGGTACCTGCCACCTTTGGTTACTTGTGAACATGGCTGCCACCAGCTACCTCTTGCCTCTCATTCACACCCATTACTCTCCTGGGCTTCTGGCCTCCTTAAAAATAAAAAGACACAGCGCTGTAGACCATCAGCTAGTCTAATTCTCTCATCTTACCCTCGTGGAAACTGAGGCCAGGAAAGCATCAGCAACTGATCCTGGGTCACATGGCACCTTTGTAAAAAGTCAAGGCTGGCACTGAGTACCGAGATTCTGTGGCCCCAACTTCCAGAGGCTGGCAACAGCCACCATCTTGTGGATGGTAGAGCTGGCTGAGCCTGCTTGTGCCCTGGGAGCTCCCTCATCTAGAGTGAAAGGGCAGGGAAATAGGAAATTGGGAGAAACATTCAGGGAGACCCCTGGCAGCCACCTGACTAGTTTGAAGTCTGGTCCATCACTGTGGGTCAGAGTCTTCTTAAAGCATCTCATAGAGCATTTCTTTTGTCCTGCCTCAAATCCTTCCGTTACCCCAGGCCTTGTCCACTCCCAGTGTCCCTGGCATTCAAGGCCTCTGACATTTTTCCCATCTTCTCTCCTTACCTGTGTTAACCCTGCCCTCTGAATCATGGTGAGGAATAGAGAAGCCACACCCTGTGCTTGGTGAATGCCCAGAGCCTAAGGGGTGGGGGTTGGGGTGGACATGCCCATGGGTGCCCAAGTCATGCCTCTGTCGGCCTCCCCATCTGTGGTAGAAGGAAGGTCCAGCTGGAGAGGCGCTGTTCCACACTTCCTCCGAGACCCTGGACAAAGTGCTTGCTGTCTCTGAAACCCCATTCCCTCCCCTCACCTGGCATAGTTCAGGGAAGAGTAAAGCTCTGGCACATAGGTGTCCGGTAGATATTCACTCTTCGCCCTCACCTGGAGCAGGCAGAAGAGCTGGGTGCAGGTAGAGAGAGCTCTCTCCTGGGATGCTTAGACTCTAGTGCAAGACTCAGGGCTGTGTGAGGTGCTGGCAGGTGGCGGGCAGACAAGCAGGCCAGCATGGGCGGGAGCATCCCTCCACCACCAGCCGTCTAGACAAGGGCCTCAGAATTGCCTCGTCTCCAGGTTGGGAGGAACGACCTGTCTGAAAGGTCAAGTAGTCTCATCAGAGGCTGATTTGAAAACACTCTTCTGTTAGCTTTTCCATGAAACAGAGTTTCATCCCAGCCCCATCGCCCAGGGTGGCCACTTCCACTGTCAGCTTTGTTGGTGAGTTCACTGTGTGTGTCCCTGGCTCTTCCATATTTAGTGTCATTGAATCCTCCCAAGAGCCCTATGAAGTGACCACCACTTTGCTCTGAGGGAATAGAGGATTCAGAAGGTTAAGTCATTTCCCTAAGGCCACCCTGTGATAATTTCATCTCACAGCTATTTGTTGAGCACCTACTCTATGCCAGGTAGGCTTGGAAATACAGCAGTAAGCAAAGCAACCTGGATTCCCAGCTGACTCCGGGCCTCTCCTACCTCCTCTTAGTACTGCCTCTTCCATCTAGAAGCCACGACTAAATACAGGGCTTGAATAACTTAGAAAGATATTGAGAAGTTGGGATATAATCTTTTTGAGTAAAGCTTAAAATTTCTTTGGGCTTCCCTGGTGACTCAGATGGTAAAGAATCCGCCTGCAATGCAGGAGACCTGAGTTTGATCCCTGGTGGGAAGATCCCCTGGAGAAAGCTACCCACTCCAGTATTCTGGCCTGGAGAATTCCATGGACAAAGGAGACTGGTGGACTATGTCCGTGGGGTCACAAAGAGTCGGACATGACTGAGTGACTCGCTTTTTTTAGAATTTCTACCAGTGGTTCCTCATGGGAGCCGCACTGCCCCTCGGGGTGCAGGTTGGAAACTGATGGGAAGACTTCTGGTTGTCATCACAAGCACTGGGCGCTGTGGGTACTTAGTGGGAGGCTCAGGGATGTGCACAGGACAATTCTGCATGGCTGAGCACTATCCCCACCACCAGGCACTAGAGAGGTGAAAACCCAGTTATAGTTAGCCAAAGCAAGAACCTAACTGCACATTCAGTTCACACACAAAGCATTTAGATGAGGAGCAGTTTCAACAAATACCTCCCCTCCTCTCTTACTTACTCACCACCTCCCATCTCTTTAGGACTTCCCTGGTAGGTCAGATGGTTAAGAATCCACTTGCAATGCCGGAGACCTGGGTTCGATCCCTGGGTTGGAAAGATCCCCTGGAGAAGGGAAAGGCTACCCACTCCAGTATTCTGGCCGGAAGAATTCCATGGACTGTATGTATCGTCCGTGAGGTTGCAAAGAGTCAAACTCGACTGAGCAACTTTCACTTACTTACTCACTTACTCCCCTCCAAAAGGCACTCACCATATAAATTAAGGGAATTCTGCAGTTTGGTTTTTTTGAACCTTACCAAGAATAGTTTCAGGAATTCATGTTGGCTTCCCTGGTGGCTCAGTGGTAAAGAATCTGCTTGCCAATGCAGGAAACATGGGTTCAGTCCCTTGTCCGGGAAGATCCGGCATGCCACGGGACAACTAAGCCTGTGTGCCACACCTATTGAGCCTGTGCTCTAGAGCAGGGAGCCACAGCTACTGAGCCCACTCTGCAAGTGCCGAAGACTGCACATCCTGGAGCCTGTGCCCTCGAGCAGGGAGCCACAGCTGCTCAGCCCACACTCTGCAAGTGCTGAAGACTGCACATCCTGGAGCCTGTGCCCTCGAGCAGGGAGCCACAGCTGCTCAGCCCACACTCTGCAAGTGCCGAAGACTGCACATCCTGGAGCCTGTGCCCTCGAGCAGGGAGCCACAGCTGCTCAGCCCACACTCTGCAAGTGCTGAAGACTGCACATCCTGGAGCCTGTGCCCTCGAGCAGGGAGCCACAGCTGCTCAGCCCACACTCTGCAAGTGCTGAAGACTGCACATCCTGGAGCCTGTGCCCTCGAGCAGGGAGCCACAGCTGCTCAGCCCACACTCTGCAAGTGCTGAAGACTGCACATCCTGGAGCCTGTGCCCTCGAGCAGGGAGCCACAGCTGCTCAGCCCACACTCTGCAAGTGCTGAAGACTGCACATCCTGGAGCCTGTGCCCTCGAGCAGGGAGCCACAGCTGCTCAGCCCACACTCTGCAAGTGCTGAAGACTGCACATCCTGGAGCCTGTGCCCTCGAGCAGGGAGCCACAGCTGCTCAGCCCACACTCTGCAAGTGCTGAAGACTGCACATCCTGGAGCCTGTGCCCTCGAGCAGGGAGCCACAGCTGCTCAGCCCACACTCTGCAAGTGCTGAAGACTGCACATCCTGGAGCCTGTGCCCTCGAGCAGGGAGCCACAGCTGCTCAGCCCACACTCTGCAAGTGCTGAAGACTGCACATCCTGGAGCCTGTGCCCTCGAGCAGGGAGCCACAGCTGCTCAGCCCACACTCTGCAAGTGCTGAAGACTGCACATCCTGGAGCCTGTGCCCTCGAGCAGGGAGCCACAGCTGCTCAGCCCACACTCTGCAAGTGCTGAAGACTGCACATCCTGGAGCCTGTGCCCTCGAGCAGGGAGCCACAGCTGCTCAGCCCACACTCTGCAAGTGCTGAAGACTGCACATCCTGGAGCCTGTGCCCTCGAGCAGGGAGCCACAGCTGCTCAGCCCACACTCTGCAAGTGCTGAAGACTGCACATCCTGGAGCCTGTGCCCTCGAGCAGGGAGCCACAGCTGCTCAGCCCACACTCTGCAAGTGCTGAAGACTGCACATCCTGGAGCCTGTGCCCTCGAGCAGGGAGCCACAGCTGCTCAGCCCACACTCTGCAAGTGCTGAAGACTGCACATCCTGGAGCCTGTGCCCTCGAGCAGGGAGCCACAGCTGCTCAGCCCACACTCTGCAAGTGCTGAAGACTGCACATCCTGGAGCCTGTGCCCTCGAGCAGGGAGCCACAGCTGCTGAGCCCACACTCTGCAAGTGCTGAAGACTGCACATCCTGGAGCCTGTGCCCTCGAGCAGGGAGCCACAGCTGCTGAGCCCACACTCTGCAAGTGCTGAAGACTGCACATCCTGGAGCCTGTGCCCTCGAGCAGGGAGCCACAGCTGCTCAGCCCACACTCTGCAAGTGCTGAAGACTGCAAATCCTGGAGCCTGTGCTCCTCAACAAGAGAAGCCGTTGCAGTGAGAAACCTGCACACTGCAACTAGAGGGTAGTCCCACTTGCCGTAACTAGAGAAAAGCCCGCACAGCAACGAAAATAGCCAAAAATGAAATAAATAAATAATAATTGAAGTTATTAAAAAAAATGAAATCCTGTCACCCATGGTGACCTTACTCCTGGCCTTTGAGTTGCTAATGAAACATCTGAATCAATCCACATTTGTAACTTGAGTTCATGGTGATTCTGTGCAGGCATCAGACTGTTTCATTATATCTCTGATGTAGTCATGAGTGAATACTTACAAATGAAAATACATTATTTTATTATGTTATTTTTATTTACTTTTTTTATAAATTTGTTTTCTTCTTAACATTTCATTTAGGGCACCCTGTTAATTTTTTGGAATTGTGTATGTAGGTTAACTGAATTTTATTTCAACATGGTACGAAGGGCACTATAGGATATGTGTTATGGAAAGGGGCATTGGGTATGAGAAGGTGGGAGTGGGGTGGGGTCACTGCCATAGGTGAAAAGTCACCAGCAGCAGAAGGGCAGGGAGCTCTTCCTCGTCTCTGTGCTCAAACAGACTGGAAGCTGTGTTTGTAGGACTTGGAGAAGAGGTGGGGCATGATTTCCTGGCCTAAAGAGCAGTTTGTCACTAGACTAGATAGTTGATTGGAAAGAGCACTGAGGTTGGCATCAAAAAATGTGAATATGAATCTTGGTCCTGCCACTTCCCGACACTGAAGCCGGGCAAAACCTCCCTGGCCTTTGTTCCTTCATGGTAGACAGAGCACCTTGACTCAGAATGTGGTGATCTTGTGGTGTAACGTCCCTCGGTGCTAGGGTCAGTCTCCAGGGTTCTCAAGATTCCTTGTGCTGCTCAACCACCCAATGCAATGAGTCTGGAGGCAGGAGGGTGGAAGTCATAAGAACATCCACCTTGTTTGAACCTGGGTGTGCCACCTAGGACAGGTCATTTTCCTTCTCTCAGCCTTAGTTTTAGCCTCAGCAAAGTGGTAATTAGAACAGTCCTACCTTGATAAAGGTTATGGTAACATTGGGGATTTAACAAGATAGCATCTGCAAAAAGTACTGGAACTCAGTAAGTATCCATAAATGTTAGTTCTCTTCCTCCAAAACTCCACCTCCCAACAACTCCCCAGACCAGTTCCTGACCTCTGTCCCTTGATTCCAGAGCCAGGCTGGAGGAAGGAAGGAAGTGGAGTCGTGCTCCGACTTGTCCTGGAACAGTGAGCAGAGGTTACAAGTACTCCTACACTGGGGAGTTTCCTCCTCCTTCTCTGGCCAGCTGTAGGGTCTCTGGGGAGCAAAGTGACTAAGATGGGGAGAATTTCTGGAGTTCTCCCTGTCCCTGGCCTTAGGCCTCACCACTGGGAAAAGCAGAGAAAAGTGGTGTCTCAGCCTGGAGATTCTGCACAAGGATTTGGCTCATGGTCCATGGAGACTCTCACCTTCCCTTTCAGCATCGGTGTGGAACTGTATGATATGTTCCGGAGCATTTGAGAACTCACTGCAATTCATAATGAGGATCCCAGTGAAGGGCGGGGGGAGCCAATGCAAAAGCCTGTTTGCCTTGCTTGGCCCAGATCTTAAGGTAGCAGGTGGTCCACAGCTGCGGAGGATGGCCTGAGTGGCCTTGGGAATGTTCAGTAGCGAGGATCAGGTGGACAACCATGGTATGGGGAACCGAGAGGAAGCACAGGCACCTGCCGCAGGACATCTTCTCCCACAGTGCCCCCTACAGTGGGCCTTTGGCAGCAAGGCCACGGGACCCAAGTTCCTCTATATTCAAGCATTTCTAGAAGTCTTGTTCACGCCAAGATGCGAGTGATTCAGGCTGTTCCAGAATCCATTTCCAACAGGCATCAAATCTTTCTTGCAGGGGAGTGGTTTGCCAACGATGCCCACTGAGGTTGGCATCATGAGCATCTCAGGGCAAGGGGAGGTTGAACAGACAAGGCTGTGGACCACCCGGAGCAGCACTGTGTTGGACACCAGCCACTTGGACCTGCAGACACACAGTCTCACAGGGACCCATCTCCCAGTGAAGACCAATAGTCAGAGAGTGGCATGAGCCACTCCATCCATGGGCATGGACCAAGGTGTCTGGGGAGAAAGTGGGTGGGGAGCAGGAAAGGCCTTCCAGAGGATGGGAAGCTTGAGAAGACTCTTGAGCATGGAAAGAGGACCAGCTGGAGAAGAGGGTAGAGGGCCTTCCAGGTTGAGCGAGCCTCAGAGGTGTGGACTGCAAACACAGTCCAGGGGCTTCAGGAGCTTGTGGGAAAGTAGGAAGATGAAAAGAACTGCTTTGGAGTCAGACATGCTTGTGTTCAAATCACCGCTCTGCCCCCTGCAGCCCTTCACCCCATCTGAGCTTCAGTATTTCATCTGTAATCTGGGGGTAGTTCCTCCCTAGAACATCAGCTTCGTGAGAGCAGGCACCCTGTGTCTCATTTTTTTCCTACAAGCCAAAGTCTGGAACAATCCCAAGCCCAGGTCATCCTCTGATCTGGATTTGCTCAATGGGTGATTGGATGAAGAACAGTGTATGCGAAGTGTCTGGCACAAAGCAGATGCTCCTGAATCAAGATGCTTTAGAAACACAGGGTTCATAGTTCAGGGGGTTCTATAGACGAGAACGGGATGGTGAGGACCTTGGATGTCAGAAATGAAGGCTTTTTCTGTAAGCAATGGGGCTCAGTGAAGGCCTCTGATGAGCCCATGAGTCACTGCTGCCCCCCCACCCCCCGTGCTGGAACCAGCCCTCCCGAGACCTCTCCCTGGGAAGCTCCCTACGTGTTGTTGTCACAGGGCAGTCAGGGTCTTCCCAGGAGCCCCCTGGAGACAGCGTGAGTCAGAAATTGGGAATTTCTGGAGATGATCAGATGTCAACCCTTGGGGCTGGTCCTGGGGCTGGGAAATAGCACCTGCCTGACTTGAAGTCATGGGGTCAGCATCCACAGAACCGCAGGACTCGTGACCGTTGACCCTTCCCTGCACCCTGGCCTCGTCATCCAGCCAGGCCTAGTAGCTGCTTCGCTCTGAGGAGCGGAGGGCTCAGGCTGACTCGGGCCAGGGCAGGGCTCCATCCCGCGGGTCTTACTCAGGGGCCCCGAGGCTCCTCTTGGCCCCTGGGTGGTAGTAGTAGTAGTTGTTGCAGTGGTGCTTGTTAGTAGTAATTGTACTGACAGTAACAGTGACAATATTAGTAGTAGAGTTTTCTGTGACTTACTGAGGTAGGTGGTTGGATGGCAATACCAACTCAAAGGACACAAGTTTGAGCAAGCTCTGAGAGTTGGTGCTGGACAGGGAAGCCTGCCTGGCATGCTGAAGTCCATGGGGTTGCAAAGAGTCAGACATGACTGAGCGACTGAACTGAACTGAACTGAGAGATTCTAGAGAAAGAAAAGTGTAGGGACATAAAAAACCTAAGGAACTCCAATCAGGCAGTTCAGACCTGCACGCTTGTCCTGAGGGGACCAAAGGGAGGCTGGGGCCAGGCTAGGCTTCTACAACAAGGCTTTAGTGGTGAAGAGGACAGCTGTGTATGAAGAGGAGAAAAAAGGATGCTCCAAACTGAGTCAGTGGCCCAGAAAGAGCAGCCACTGGGTGGTTGGGGGACATGAACCCGTATTTAGAGAGTATAGGTCTGATACTTAGTATGCAGTCAGTGTATAATAAAGGCTACTGATGCTCCTGGAGTTCCCCTCAGGAATCATCAAGTCCAGTACCTAGGGTCTTGCATTCATGTACTCTTTCAACAAGTATTTACTGAGCGCCTACTAATCTTCTTAAGGCTTCCCTGGTGGCTCAGATGGTAAAGCATCTGCCTGCAATGTGAGAGACCTGTATTCGATCCCTGGGTTGGGAAGATCTTTTCAAAGACTATTATCTTTTTAGAGCCACTTTAGGTCCCCATCAAAGTTGAGAGAAAGGTTCAGAGATTTTTGCATATAACTCTTGTCCCCCACACAGGCACAGCCTTGCCCATTGTCAACATCCCCCACCAGAGTGTCACATGTACTAGGAGCACCAAGGATGAACCCACACTGACACATCATAGTCACCCCCCAAAGCCCATGCTTTATATTAGGGTTCACTCTTGGTGATATACATTCTGTAGGTTTGGACAAATGTATAGTGGCATATATCCATCATTATAATATCATACAGAGTATTTTCATTGCCTTACAAATCCTCTGTATTTTGCCTATTCCTCTCCCCCTCCTCCTCACACCCCAACCCTGCAACCACCGATCTTTATATTGTCTCCATTCTTTTGCTTTTTCCAGAATGTCACATAGTTGAAATCATACAGTATGTAGCCTTTTTAGACTGACTTCTTTTACTGACTGATACTCACTTAGAGTTCCTCCACATCTTTTCATGAGCTGCTAGCTCATTTCTTTCTAGCACTGAATAATATTCCATTGTCTGAATGTACCACAATTTGCTTATCAGTTCTCCTACTGACAGACATCTTAGTTGCTTCCAACTTTTGGCAATTATAAATAAAGCTGCTATAAACATTGGTGTGCAGATTTTTAGGTGCATGAGTTTTCAACCTTGGGTAGAAACCAAGGACCATGGTTCCTGAATTGTATTGTAAGAGTCATTATAGTTTTGTAAAATGCTGCCAAACTGTCTTCCAGAGTAGCTATACCATTTTGCATTCCCAACAGCGATGAATGAGAACTCTTGATGCCCCACATCCTTGCCAGCATTTGGTGTCACCAGTGTTCTAGATTGTGACCATTCTAATAGGTGTAGAGTGGTATCTCACTGTCATTTTAATTTGCATTTTCCTGATAACAATTGGAAAGTTATGACCAACCTATTGGTTTGGAAGGAAAGTTATGACCAACCTAGACAGGATATTAAAAAGCAGAGGCATTACTTTGTCAACAAAGGTCCGTCTAGTGAAGGCTGTGGTGTTTCCAGTGGTCATGTATGGATGTGAGAGTTGGACTATAAAGAAAGCTGAGCACCAAAGAATTGATGCTTTTGAAAAGTGGTGCTGGAGAAGACTCTTGAGAGTCCCTTGGACTGCAAAGAGATCCAACCAGTCCATTCTAAAGGAGATCAGCCCTTGGTATTCATTGGAGGGACTGATGTTGAAGCTGAAACTCCAGCACTTTGTCCACCTGATGCAAAGAGCTGACTCACTTGAAAAGACCCCGATGCTGGGAAAGATTGAGGGCAGGAGGAGAAGGAGACTACAGAAGATAAGATGGTTGGATGGCATCACTGACTCAATGGACATGGGTTTGGGTAAACTCCAGGAGTTGGTGATGGACAGGGAGGCCTGGGGTGCTGCGGTTCATGGGGTTGCAAAGAGTCGGACACAACTGAGCGATGAACTGAACTGATGACAGTTGATGTGGAACACCTTTTCATATATTTGCTTGCTATCTGTTTATCTTTTTTGGTGAGGTGTCTATAAAGGTCTTTGGCCCATTTTTTAATCAGGTTATTTGTTTTCTTATTGTTGAGTTTTCAGAGTTCTTTATATATATTGAATAGTCCTTTATCAGATATTTCTTTTGCAAATATTTTCTCCCAGTCTGTGACTTGTCTTATTCTTTTGACTAGTATTTTACAGAGGAGGAGTTTTTAATTTTAATGAAGGTCAGCTTGTCAATTATTTCTTTTATGGATTGTGCCTTTAGTGGTATATCTTGAAGGTCATCATTATACTCAAGGTCATCCAGGTTTTCTTCTATGCTATCTTCAAGGACTTTATAGATTTGCGTTTTACATCTAGATCTGTGATCATCTTGTGTCCATTATTGAGGCGTGCTGTGATTCATGGGGTCTCAAAGAGTCGGACATGACTGAGCGGCTGAACTGAATTGAACTGAAGATCTGTGTCTAAATTCATTTTTTCCCATGTGAGTGCCCAGTTGTTGTAGCCCCATTTGTTGAAGAGACTAAGTTTGCTCCACTGTATTGCCTTTGCTCCACTGTCAAATGTTGATTGACTCTGCGTTTTGGGGAGAAGCTATTTCTGAGCTCTCTATTCTGTTTCACTGATCTTTTATCTATTCTCTCACCATTGTCATACTGCTTTGATTACTGTGGCTTCTCCTTCAGTGCTGTGTCGGCTATTTTGGGTCTTTTTTCTCTCCATATAAACCTTAGAATCAGTTTGTCAATATAAAAAATATAGCTGTGAGCTGGGATTTTAATTGGGATTATATTGAATCTACAAGTCAAGTTAAGATATGGCATCTTGACAATAGTCAGTCTTCATATCCATGAATGGGCTAACTCTATATTTACACATCTTTGTGTGTGTGTGTGTTAAGTCGCTTCAGTCGTATCCGACTCTTTGCAGCCCTATGGACCATAGCCCACCAGGCTCCTCTGGCCATGGGATTCTCCAGGCATGAACACTAAAGAGGCTTGTCATGCCCTACTCCAGTGGACCTTCCCAACCCAGGGATCAAACCAGGGTCTCTTATGTCTCCTGCATTGGCAGGCAGGTTCTTTACCACTAGTGCCAGCTGGGAAGCCCAACCTGCTAAATTTCAAACACTTTTCTAGGAGTAGGACATACAACCATAAACACATCTGGTCCTCATGGAGCTTACTATCTGTTGGAGGGGAGAGCTGATAAAGAAACAACCTAAAAATATGTAGAATACATTGGTTTTTTTAGGGAAGGACTAGTTATACTTAAAAAAGACCAGAACATTCATAAAGTACTTAGGCAGTGCCTGTCTTCTTGGTAATTGCTCAGTAAATGTTTCCTATTATTTTAGCTAGCTCTAGACATACCAGTCTAGGACTCAGTGATCACTGTGAACAACATAGAGCAGGATTTCATCATTGAAGTGTTTTAGCCCCTGTCTTGGAGGACTTGTCATGTGGGCTCCCAGAATTTGTCCTCTTGGCAAACAACTTCAACTCTGATTCAAGACGATGATATCCCACTGCTATTAATACCCTCATTCAAGGTAACCACGAGAAACTGCCCAGTTCTGCCTAGCATCCACTGAGGCCCATGTGCTGCCTGACAAGGGGAAGTCAAGGGGGCAGACCCTGAGAGTGCTACTGCCCCCCATCTGCCATCATCTGGACACCCCCAATCCCAGGGAACATTGGATGCACACATTTTGTTTTTATTTCTTTTTCCCGTCTTTTATTTTTTAAATGGGGGTTCCCTGGTGGCTTGCTTGGATTATAAAGAATCTGCCTGCAGTGCAGAAGACCTGGGTTTGATCCCTGGCCTGGAAGATCCCCTGAAGAAGGGAATGGCAACCCACTCCAGTATTTCACATTCTCCCTGGAACACTGAGTTAAATTCTCAGGGCCAGGACAGGGGCCATTCTGAGTGGACCTGACCAAGTTCTGGTCATTCACTACTCCACTGCAGCTGCTCCTCTCAAGATCACAGTGACTTCCAGTGGTTGCTCCTCAGTCTTATCTCATTTGACCTACAGTTGATCCATTCTCCTCCTTGAAACACTTCCTTCACTGGGTTTCTGGGATCCCTTACTCTCCACATTCTCCCCTTGCCTCCCTGGCTGTTCTTTCTCCATCTCTCTTCTTGTCCCTGATCATCTCTCCACCTCTTTGCACTCGGGTCTGAGGTCCGGCTCAGCGATGTCCTTTTCTCTTCTCTACCTACACCCACACTTTTGCTCTTGTGTTAATCTCACCAAGTGTCATGGTTTTTTTGAAAGTCAAAACTCCAGATGCATGTATCCAAGACAGCTATGCTGTGTCTCCTGAGGACATCTAATAGATATTCAAGTTCATGTGTCCAAAATGGAACTCTCAGTCTTTCCCTCCAAACTTGCTTCTCTCTCAGCCTTCCCACCCAAGTTAACATAGGCAACTCTGTCTTCCATCCCAAACCTTAGCATCTCCCTAGACAGCTCCTTCTTGCTCTGTCCCTTCTCTCCCTCAATTTAACTCACCAGCAATCCTATAATCCTTATTGTCAAAATCTATCCAGAATCCAGCTAGCTCTTTCTTGGCTGTGCCAGTCACCTTCTGAATGATTTTCTAGCATCTGCCCCTGCCCACTGTCAGTATATTCTCATAGAGCAGAATGAGACCGAAAAACGTGGGTCCACCCTTCCACTGCTGCAGACTGTCCCGTGGCGCCCATCTCAAGGATCAGAGTTTCTGCTAGGTCCTTCCATCACATGAAAGGAATTTAGAGCAAAGAAGTCCAGGTCCCGCTGCAGTTTAACATGTCAGAGGTGCTGACTCTGCAGGGCCACTGCCCCCACTACCCCCTGCCTGAGAGGAGCCCCTCCCCGGTATCCGCGTGGCTCTGTCCCTCACCTAATACAGATTTTTACTCAAATGTCACTTTCTCCAGGCCTTCCTGGCCACACTATTTAAACTTGAACCCATTCCAATCCATAGTATTCTTTATCCCCTTCTCCCACTTTTCCCCCTGTAGTTCATATCCCAGCTAAGTTACTCAATTATGACATATTTGTATATCTGTTGTCTGTTCCTATTCCTCATCTACCTTACTCATCACTGTATATCCACCACCTGTAACAGGGCCAGCACACAGAGGTATTTAAATAATTTGTGAAAGACACCACTCCCATCCCTTCCAATCCTGGCTCATTGCCTTCAACTTCATGTGTGAGAGTTGATTCTCATTGCACTGAGGAAAGTTCTCACACTCTCTTCCAAATTCTCATGGTCCACCTGAGTTGACCCATGCCATCTGGGGGCTGCCTCCTTACCAGTGGAGGAGAAGGCAAAGATATGCTTGCCCATAACTCCTGTTCCCAGCTTGGCAAGGACACATAACTCAATCTAAGCACCTTCCAAGTTGAGTCGTGGTCATCTGCATGGCAATCAGTCTCGTCCCTCAAGATAGTGAGCCCCAGGCACTCATCTTGGTTGTTGTTCAGTTGCTAAGTCGTATCTGACTCTTTGCACCCCAGGGACTGCAGCATGCCAGGCTTCCATGTCCTTCACTATCTCCCAGAGTTTGCTCTGATCCATATCCACTGAGTCAGTGATGCTATCTAACCATCTCCTTCTCTCTGTCATCCCCTTTTCCTCTTGCCCTCACTCTTTCCTAGTATCAGGGTCTCTTCTAGTGAGTTGACTTTTCACATCAGGTGGCCAAAGTATTGGAGCTTCAGCTTCAGCATCAGTCCTTCCAATTCAAGGTTGATTTCCTTTATGATTGACTGATTTTATAATCTTGCTGTTCAAAAGATTCTCAAGAGTCTTCTCCAGCACCACGATTCAATTCAAGGTTAATTTCCTTTAGGATTGACTGATTTGATAATCTTGCTCCAGCACCACGGTCCAATTCAAGGTTGATTTCCTTTAGGATTGACTGATTTGATAATCTAGCTGTTCAAAAGATTCTCAAGAGTCTTCTCCAGCACCACGATTCAATGGTGTCAGTTCTTCAGTGCTCAGCCTTCTTTATGGTCCAACTCTCAGATCTTTACATAAGTACTGAAAAAACCATAACCATAACTTTGACCATATATGCCTCTGTTGGCTAAGTGATGTTTATAAGGTCATTAATCAGATTAAATGAGATAATGTTGATCATGTGCTTGGAACAACACACTCACCAGGGTTCAATCATTGGCAGCCGTAATTACAATCAATTTATAATACACATGGGTTTAGAAAGATTGAGCAATTCATTAAGCCACCAGTAAATGGGGAAAATAATCCAGACCTCGTGGACACCACCTCCCACTTCTTTTCTTGTTCTTGGAAAAAGAGCACAGGACGTGGAGTCCACAGATCCAACTTCGGCGTGGCTAGGTCCAGCTGGTCTAAAAAAGAGAAGTGTTAATACTGGAACCTGTCCTACTTAGCCCCCAGGATTCCCACAAGGCTTGACAAAATAGTAGATGTAGAAATCTTACGTAAAGCATAAACTGCTGGAGAAATACTAGCTAATGTGTTGAGATGGTTCCCCTTTCTTCTCCCCCACCCTACCCAGGCTCTCCCTAGCCAACTAATCTACCTCCCGCCCTTTCTGGCTCTCAGCTGCCCTGGAATCAGCTCCCAGAAAGGGTTCAGAGCACAGCACAAAGTGTCCAAAGGTTGCTTCCAAAGCCTGGCTCCAGCCCTTCCTCCTTGAAAATGTCTGGCCTAATGGGAAAGAATGTGGGCTGGCAGTCCAGTCCTGTTTGAGTCCACCGGCATCCACTGGACGCCTCCTCTGTGCCAGGCCCTGGGCACTGAGAATCTGGGGATGAGCTTGATGGTCTCTGCCCTCAGAAGCTCAAAGCCTGTGAGAAAATAGTCACATCATAGGCAAAGATAATATAATACAATACAATTGGGTAGAACTGTGAGTGAGAGCCCAGAGGAAGTCACTGTACACAGCATGGGGGAATAAGAGAAGGCTTCCTGGAGGAGAGGATGTTTGAGAGAAGACACGTCCCAGTCACGTCCAAATATGAAAGCTTTCACCCCTTGGTGAAGCCTTCATCTCACTAACACCTCCTTATCCCACTGGTCATAGGTTTGTCCACATTCCAAGCTAGAATTTTAACTATTATTGCATCCAGCTGTCATTTCAGTAAGGCCTAGAGAACTGTCGTGACTTTCTAGCATCATCTAACTAGGTCTCCTGGAAACACCAGTCAACTTTTATGTGAGCATTGGTGTTTCCTCCTGGGTATCCATTTCCAATCAGAAGTGGAAAGGACCCCAACTGGTCCTGAAAATAAATCCAGAGGGAGATTCTTAAAGCTCCCTCCTCATATGCCCAGTGTCCTTGCTCAGTCCTTTACAGTTTACACAAGCTATTATATCCCTCCCAGCAAACTGTGAAGCCACCATCAGTTAACATATTTTACAGATAAGGAAACTGAGCCTGGACAGAGTCTTTAAGAAGTGATTATCAAGTTGAGAAATTGCTTTCAGAAGTCAAGGAGCCCTGGCTCAACATCATGATTTGACTTCAAACTGGAACATCCATTTTATTACTTAAATTAATTTTTTAAGAGTTGCTTGAAGCGTTAATTGCTCAGTCATGTCCTGCTCTTTGAAACCCCATGGACTGTAGCCCACAGGTTCCACTGTCTGTGGACTTTTCCAGGCAAGAATACTCGAGTGGGAAGCCATTCCCTTCTCCAAGGGATCTTCCTGACCCAAGGATCGAACCCGGGTCTGCCACACTGCAGGCATATTCTTTACCATCTGAGCCACCAGGGAAGCTCCTTTTTATTACTTAGGAGTATGTAACTATTTCCTAGCCCTTGCCTCTCTTCTCCTTCTGTCTTATTCTTTTATAAAATTAGCTTCTAAGAAGCAGGCGTTACTGGTTGGCACCTGGCTGAGTGTAGCATCTGGATTGGCTTTGCCTTTTCTGCCTTTTGGTTGTGCCTGTCGTCTCTCTCTTCACAGCTCACTGTCCTTTCTCTGTGTTGCTGTCTCTGTTGCCAGTACTTCTCTGTCTGCCTCTGTCTCTCTCCATCTCCTTCCCCCTTTTCTCTCCTCCCTCCAGTCTCTGTGGTGTTGTGTGTGTGTCTCCTCTCTCTCTCACCCCCTCTCTGTTTTTTCCTGCCCGGTGTATCCCTCTTTCTTTGTCTTCTTTCTGCTCTTTCTCCCTCCCTTCCCAGGAAGGCTGTGCAGGTACTCAGAGGTGCTACATAGCTTTGCTCTCACCAGCCCAGAGTTGTGCTGTGGCTGCTTTCTCAGATTCTCCAGGTTCCCAACCTCCAGTTCCTCAGACAGTGGGAGTTGGGGGGAACTGCTCAGAAATCTGACCAGGCCCCTGCCCAAGCTGCTCATTCCCTTGGCAAGAAAGGAAAGAGGAGTTGAAAAGACAAACAGGAGTCATTGGTCAGTGACAGTCCCCTCCCAGCCCTCCACCCCCGAACATCTGGTCTGAAGAAGGGTGGAGTCTCACCCTCCAGATGTGTGGCCTGAGGCTGGAGCACTTGTGGGAGAGATGGGCGGTGACTTCACAGCCAGCCTAAGCAGTGGGGGCAGAGGGCATGGATGGGGAAACGGGAGTCAGTTTAAGTGAAAAACAGTCCACGCTATCTGTCTGTTGTGGATGGGGAGCTGGTTGCTATGAGCTCAGGGTTTAGAAGGAGAGGAATAGAAATCCAACATGCCCCTTGTCCCCATTGGCTGGGTTCCAGTCCTGTCCCCTCCTGCTTGTCACAGCATGCCTCTGGACCACTGGGTTTCCTTTCCTGGCCCCTAATTCCTTATCTGTCACATGAGAACCATGATTCTTCCCTCCTAGAGTGACTGTAACAGTCAGTTTTCAAAGGTGCCTGGCCCAGAGGTTAGCAATGCACGTCAATCCCTTCCTTCCCTCTTCCAGAAAGTCTTATCGGACAAGCCCAGCTCCCACTGCTTTCTCGCCCTCTGCTTCCTACAGATCTTTATTGGTCTTTATCCACCTGCAGGTCCTCCCTCCAGGCTGCCTTACTGCTTGGGCAATAGCTGCACCATTACTGTTACTGCTGTTGCTATTGTTGTGGCTGTTGTTAGTTCTTAGACCGATTTCTGCTGACAGCTGTCTCCTTGCTGACACAGCAATCCTGCTTCTTGCCAACAGTATCTCAAACTAAAGGGGAGGTGTTCACATTGAATTTTGGGTGAAAGTGCAGAATTTAGGGTCTGCTATACCCAGATTGACGGATTTGACCCTTTCTGCTTATTAGTTTTGTTCGTGGGCAATGACTTAACCTTTCAGTTCAGTTCAGTTCAGTCACTCAGTCGTGTCCGACTCTTTGCGACCCCATGAATCGCAGCACACCAGGCCTCCCTGTCCATCACCAACTACCGGAGTTCACTCAGACTTATGTCCATCGAGTCAGTGATGCCATCTAGCCATCTCATCCTCTGTCTTCCCCTTCTCCTCCTGCCCCCAATCCCTCCCAGCATCAGAGTCTTTTCCAATGAGTCAGCTCTTCGCATGAGGTGGCCAAAGTACTGGAGTTTCAGCTTTAGCATCATTCCTTCCAAAGTAATCCCTAAGATGGGGATAATATGGGCAAGGCTGGATTCTGAAGATTAAATGTGATGAAGAGCTTTGCACATTATGAGTCTAACTTCTAGCTGTTATGATGGAATCTTAACACCCTTAGCACCTAGTGCAGGGCTGGGGGTAACGTGCTGGACATTCAATATCAAGATGGGATAGAATGAAACAAATGTCATAAATCAATTGTTTCCCTAGGTGACTTTCTGTTAAATTCAGCTTGGGCAGGGGCTCCTGGGGATGTCAAGCCTCCCAGACTCAGAAGGACTTCAGGAACCATAGGTCTGCCACCCAATCCCACATTTAGAAGGAAATGATGAGTCCCTAAAGAAGGAAAGAAATTTGCTTAAACTTCTGATAAACATGTCCTGATTTGTTTATTCTCTAGTAATCCAAGGAAGATATAGCATCTAGATTTTATTGATTCCTAACTCCTGAGAATAGAGCGGTGATATACAAATCACTCTCTGGCAGCAGGTTTGCACAGTGGAGTGGGAGAGCAAGGAGTGGCCTGGGATTGCATGGAGTGGGTTGTTCCATTCATGATCCCTTCATGAAACTGGGAAAGTTCATCCTGTTCTCTCCAAGAAGTTCACATGTTGAAGATTACACAACTAGAGGTGCTCAGATTTGGGATTACAGCATAGGTCTTCTGACTCCAGAGCTGGGTTGCCTCTGAATGACACCAAGAGGAAAATACCCCAAAGAGGAGGCTGGTACCCAAGAAGACCACCAGCTCACTGCCTCCCTAGGGTGCCTCAGGTTGCCCAAGAGGGAAGGGAAGGTTTAATGGGGCAGGAGTGGTTGATAGCCCAGGTGGACCTTCAAGCTCACCTGTGCTAATTGAAGCCCATGGTAACAGCTGAAGACTCCTATTACCTTACCCCATGGATATCAATAGCAGATTCTGTCTGCCTGGGATGGATGGGAAAGTGGCTTATCTCTGCTGCTTTCAGTTTCAAACATGTAGCCAATTTGGTGAAACTCATGGAAACCATGAGACTTACATCTTCCCAAACAGGTTGGCACAGCCAGCCATGAACGCTGATTCAGCCATCAGCCTCCCTCTTCTGTCCCTCTCTTCCCTTGATGCTCTGTCCCTCTCTTCTGCCTTCAGTCTTCCCCTCTGCACTCCAGCCCTGGAGTGAAGGAGGAGGAGGAGGCAGCCTGGAGGAGATCCAGTTTACCAGCTGGCTCAGGGCACCAGGATGGCTCAGAGTTGTCTGCAGAGGCCAACCAAGAATTTTTCTTAAGTCCCGCTCAGCTGGTGAGGCATAGTGTGTTCAAAGTTAGAGCTGGAGTTTTTGGCCTTAGACCACTGTGACTTCCAACAGGGGCCCTCCCCCTCCACCAGCCCTTAGGAATCCATTCGTAATTTCCTATGTTTCCCAAAGCCACTTGTGAATCATACTTTCATACTCATGCAAAGGGTTACTGAAAGAGCCAGCATGAGAAATTCTGGTCATCTCAGATTGATCAACTGATTTGTTACCTGTAGAGGTCTTTGCTTAATCCAAAGGGCTTGACAATGTAATTATTCATTATTATTTAGCAGACAAAAGGTTACCATACTTTGTATGGTTTCTTAGCATCTCTCTTGCCTCCTGTGTAAATGAAAGTTCTCATAACTCACAGGGTCCCAGTGAGGATTACATGAGCTAATATGTGTAGAATGATTCCAGAGACCTGGGTAACTTACGACTGTTAGCTGTTTCTGCTGTTACTATTTCTGTTAATCTCATGAGTAGATGTACTATCTGAAAGCACATGGTACATTATAGGAGAGCTGGCAATATATAACTCTCATTTTGCAGATAAGAAAATCAGCACAAGAAGGAGAAATAGGTTTTGCACTGACACAGAGCTGCATTCAAATCACAGCTCACCTGCTTCCTCACTGGGTGGCTTTGAGTAAGTTGCTTTTCTTCTCTGGGTCTCTGTTCCTTACCTCTAAACTGACTTAACACATGTCTGTCTTGCCCAGAGTAGACATTCAGACAGCAGCTTCCACAGTGGTGAGTATCATGTCACTTCCTGTCCCTCTAGACCTTTCTCTTCTCTCAGCTGCCAAGCCAGCAAGAATCAAACCTTTGATTTGAGCCAGGTCTTCTGTCCTTCTGTACTCCACTTTTCTAGAAGTTTCTGCAAAACCTCATGATAGCCCAGCCAAGGCCAGAAGCCATCTGGCCTGTGTAGCCCAGTGCCTGGTGCTTTAACTTCCTGTCTGGCAAAATGGAAAGTTGTGAACTAGAAGGGTAAATATCTGGGTTTTAAAAACTAGTTTCTTACATGCTTTATCTCATTTATCAGTATAAGTCTGGAGCACTTTGGCTTAGGACACTTGCTATAATCTGGTCAATAACAGACCTCCGGGAAACCTTGTGAGAAATGCACCCATAAAGTGAATTCTGTCTCCACTAATTTATCTGTTGGCAAATAAAGGTTTGTATTAATGTCCAGAGTTCTGTTGAATAATTTTTTAAAAGCCTGTTCCACAAGAGAAAGGCACACACTTACACAGTGTAATGTTCAAGTACTGGGTTCAAAGGATTTCCCTGGTGGTCCAGTGATGAGTTCGATCCCTGATCAGGGAACATAAGCTCATGCATGCTGTATGGCACAGCCCGGGTCGGGATGGAGGGGAGTAACTGGGCTTAAGAATTGGAATCCTCAGGTCTGAATCCCAGCTCTGGCACTTTCAGCAAATTGCACAGCCTCTCTGTGCCTCAGTTTTCTCAGCTATAAAATAGAAACAATAATAGAGTTCCATGTGGTTGTGTGGGGACCAAATGAAGAACCAATGCAAAGTGCTCAGAGCAGTTCCTGTGTAACTACCAGCCCATGAGTATCAACTCTGCATCACTCTCTTCCATCCCGTTGCTTCAGTGGAAAACATCTAGAACCTATTCTTGATGCCCAGCAACTAAGCCACCTAGAAATAAAAATAGCTGAAGCTTTGGGAATTCCCTGGTGGTCCAGTGGCTAAGACTCCCCACTCCCAATGCAGGGGACCTGGGTTCGATCTCTGGTTAGGAAAAGTGTATTAGTCACTCAGTCGTGTCCGACTCTTTGCAACTCCATAGACAGTAGCCAGCCAGGTTCCTCTATCCATGGAAATCTCCAGGCAAGAATATTGGAATGGGTTGTCATTCCCTTCTCCAGGGATCTTCCTGTCCCTAGGATTGAACCTGGGTCTCCTGCATTGGCAGCCAGATTCTTTACCACTGAGCCACCAGGGAAGCCCCAGATTAGGGAGCTAAACCCCATAGTCTGCAGCTAAGAGTTCACATGCTACATCTAACGATCCTGCATGCCACAACAAGGCTTAGAGGTCCCACATGCCACACTGAGACCTGCTGCAGCCCAATAGATAAATGAGGAAAAAACTAGCAGAAGCCCAAAGGGGAAAGCTTTAATGGGTCCCAAATCTTTTTCTTCCATCCATTTGCCTCCCACACTCCCTGCATCTCCATCACAGGGCTGTTATCTTTAGCTCGCAGAAAAGCCTAAGTTTGCAGTGGACCATCAAGGTCATCTCATCTGACTACACTTTGGATATTGGGGTCTGTTTGCTCATTTCCCTTCAAACTGCCCTCCCACCTGCCCTTTGTGCTTCCAGTGATCAGCACTCATCACACCCTGTTCTTTGCTCTCTGGTTCCACTGTTATGTCCAAACTCTTAAGACCCTCTCCCATGCAAGAACCCTTACGTCATCTCCAGCTGCACCTACACCCCACAGGCCTTCTCCAGCCACACTCCAGATCTCACCTGTTTGTAGGTTGTTGTTGTTTGTAGGTGGTGTTGCTCCATTATTTTGCATATGCTGTTCCCACCCCCTTCCCTTCTCTGACTGACAGTTTCCTACCCATTCTCTAAGACTGAGCAAAACCCACCTCTGCCAGGAGCCTTGACAGCTCCCCAGAGGGTTTCAAGGTTTCAGTGTCCCATTCTCCAAACTTCTCCAGCACTTCTCGTTTTGCACCGAAGTCATCTGTTTATGTGTCTGTCTCCCCCTCTAGTGGTAGCACTTAATGTCCACATTGTGCCCCTTGGGCCTAGTTTTACACCTGCAAAGAGTTGTTGTTGTTGCTGTTGTTGTTCAGTTGCTCAGGTGTGTCTGACTCCTTGTTACCCTGTGGACTGTGGTGCGCCAGGCTTCCCTGTCCTTCACGATTTCTCAGCGTTTGCTCAAACTCATGTCCATTGAGTTGGTGATGACATCCAACCATCTCACCCTCTGTTTCCCCCTTCTCCTGACCTCGATCTTTCCCAGCATCAGGGTCTTTTTCAATGAGTCAGCTGTTCGCATCACATGGCCAAAGGCTTGGAGCTTCAGCTTCAGCATCAGTCCTTCCAATGAATATTCAGAGTTGATTTCCTTTATGACTGACTGGTTCGACCTCCTTCCTGTCCAAGGAACTCTCAAAAATCTTCTCCAGCACTGCAGCTTGAGAGCTTTAGTTCTTCCAGCCTTCTTTATGATCCAGCTCACATGTCGTACATGACTACTGGGAAAACCAAGAAAAACCTGAAAAGTGTATGTTTCCAGAAATTATTTACGCAGTGAACACTTGAGGATTAAATTGGCTAGTAATTCCACTCATTGATACAAGTTCTGTCCCTCTTCACACAGCTGCCCCTCAGATATGTGAAGACCATCTTTATGTTTCCTGGAAACCTCTCTTCTCCAAGTTAATGTCTCCAGCTCTGCCAGGTTTTCCTATATAATGTGGTTTCAAGTCCCCCTTCAGCCCCATCACTCTCCTCTGGACAAATTGCAGGTCTTTTTTCCATCTCAGTGTATGTTTCCCAAAGCTACAGCCTGAGCTCCCATGCTGGCCTGGCACATACAGGGGCAAGAACATGCTCATTTGTTCAGAAAAGGAAGTGGCTCATTTCATGGAGAGAACACTGGTCATACAACCAGATGGACATGGGTTCAAAGTCTTAACTCTGTATCCATCAGCCATGTAACCGGGGTTGATACTCAAAATATTTAACAACTGGCCTGGCCCAGGAATTTGCTGGTCAACTGTAGCTTTACAGCAGGGTCAGAAAGCCCCTTCTATGCCTAGTGTTATTCCTTTAGTTTTGAGGGCCACCGGATGAGACTGGTGAGGAAGTAGTCAGGACAGTCGCTGATTAGCAAACAGTACAGAAATACCTGGATATTTTAACAGCTGGCACAGCCATACTTACGTGTACCGGGTAGATATGAGCCCTGGATATAAGTGCATTCAAGTGTCTTCAGTGCTCTGAGCTCCAGTTTCCTCACCTATGATGTGGAGTTTAAAGTAGTGCCTACTGTTGGGGTCTTTGAAAGGACACCAAAAGTAATGCCCCTCTTCTCTGCCAAAATTCAGAACTAATTAAGGAATAAGGGAAAAGAAAGGGCAGACTAGAATGAAAGCATCACCTGGATTCAGGTTTGGCTTGTATCTGCAGGTGAGTGGGTTCCTAACTGAACCCAGGATTAGACCTACTCACCTTCGAAGTCAAGGCTGCCCTCGGCCAGGATTGGCCTCCCCTATAGTGTGATGACCATCTAAGTATCCAGCCTCACCTCTGTCACACTTTGTGTTCCAGCCACCCTGAGCCTCCTGGCAGTTTCACACCAAGTCCTCAGATAACTGCCCCCCTCCCTCGCCTGCTGTTCCTTTTCCCTGGAATGCTTCGTCTTTCCTTCTCTGCCTGAGAAACTCTCCTTCACTGAGGCTGGCTTACATGTCCTTCCTCCAAAACCTAACCCTATCTCTGAACTTAAACTGGGGGCTTTGGGGGTCACGCTTAGTCCTGAGGGCGAGAGGGAGTCAACTACCCAGAATAACCTGATGGGATTCATTTTTACAGGAAATCAGACTTCAGGAAAGACTTTATTTTATGCACTGTCATGCACACGGAGCTTCATTTTGGCACTCTGCGTCTACCAGAGCTCGGGGCAGTGGGAGTCCACCTATGAAGTGCATTTCTTTCCCATCCCATGTATTCAAAAGCCATTCAGTTCCTATTTCCCTTTTGATCCCTGTGTTTCTTCTCCTTGATGAAATGCATATGGGTTCTACTTAGTGCCACAGTGCCCACCCTTGTGGCAGCAGGCATTTTTTAGACTTGTGCAATTGTCAGTACTATTGCTGGTAAGGGAGTTGCTAAGGCCCCAGAATTCTGCCTCCCAGCGAATGTCTATCCATCATAGACCACTGACAAATTCAGAGCTCACTGGAGGCCACCTGTCTTTTATATCTGTAGGTAAGCTTGGAAGGTTAAGAAGAAATCCAGGGAACTGACAGATGCATTTAGCACACAATCCGTGGTACGGGGTTAACCTTAGATTAGAGGTAGTAATTGTGGTTGTTATTAGTGTGTTAGTCAGGATAATTAATGCTCAGCTGCTGCAACACACAAACCCCTAAAATCCTGGTGGCTTACCACAATAAAGACTAAGTTCTTGCTTATGTAACATCTGATGTGGGTCAGGCAGTCCTCTCCCTTCTGGTAACTATACCATCTAGATCACGTAGCCTCCTGGGTCACAAACAGCCAGAAAGAAGGGAAAGATAAAGGAGGAAGATGAGCACTTAACTGCTCCCTCCTGGAAGTGATGCCCCAACCCCTTCACTCAGTCTGTTGCCTAGGACTGGACCACAAGCCCAAGCCTGCCTCCAGGGCAGGATGGGGAAGATGGGAAGGTAGGGGAGATTGGGGTACTTGGTGATTAATACCATGTCTGCCACAACTATTAGGTGTTTAGGAGTAGATTTGCTCCCTCATCTCATTTCAGGAAAGATTTGGGAGCAATGAGGCTGTGTATAGAGAAGATTCATAAGAATGGTTCAGTGACATTACTTAGCCCCACCCATCCTGTTTCCTCTTTGGCGAAAAAGAGATACTGAGAATACCTACCTCAAAAGGTTGTTTTGAGGTTTGGGTGATGAATATGACAGTACATTGGGCCAGGCTGACCTCTTTTGACCACTCTATAAAAATACTGGGTTGGCCAAAATTCATTTGGGTTTTTTCAGTAATGCTGTGTGCTAAGTCGCTTCAGTTGTGTCCAACTCTGCCACCCGATGGACTTGTAGCCTGCCAGGCTCCTCTGTTCATGGGATTCTCCAGGCAAGAATACTGGAGAGGGTTGTCATGCCCTCCTTCAGGGGAACTTCCTGACCCAAAGATCAAACTCACATCTCTTATGTCTCCTGCATTGACAGGAAGGTTCTTTACCAATAGCGCCACCTACAAATAGCTTACCAAAAAAAAAAAAAAATCCAAGCTAACTTTTTGGCCAATCCAATGTTATTTGGATCAGGAGCTCAAATCAAACTGGCTCATTGGATCTGTAACATCATCGAACGTACTGAATTTCACATACTCAAACCCTGAACTGTTGTTTGCAGGTCTCCTCTTTTCATGCTTCTGTAGCTGGTTTTTTGGACTTTTTTTCTCCCCAGGGAGCTGTGTCTGCTTGTTTATTGGTGTGACTAGTACATTGCCTGGCCCTGTCATGTCAGTACATGTTTGGTGAATAACCAATAGGGTAGCATTTGAGTTTGATATGTAAGGATATGCAGGCTTCAGACAAGTGAAGAAGGGGCCAGCAAGGGCTTTGAGCCCCCTCCGAAGGAGGCTGTGTCATGCTCTGGGAATCTGGTCTCTTGGATTCTCAGCATACTAAAAGTTCTGCCTCTGAGTTACAATGTAATGTTGATCAGATTACTGTAATCCCTGCCTCTGTTTCCCCATCTGTAAAGTGGGAGACAGTAGAGCATTATTCTTAAGGATATAGATTCTGGAGTCAGACAGGCTTTGTTCAAATCAACTTTCATCTATCGTGTCAGTTCAGTTCAGTTGCTCAGTTGTGTCTGACTCTTTGCGACCCCATGGACTTCAGCACACCAGGCCTCCCTGTCCATCACCAGTTCCCAGAGTTTACTCAAATTCATGTCCGTTAAGTCAGTGATGCCATCCAACCTTCTCATCCTCTGTCGTCCCCTTCCCCTCACGCCTTCCATCTTTCCCAGCATCAGTCTTTTCAAATGAGTCAGTTCTTCGTATCAAGTGGCGAAAGTATCAGAGTTTCAGCTTCAGCATCAGTCCTTCCAATGAATATTCAGGACTAATTTCCTTTAGGATGGACTGGTTGTATCTCCTTGCAGTCCGGGGGACTCTCAAGATTCTTCTCCAACACCACAGTTCAGTCATGTATTTTGGGACAATTACTTTATCTCTCTCTTGAGCCTTTCCCTATTCATGAAAAGGGCATATTTATAGTACCTACCTAATGAAGGTGTAAAAACTGAGGGAGAAAATCTGTACAGAACATTAATGCTATGCTTGTCTGACATGAATCCAGTAATTTGGGGTAATATTATTTAAATAAAAGCAGGTATTCTATATGATGGAATACTATTCAGTAACCAAAGAAAATGAACTATTGATACAAGCAACTGTAGAAATGAATTTCAAAAAATGTGCCAAGCAGAATTAGCCAGATGTAAAAGTACATCTATATACTATAATATTAACATTCTATATAGTTTTATTTTTATAAAACAGTAGGAAAAGCTAAAATAATCTATAGTGACCAACAGATAAGTGGTTGCCTGTAGCCTAGTATGAAAGGGTCTATGATATTATTTTTTTTGAAATATAGTTGATTTGCAATAGTTCAAGTATATGTGATGGTTAATTGTATGTGTCAACTTGGCTGGACTAGAGATGTCTGAATAGCTGGCATAACATTCTTTCTGCATGTGTCTGTGAGGGTGTTTTCCAGAAGAGATTAGCATTTCAATCTGTAGACTGAGGAGAGGAGGTAGCCTTCACTGATAGAGTGGATAACATCATCCAACCCATTCAGGGCCTGGAGAGCACAGAAAGGCAGAAGGACAAATTTGCTCTGTTCTCCTGCCCTGGAAGCAACAGCAGTGCTCCCAGTTCTTGGACTTTCGAACTCAGACTGGGGAGTCACCCCAACAGCTCCTCTGGTTCTCAGGCCTTTGGACTCAGACTGAATTACACCACTGGCTGTCCCAAGTCTCTGGCTTACAGATGGAAGATGGTGGGCGTTTTTGCCTCCCTAAGTATGTGAGTCAATTCCTATAATAATAATTCCTAATTGTGTGTGTGCTAAATTGTGTCTGACTCTTTGTGACCCTATGGACTGTAGTCCACCAGACTCCTCTGTCCATAGAATTCTCCAGGCAAGAATACCAGAGTAGGTTGCCATTTCCTTCTGCAGGGGATCTTCCTGACCCAGGCAGGGATCAAACCTGGTCTCTATGCCTCCTGCGTTGGCAGGCAGGTCACTATCTATAATGAATCTCCTTATATACTGGGGTAGGCTTCCCTGGTGGCTCAGAGGTTAAAGCGTCTGCCTGCAATGCGGGAGACCTGGGTTCGATCCCTGGGTTGGGAAGATCCCCTGGAGAAAGAAATGGCAACCTACTCCAGTATTCTTGCCTGGAGAATCCTGTGGACGGAGTAGACTACACAGCCCACGGGGTCGCAAAGAGTCGGACACGACTGAGCGACTTAACTATTAACTATAACTATATACTGGGGTGGCCAAAAAGTTTGTTCAGTATTTTCCATACGATCTTATGGAAAAACCCAAACAAACTTTTTGGCCAACCCAATATATCCTATTGGCTCTGTTTCTCTGGAGAACTAAAACAGGGTCTCACTGTCAAAAGGGCACCATGGATTTGGGGAGTGATGGAAATATTCTATATCTTGATTGGGAGAATGGCCACATGAATGTATCCATTTATCAACACACTCAAGGGCTTGAATATTTACATTCAAGGCTTTGTATCACATGTAAATTATACTACAGTAAAATAGATTTGAAAATTAATGAAACAATGAAAAGATTAGAGGGTTAGTCTAGATGAGTTCCAACCCTGATTCTAGGAGACCCTACCAGGTCTGGCCACCTGCTCTGCCCACCACATAGGCCTTGCTAGCCAGAAGCCCTTATTCTTCATCCCTCCCTCTGGGCTCACCCTGGTTCCATTCTCTGCCCTCAGGCCAGCCAACCACAGTGCTCTTCTTTGTCTGTAAACCAAGATAAGGATGCAGGCTGGAGCAGTATGAGGTCCTAGACATGAGTGGGAGCCCCATTTAAAACAGCTCACGATGGGATGGAAATGGAAATGTCGGCAGCCCAACCCCCACCCCCTCTGGGTTGGGGGATACCATGACCCCTGGGCCTTTCGAGTCTGCTGACCATGATTCATGAGCCAGCATGGGAGGCAGCAGGGGAGTCAGCTGATGGTGACGCTTCAAGGTCTGGCCATCTTTATTCTAGTTATGAGCAACTATGTCAGGGATAACTCAGACACGTCCTGCACCATTTTAGGTAATCAAAACTCCCAGGGTCACCAAATTCCAGGGTTAGATATGGAGGGAAGCTGGAAAGGGGACAGAATGATATTCTAGTCTATGTTAGGTGACTGACACAGATTCATTTGCTTCCCACTGCAAAATTATGGCTTTGAACTGGTAATAGTAGTAATAGTGATAATAACAGCATTAATTGAGAATTTACTATGGGTGTGCACTTCCCCAAATACTTTACATTCATTACCTCCGCTAACACTTTTAAGTACTGTGTGACACTGATACCATCATTATCCTTATTTGGTTGATCAGGAAATTAAGGTACAGTGAAGGTAAGTAACTCACCCAAGGTCTCACAGCTGGGACTAGATCCCAGAGAGTCTGATGCCAGAGGCTGCAGAGATTGGTAGCCTCTCGTCCTGCCCCCTAGCCCACACAGAGCTAATGGCCAGAAGCAGGGGCCACTGGAAACCCTTCTGTGGAAGAGCTCACTGCAGAGCAGAGGCAACAGGCGTGCCCTTTCCCTGCTCTCCCAGATCCTGTACCTGATCAGGGAAACCTATTCCCCACCCAGAGCACTAGTTCCAGAGACATATAGAAATGAAGTCTCTTTAGCTTTTCCTGATTCTTTCAGAGCCAGGTAGGCAGATTAGAAGGAAAGTGGAATATATTCTGAGGGCCATGGTTATGCTGAGAAGCAACTGTGAGGTGGAGGAATCAAGGCCACGGAGCAGGTGCATGGGGCAGTAGGTGAGACTCCTGGATAAGATGTAGCAGCAGTTAATGCAAGTAACAGGCTTCATCATGTACTTAGCCATATGAGAAATGTCTCATGGACTCCAAAGGTAACAATAAGTTAGGAACAGTCTGGAGCCAGGAGATACTGTCAAACTTTCTCTTCATCACTGGTCTCAGCCTCACTCTGTGCATTTGCTTTTATCCCCGTTCTCCCTGGAAGTGAGGGTTCTTCTGCTTCTCGGAGTCACAAAGCAGGAAGCATAGCTGCCTTTCCAGGGCCAGCCTCATAGAGTCATGATCTGTCTGTCCACCTGTCAATCTCTTTCTGTTTTCCTCCACTACTTCCAAGTGACCTGGTAGAGACCTGGATGAAGTTGGTCTGGTGCCCACCCCTGGTCACATGTGTGAAGGCCTGGACAGCCTGGGATGTGTTATACAGAACAGCAGCTGCCCCTCATTTTCCCCTACCCATCCCTACCACTGGAGGTAAAGGCAGGCAGTTAAATGGTGTGGAGGGAGGAGTTATCGGTCCATAGACTAAGAACACTTCCCAAGACATGTCCTACAGATGTCTGTCTAATACATACCATCACCAATGGCCTAACCAGGGTTCAGGGACTTTTCAGATTTCTCCCATGTGCAGAGGTGCTGCCAAGCTGTCAACACTTAGACCTCAGATGAGGAATTGCATCTGTTCACCCAACCCAGCCCTCTAAGGCAGCAAATTCTTTTTATACACCCACAGACAATGGCAGCATCAGCGCCAGATGGCCTTCTTTCATTTCTGGACGTTTTCTCACTCAGATGCCGTCTCCTCTAGAGTCTTGGCCCTCGGTTTGGTGTAATCCTATCTGCTGGCCCTTTAGATTAATTGTCAGTTCTTGTTTTCTACATTGTAAATCTCTGTTCTCTCAACCAGGCTTTGGCTAAGAGTGGCCCCATGGTCCTGTAGTGTTCCTCCACGTGCCTGGTGTCATCAGGAAGGCCCCTTTCCACTGCCTTAAAGCTCAGCCTCCACCTCTTGTTGGCCAGCAGCCTGGCTGGGCCAATCTGAGATGCTCATGTTGAAGACTTCAAGAACATCACATGGGCTTTAGTCATTTGTCCTTGGCCAAACTCTTAGGCTTTGGTTCAACATTCTGTGAGTTTGGACACTACACCAAGCCCTATGCCAGGCAATGGGAAAAAGAAAACAAGAACATAAGGCTGTTGCCTTTGAGCAGACCATAGATAAGGCCATAGTAGAACTCAAGCAGACACTGGCCATAGTAAATATTGGATAGCAAGCAAGAGCCAGCTTTACAGGCAAAGGCGCTCCTGGGCACAGACAACCAGAGGGGAATTCACAACAGCCCAGAAGGTCAGAGATAATTCTGATCCTGGCATAGCAGGATGGAAGATAAGAAGTCTTTGTTAGGCCCTCCTCCATGGGTACAATGAGGTATTCATGCTGTTCCCCTCGGGACTTGGGAAGCATTTTAGGCCCAAGAAAGGTCTGTGCGTCATCATAATTGTGTAATATGGCTATCCTCATGCCGCCCCACCCCTCGAAACATCCTGGTCAGGCAAGATAAAGTTCTGTTGATGCTTTAGCTGCTGTGGCCACTATCAATCAAGCATCCTTCAGTGGCCTTCATTGGCCTTTGAAGGAGCTAGGACTCTGGAGACCACTTCTTTGCATTGATCTCAACCCCTATTTTCTGTTGCCATGTAAGGGGTCAATCAGTTTACCAAGCGAATTGGTACAGACTCTATTAAAAGGCATTGTGGTGTGAAGAGAAGGCATAGCCTCTGAAGTTTGACTGCCCTGAGTTTGAATCATTTACCAGCTCTGAAGGCTTGGACAGTTTTCTTGAACTCTCTCTGAACCTTTTTGTTTTTTTGGTTTTTGTCCACTGTGTAAATAGAGACTTATGGAAAGTTGTAGAGTTGATGTCAGGATTAAATGAAACCAGCGTATATAAATTCCCTAGCACTTTGCCTGACACATCTATATAGATAGATGCTCAATAAATATGATCCCCATCTGTTCAGTTCAGTTCAGTTCAGTCGCTCAGCCATGTCCAACTGTAGCACACCAGGCCTCCGTGTCCATCACCAGCTCCTGGAGTTTACTCAAACTCATGTCCATTGAGTCGGTGATGCCATCCAACTTCCTCCTCCTCTGTCGTCCCCTTCTCCTCCCACCTTCAGTCTTTCCCAGCATCGGGGTCTTTTCCAATGAGTCAGTTCTTCACATCAGGTGGCCAAAGTATTGGAGTTTCAGCTTCAACATAAGTCTTTACAATGAATATTCAGGACTGATTTCCTTTTGGATGGACTGGTTGGATCTCCTTGCAGTCCCAGAGACTCACAAGAGCCTTCTCCAACATCACAGTTCAAAAGCATCAATTCTTCGGCGCTCAGCTTTCTTTATAGTCCAACTCTCACATCCATACATAACTACTGGAAAAACCATAGCCTTTACTAGAGAGACCTTTGTTGCCAAAGTAATGTCTCTGCTTTTTAATATGCTATCTAGGTTGGTCATAACTTTCCTTCCAAGGAGTAAGTGTCTTTTAATTTCACAGCCGCAGTCACCATCTGCAGTGATTTTGGAGCCCCCCAAAATAAAGTCAGCCACTGTTTCCACTGTTTCCCCATCTATTTGCCATGAAGTGATGGGACTGGATGCCAAGATCTTAGTTTTCAAAATGATGAGCTTTAAGCCAACTTTTTCCCCTCTCCTCTTTCACTTTCATCAAGATGCTTTTTAGTTCCTCTTCACTTTCCACCATAAAGGTAGTGTCATCTGCATATCTGAGGTTATTGATATTTCTCCCGGCAATCTTGATTCCAGCTTGTGCTTCTTCCAGCCCAGTGTTTCTCATGATGTACTCTGCATAGAAGTTAAATAAGCAGGGTGACAATATACAGCCTTGACATACTCCTATTCCTATTTGGAACCAGTCTGTTGTTTCCATCTGTACAGTCCCATCTGTAGGTTCTAAGCAAATTTTGTGAAGTACATGGACATGGTCCCCACCTGCAAGAAATGTATTAACTTCATCATAAAGATAGGAGCTTCTTTATTATAAAGCTGAGTGATTAAACCCACATGTGCAAACAGCCTTATTTGTAAATGGAGCAATAAGATCTTCCCCATAGGATGTGTAGGCACAGTTAATCCCCACTTCACTGATTAAAAAAAGGAAACACAGAAAGACTGAGTGATTCATGTATGGCCACAGTGATGGGAAGTAGTATAGCTGAGATTCAAACCCCCCTTTTGGCTCCAGAGCCTATGCTTTTGCCACTTCACTCTGCCGCCTGCAGCATCTTGACAGGCTAAGTGAATGTAAGGAGATACCAGGAAGCAGAAGGTGATGGGAAGAGGGTCAGGTTTGGAGTCAGGTAGGTTGGAATCTGACTTCACAATCATGGTGACTATGAGCACGTCACTCTGTGTCCTCATTTGCAAAATGACACCAATAATAACCTCTGCCTCAGGACTTCTTTTTAGATCCCTTTAGATACATTGGTTCAGCAAGTGGTTGCTGGAAGCCTGCAGTGTGCCAGGCACTGTCCTAGGTACTGGGGATGGAGCCGTGAGCAAGAGTCAGGAGCTTGTCTTGGCGTGGGTCCCTGCCTTACTGTCTAATAAGAGAATACGATCATGTACTTAGAAGTACTTCCCAGAAGTTTGTCATTAGCATTAAGCAAGTGAAAATTCTCTCTGCTCTACAGGGAGTTAATCAAACAACAACAACAATAATAACAATAACAGTTGGCATGTGTTAAGCATTTTCACTGTGCCAGGCACTATGCTAAGCTCTTAACACTGATTTTTTTGTAATCCCCTCAGAATATTGAAGATAGGCATCATAATTCTCTTCCACTTTACACATAAGAAAACTGAAGCCTGGAGAGGCAGTTAATTAACAGCAAGTTGAATGGTGGAGCTGGTTTTTAAACCTAGGCGGTCTGCCTTCAGAGCCTCTCTCTATTCCTAAATATCACACCATATGGTTTCTTCTGCATCTTACTACTGCCTCTGGTTACTCATGTGCCAGGAACTTGTATCTCAGAAACATATTTAGAAACATCTGGAAGGCTTGTAAAGGCTTTATTGTTATGTGTGGGGAATGTATCCCATAAGCCTCCGTCATCTGGTCAAGCCTGGTCTTAGTCCTGCACCTCTTTAAACGTAAAGACAGATGCTTACTGCAGGCCTGGAGAGCAGAGCATCAAGGCACTGACTGCCGAGGCTGCCCAGCCTTGGCAGTTACCTCACCACTGGCCTTTGCATCACTGCTGGCCAAGCCAAAAGCCTGGGTTGTGTCCTGAATCTAAAAGCCTGACCATAGGCTTTTATGAAGCCATATCTTTCTGAGAACTTCCGGGGCATTAGCTCACTTGTCCTCTATCAACTTCCCCAGAAACTGTGGCTGGCATCCTCATCCCAGATTTATAGATTGTGGAGCTGGAGGCTCCAGAAAGAAGACGTGCCCTTCCCAAGGTCACCTAGGAGAGTTGGGTACAAAGATGCCTCCAACCCTTGGGTTTCCTGAATCCCAGTTCCAAGATGTCATCTGAAGTACACTGACTAGAGACTTCAAGTCACACAGCTAGAAGGTTGCCAAGGTCAGAGAGAAAGTCTGTGTCCTTGATTTTCAAAAAATATTTATTTATTTGGCTGTGTTGGGCCTTAGTTGTGGCACATGGGCTCTGCATTGCATCATGCAGGATCTTTCATTGCAGGGCACAGGGTCTCTAGTTCTGATGCATGGGCTAAGTAGTTACAGCACACAGGCTCAGTTGCCCCATGGCACATGGGATATTAGTTCCCTGACCAGGAATTGAACCCAGATCTGCATTGGAAGGAGGATTCTTAGCCAGTGGACCACCAGGGAAGTCCCTGTTTTTTTGATTCTTAATCTAAGACCCTTTCCTCTGCACAGCACTGTGTTCATTCTTCCACCTAACATGTATGGATGTGAGAGTTGGACTGTGAAGAAGGCTGAGCGCCGAAGAATTGATGCTTTTGAACTGTGGTGTTGGAGAAGACTCTGGAGAGTCCCTTGGACTGCAAGGAGATCCAACCAGTCCATTCTGAAGGAGATCAGCCCTGGGATTGCTTTGGAAGGAATGATGCTAAAGCGGAAACTGCATTACTTTGGCCACCTCATGCGAAGAGTTGACTCTTTGGAAAAGACTCTGATGCTGGGAGGGATTGGGGGCAGGAGGAGAAGGGAACAACCGAGGATGAGATGGCTGGATGGCATCACGGACTCGATGGACGTGAGTCTGAGTGAACTCCAGGAGATGGTGATGAACAGGGAGGCCTGGCGTGCTGCAAGGAGGGGTTGCAAGGAGTCGGACACGACTGAGCAACTGAACTGAACTGAACTGAACTGAACTGAACAGGTATCGATTGCTCACCTACCGTGTAGTGCTGCAGGCACTGGGGATACCAAAGTGGATGTGGTTCCTGCCATGGCAGAGCTCCTTGCTGAGCAGGGAAGACGACAGGTTGACAAGGCATCACAACTGTGATGAATGTTACAAAGGGGAAAGAAACACAGGTGCCATGACATACCTTGTGCAAGAGACCAGAAGAAGGCCATCCTAGAAAGTAATGGTTATAGTGACCATAAAGACGAGGGAGAGTTTTTCAGGTGAAAGGGAGAGAGGGGTGCTCCAGGCAGAGGTACTGCATGTGCAACCAAGGAGGAGCTTGTCCAAGGGTGAAAGGAGAGTGGAAGACATGTTGCTGGTGGATAGGCAAAGGTAAGGTGAGGGAGGCTTTGAGGTCTGTATTCATTTTCTGTGCTATGTAACAAGTTACCACAACTTTATCAGCTTAAGACAACACCCAATTATTGCATCAGAGTTCCTGTGCTTCAGGAGGCGCCAAAACCCAAATTTATCAGTAAATTCTGAGCAAATACATCATTTCGTGGTAGATACATTTAACCAGACTCACAAGATTATTGTATAAAAGTGAAATGAAAACTACCAGAACACCCTTGAAGTCTCTGTCAGTTCATCTTCTTCCATCAAGATCTGTAGGAAATTGAACTGAGATCAGAATGCCCAACTATTAATTCATGATGAGAAAATAAGCTCAAATGAGAAAATCCTGGAATCTGCATGTCCATCCCATTCTCTTTCTGAAAGCAGAAACACACAAGAAGCACAGCATACCCTTACATGTATGTCTTGCAAGTGTCGGGATGAAGGAAATCCATTGAACGGAATGCTTAACAGTAGTACCAGACTGAGACATCGCAGTGCAACCACCTTGCTATAGGTTCATTTGGGCCATTGAGACGGAAAAGAACTCATGTATGCACTCAGTAAATGGTATCCACTTTCACAGTGAGTTCTTTTCTTAAGCACTATCACTCTCTGAGGGCACTAGACTCGGTAACATTCAAGTTCTCTTATGATGCTGATGTGCAGTGATTCCAAGGGCAACTTTTGCTCATCCTGGAGTATCATCTGGTGCCTGAGCACACTGCCCACATCATCTACATCATCATCATCATCAGTAGCAGTATTGTGGAAAGCAGTCGTTTTCTATGGACTACTGCCTATGTTTAGGACACACTGTTAGACACTGGGGCTTCCCTGATGGCTGAGTGGTAAAACATCCACCTGAAATGAAGGAGACCCTGGTTCGATGCCTGGGTTGGGAAGAACCCCGGAGAAGGGACAAGCTACCCACTCCAGTATTCTTGGACTTCCCTGGTTCTCGACATGGTAAAGAATCCACCTGCATTGTGGGAGACCTGGGTTTGATCCCTGGAATGGGAATATCCGCTGGCAACCCACTCCAGTGTTCGTGCCTGGAGAATCCCCTTGGACAGCGGAGCCTGGCGGGCTACAGTCCATGGGGTCACAAAGAGTCAGACACAACCGAGCGAGTAAGCATAGCACATAGCATTAAGCACTACTGACGTTATCTTATTGAATCTTAACAGTAACCTATTGGATACTTGTTCTCACTCTCAACTTGCAGATGAATAAAGAAGAAACTGAGGTTCAAAGAGATAGTGTAGTTTGCCCAGGGTCACTCCCCAAGGCAAAAGAGAGAAAAAGAAGGAACCTCATTACATTCAACACGCTGGCCCTCTGCAGCATGAATAGGATGGATCATGCTTTGCATGCCTACCGAGGTAGTGCATAATATAAATTCAGCCCCTTCTCTCCCACTCAGGAAAGTGGCTTGGATTGTGAGTCAGTGAGAATGATGTCATTATCGGGGTAACCTTGAACCCCACTTTAATCTATTGAAAGAGAAAGTATTTGTACACTTAGTAATTTTGATTCTTATTAATAGCGATGACTGCTGGCTTTAAAGTTTCCAAACATGTGGTCTTAGGACGTCAGTCCCCATCCATGTAGCCCTCCACTACTTTGGAGTGTCCCCCACAAGGTTCCTCATATCTGTGCATAAGACAGCCTGTCAGCTGTAATCATCTTTGTTCTCTCAGTCACCTTTTCCTCTCTCCATCTTCCACTTGATTATATGTATCATCTACATGCTGCCTGCAGTCTATGGCCCACAAAATTGGGACCGTACTTTTTACCTGGGTCATGAAGTAGAACATTCCTTCATTCATTCAACTCATATTTACTGATGATTTACTTTGTACCTGACACTGTTCTCAGGCCTGGGGAGAAAATGGTGAACAAGACTGATAGGTCCTTGCTCTTATGACTGATTTTCTAGTGGGTTGTGAGGAATATAAAGTTAGCCCTGGATATCTGAATAAATAAATAAGAAAATGTCAGATAGAGATGAAAAATAAAAGAGAAGAAATATCCTTGCCTGGGCAAAGCCGCGCTAACTAGGATGGTACAGTAGACGCTGTTGGGGCTCTGTCCCATGTCTCCTTGGCCTACCTTTGACTTCTCTGGTACCTGCAATGGTCAGTTCCCAGGCACATAGACTTCTCCCCACCTGCATCTCTCCACCTTTCCTTCTGAGGGCTTTCTCTGGTGCCACAGGAGTGTGCTCTGGCTATACTCAAAGACTGACCACACTCAGGTCAGCCTTCCACCAAGAAGGGCAGGAGCCAGTGGATAAAAATGCCAGCTTATTCATATCTGGTGGGACAATTCTGAAGCATGTTCTACATGTTACCTTAGAGGTCCCAGCAGCATTGAAACAGTTTCCTGCAGGTGTAACCAACTCAATAACACACCCTGTTAACATACCCATCTTTCTTAACACCTTCCTGACTCCCTCACTTGTGCTTCCTGGGATCATCTTGCAAATAAGCTACCTACACCAAGTATCTTCTAGTGTCTGGTTGCGGGGAACCCAAACAGATGCAAAATCAAAGACAGCCTCGTTGAGAAAGTTATACTTGAGCTGTGACCCAAATTACGTGAAGCAACCAAGATGCAAAGGTCTGGATGGGAGGACAGTCTAGGCAAAAAGAAAAGCAGGAGCCTAAGCCCTAAAGCCCAAAGGAACTGGTATGCTTAGGGAACAGAGAGCTGGTGTTGCCGGAGCAGGGAGACAGAGAGGAGCTGGTGGAGTGAAGTCGGAGAGATGGGTAAATGCAGGCCAGGAGCAGGAGTTTGGATTTCATTCAAGTTTAATGGAAGCTTTGAAGGGTCGCAAGCAGTGGGGGGACCTCATCTGATTTACATTTTTAGAAGATGACTCTGAGTGCTTTTGGAGAAGGCAATGACACCCCACTCCAGTACTCTTGCCTGGGACATCCCATGGACAGAGGAGCCTCGTAGGCTACCGTCCATCGGGTTGCGAGGAGTCGGACACGGCTGAGTGACTTCACTTTCATGCACTGGAGAAGGAAATGGCAACCCACTCCCGTATTCTTGCCTGGAGAATCCCAGGGACGAAGGAGCCTGGTGGGCTGCCGTCTATGGGGTCACATAGAGTCGGACATGACTGACGTGACTTAGCAGCAGCAGCTGAGTGCTTTGTTGAGAAGAGGCTGTGGGATGGTAAGAGCAGAAGCTGGAGCACCACTTAAGATACTAATTCTGCTGTGCCCTGAGTCTCATGGTTGCCCTTCAACCATTCTGTCAAGTTTTGTTTCTAACGCCCCCCTCTCCTTTTAGGATCTAATCCAGACAAGCCCAGATGCCATTCTATGGTCTTTATAGCTCCTGTTCTCCTAACCATGCCCTCCCCTCAACATCCTCCACCTCGTAAAACATCAGCTCCCATATGTGAAAATGCAGACTGATACAGGCATATATGATGGGGGAGAGAAATGGAAGCTGTATCAACAACAGTCAAACCACAGTGCCATATTGTCAACCTGGGGCCACCTACCTTTCCTCCACATCCTGTGTCACACTCTCTGATTTCACTGCTGCCCATACATGACCCCTCGATAGCAAAGGCCACATCTCCTGGGCGTGACATAGATACAGAATGAAGAACCCCTCCCAGTGCCCCCAAAGAATCCACACTGGGCTTATGTGGGAAATCTAGACTTAGTCTCATATTTCACCAAGATCTTGTCCTAGGATGAGAGAGCTATGGAAAGGAGACTCCTGCCAGGAAACAACCAGGTCAAGCAGAGCTTTTTATGTCATGCTTAGGGGCACCTGTTCCTATTTTGGAGTTGTGTGAATAATAATAAGATCCCAACTACCCATATCCAAGCATCGGGCTGAGGCGGTCAAGGTCAGATTAAAGCAGTGTCAGGCTAAACATTGACTGCATGTATGGTTTCTATAACAAATAACAGCAAACTTGGCGGTTTGACACAGTTTAAGCCACTGTTGTGGTTTTGGAGGCGAGACATCTCAAATGGTCAGCAGGGTGGTTCTTTTTAAAAGCTCCAGGGGAGAATCCCTCTCGTTGTCTTTTCCAGCCTCTGGAGGCCACCTTCATTCCTTGACTCTTCCAATTACTCCAACCTCTGCTTCCTTCATCACATTATCTGTCCCTGAATCCCTCTTTTGAGGACCCTTATTACATTCATTCCACCCACATAATCTGAGATAATCTCCCCATCTCAAGATTCTTAACCATATCTGCACAGTCCCTGTTGGCATGCAAGAACATACTAGGGTTAGGGTGGATATCTTTGGAGGGAGCCATTGTTCTGTCCATCACATTCAGTAAGCACATTTTCAGATACAGGAATTAGAAGCTAAATTTTATGTTGAGCTTTATAATAAATAGTTAGAGTCTCTTTTATGGCCTCAGATGGCATCCTAGCACTAGCCAGACAGTCCAGGTGGCAGGAAAAGAGTGTGGAGATGCTCTGTGCAGTGTGTCCCCCTCCTAGAAAATCAAGCCATGTTCTACTGGCATCAGTCCTCAAAAGCAACAAAACTTAATGCAGTGGAAGATACCCCTCGCACCTGAGTTCTAATCTCCACACGTAAGAGGTGCTTGAGGAATGTTTGGCCCACCCGGTCCTCTCAGTGTCTGTCTCCTCACCAGGTCAAACCCTTTGCCTGGGTTAGGACATCCTTATATCCCACTGTCCTGGCATTTTTAGCAATGAATCAGTTTTCACTTTTTGTCTCCCCCACTTGACTGTGCTCTTTAGGGGGCAAAGAAGCTGGCATTTACTGGCCATTTAATACATTAAAAAGTAAAAACTTTACTGAGCTTTTAACTATTTGTCAGGCACCGAATGTAGAATTGCATATGTATTTTCACTGTGACTTCTAATAGCAATCCTATTAGGCAGTAGTCATATTATTCCCCATTTTATTAAAAACAAACAAACAAAGGAAAAAACCACTGAGGCACAGAGAGCTTAAGTAACTTGCTTAAGATCATCCAGCTAGGAAAGGCAGAGTCTAGGATAATTGGTCTTCTGACCCAGAGCTTATGCTCTGGAACAGAAGGGGTGAGTATGTTAAAGAGCTTTGTATTAGGTACAAAATGTTGTGGGTTTTTTCCCAGCTTCACCAACTCTGTGCTGGGCAACTTAGGAAAGTTGCTTTCCCTCTCTTGGCATCTGTTTCAACAAATCACAACATGAGGCCCTCACACAGAAAAGGGCAAGTCTGCTCTGACACTAGCCTTCTGTGCTTCTAACACTGGTAGCCTGTCTGGCCACCTCACCTTGCTTTGACCTGAAAACATCATGCCCATGAGACATGGCGTTTGCTGTCACGTGGGCATGGACGGTCAACAGCACCAGGGCCAGGCTCCTGAGGCCCCTTCACATGGCGCGGCCAACAGCTCCCGGATCCCCGGGGCCTCCGGTGGGATACAGCAGCAGCCGGCAGCCGCAGGCATATGCTGTTTCTGTGGTTTCTACTTAGAATAGTTTCCTATTTCAACCTGCCAGTTCCTTAAAAGCATTAGGTTGAGGTTTTGCTGAATGACTCCGCTCTATTTTCATAAAGGGGTGGAGGGGCTTCTCCTGGGAGCTGAGCCCAGTGCAGAAATTCCACATGAATTAAGAGTATAGAGAGCTTGGAAGTCTGTCTCCTGGAGAAATAATATCTGGCGGGTGGTGACTTTCAGGGAGCAGAGTTCCTCCATCAGCCAGATTCAGGGACCCAACTTGCTTAGGAAGCTGCCCCACTGCCCTTCTTGAGGCCTCAGTTTTTGCCAGCTGTTACAAGAGGGCATTGGATCCTCTCTCCAGGTTCCAGACACCCCTGGTTCCCTGGGTGAGACTGCTCAGTGCATATTAAGACAATTTCAACAGTAGTAGCTAACACATGTATAGCACTTTCTGTGCTCTTCTAAGCTCTGCATAAAAATTAATATCAATTCTCTTAACAATGGAAATATCCCCATTTTATAGATGGGAAACAGAAATGAGACTGACTCATTTGCTTTGCCCATGATCATATGACCTGGAAGTGGCCCAGTCACCATCTGAACCCCCGGCAGTTTGCCTCCAGAACTTACCCTGCTATCTCTCTCAAAATAAGACCTCCCAGGGAGCAGACAGCTGAATATTGGGCAGAGTGCAGTCAAGTTGGTCTTAGAGACCAATATAAACTGGGACTGTTGGAACCAGGCTGCTAATCTCTCAGAGCCTGTGGGGAATTTGAGGTGATGATGGTCCATGAAGAAGCTCAAAAGCAAGAGTAACAGTCTCCTCACAGAGGGGTATTTTTATTGTTATTATTATTGTCATTATCCCCACAGAAGTCTGATCTCAATACTTTCTACCCACCTTGCCTATACTCCCACTATTACCTAGGTCTGCTTCTGTGAGACTGGAACTCCCAGAGCAAGGCCTCGTGAATCCTGACAGTCTCAAAGCCCCCTCCCTGGCGTGGAGTGGGGAGGCGGGGCAGTGCCTTCTTGGCAGCCGTGAGTCAGAGCAGATGGCCCTCTGGGGGCTGGTTGCCTCCCCCACACTTCGGAGTTTGTGTGCAGTCTGTGTGCATGGGTCCCTGTATGACCAGCCTTGGCCGCTGCCTCCAGACTTGCATACATCTGCTTTGTTGGCACTGTCTTGAGTTTCTCAGAGGCATCTCCAATTTAATCTACCCAAACAGAACTCTTGATTTCCCTCCAGAAACCTGCTCCTCCCAGGCTTTCCCATCTTATTAAGTGCCATGACTATGTACCAGACTCTTCAGGCTAAAACCTTCCATCTCTTTTCTTCACAGTCCATATCCAACCCATGAGCAAATTATGTGGGTTCATTGACTCTGTTCCCCAAATGTTCCCCGATTCTGCCCTATTCTGTCCCCTTGCTACCACCATTATGGGCCGGGAGGGGTGGGGGTCCACCACTGTGTTGTACTTGGTCTACCTCAGGTAGCCTCCAACCAGCCTCTCCGTGAGAGCCTTACTTCCTGCCTCCCTTAAGTCTGTTCTTGACACAGCCGAAGACTCCTTTTGAGAACACAAAATCCTTCATGTCAGCCCCTTGCTTGGAACCCCCCATGGCTTCCATGTGGACAAAAATCAAACTCCTCCCACGATTTCTTGAAGAAGGAAATGGCAACCCACTCCAGTATTCTTGCCTGGAGAATCCCCGGCAGAAGAGCCTGGTGGGCTACAGTCCATGAGGTTGCAAGAGTCAGACACAGCTTAGTGACTAAATCACCACCACCATGATTTCTAGGACCTTTGAGAGATACTTAATTATCTGGCATCCTTTTGTAGCAGCCTCCCCCTTCTTGCTCATTTGCTTCTGCCACACTAGCCTTCTTTCTGCTCCTCAGACAAGCCCGACTCATTCTCACCTGAGGATCTGTGCACTCGCATCCCCTTGCCTGTACGGGTTCTACCTTCACATGTTCCTTTGGCTGGCCCTTTGTCATCACTCAGGCTTTAGTTCAGATTATTACCTTCTCAGAGAGACTTCCCCAACCACCTTTTTTAAATGTATTCCCTGCTCCCCAGCCACTCCTCTTAAAGAGATGCCTCTCTTGGTTTTGTCAGAGAACTTGCCATCGTTTTACATTATCATGTTTATTTATTTGTTCACTTGTTTACCATCTGCCCCCATTGCTAGAATGATCTTGAAGGCTGAAACATGTGCTTGCTTCTGCACCTCTATCCACAGCGTGGAGAGTGGGAGTGGATATCTGGCTCATGAAAAACATTCAAACAATATTTTCCTAGTGAATCCAGGAATAAGTTAACTCTCTCATTTCAGTTTCTCCGTCAGTAAAATGAAGGAGAAGAAACGTCATAGGACTCTCTCGGTTCTGACTTTGGATTTTCAAGTTCTCATTGGGATGAATGGATGGATGGTGGATGGATGAACAAATGGGCAGACAGATGAAGTATTTCTGAAGGTTTCAATAAAGTCATTCAGGATAAAGGAGTATCAGGAAGAATATGGGGACAGGGAAAGAGGGCAGGTAACTCTGGTTTTCTTCTTCTCCTACCTCAATTGAGAGATAGGCATGTTCTCCTCCTATATCTTCTGCTCACCCCACAGACCACCTTTCTTCATGACCCCACCAGGGAGATGGCAGGAACAGCTGCCTGCCAAGAGCTCCACCCAGGAGATAAAAGGAACCAAAAGAATGTGCTGGCAAGACTGGCATCCCTGTCCTATCAGGGGTGTAAATGGCTTTCCTGCTCCCCCAGGTTCAAAGAGCACTTCATTTCACAGCAAAAGTACAGCTAATGAGAAACAGATTCTCTGGCTCCAGCCACAGCTCTGAGAGCCCAGGAGGCAAAGGAAAACCCCCAAAAGCCTGGATGTGAATGTCTGCACTGTAGGGCCTTCTCCACCCCACCCCCTACCTCTCTGGGGCTGCAGCTGCCTCAGCCTCATAGAAAAGGGGTTGTTGAGAGGTAGGGGTTGGGGGCAAGAGCAGAGTCCACATAGTAGTTGAGAAGAGCCTTGGGTATGGGGACTGCTGAGCTGTGGGCCTTCTAACCACACTGAATCTTCTCTTTTTAGGCCTGAAAACTAAGCTAGGCAACACATAATAATAAAAACAACCTCCTCCTTGTTCTGGGGTCTGGGAAGTACCACCTGTGGGGTGGCACATTGGGAAGGCCACTGGCTTTGAGGCCATAAGACCTAGTTTGTGGACTCTGGGCCTCAGTCTTCTCATTGTCCAGTGAGCACACTGACAGTGATCACTGAGAGTCCCAACACTGCTATCCATCGTTCAGTGAAACTAACACCAAGGTGAGGCCTAGAGGACCTGGGCTGTAGCCTTGGTTCTCCTGGGTGTGTGACCTTGGGCAGTGAAAGCTGGGGCAATGAGCCTTGGATAACAAAAAGACTTAAGTCCTAGCTCTTCTTCTCACTTTGCTGTTACTACTTGGGTTAGTCACTTGGCATCTTGGAACCTCTGTTTCCTCATTTGTAACCAGCACCAATACAGTCAACCTCATGGACATAGGGAGAGGATTAAACGAGAAGAGACACGTGAACTACTAGCACTTAGTAGGTACTTGAAGACAATAACGGAAACTGATTTGCCCAAAGGTTTGTGACCAAACCAGAAGACAAATCCAGCCTAGATCCGTGGCCAAACAATACAAGAAAGGTAACAATAGTAAAGTGATCACAGTGTCCCATGTTCTGTGCTCACAATCTCAGTCTATCCTCACCAAAAACATGTGGGGCAAGTACTCCTGTTTTCCTTAAATAGTTAGAACCAAGAGCTAGGCAGAGAAAGTTGGATTGCAGAAGATGTGCTAAGTCACTCATCCCTTCTTCATAACATCTTGTAGCCTTCTCCCCTCTTCTCTAATTGCCTGCCTGCCTGCCTGCTGGAACCCAACCTGTGGTCGGTCTTGAGTGGTCTCAAAGTGGCAGAACAGATGTGTAGAGAGGATTTCCTGGCAATAATAAGCAAAATTATGCACAGCATCTTTGAGAACACAGAGTACTCATTCCTATTTAAGTGAAGAAAAGGGTGAATGTAGGGGAGAGATGAGACTGCGGCGTATAATAGGAACTCTCTTGCTATCAGGTAAGTAATGAAGGGTTAAAGGAGATCTCTAAGTAAGAGTGTGACACAATCACATGTGTATTTTACTTACTTATCTTCGTCTTTACTGATCCTTTCTTCACCTGTGTCTAAAACGATATTAAACCTATCTTTTGGGTACTTAAAATTTTGAGTTATTTTATCTTATGGTTCTGGAATTTCCAGTTCATTTTTGTCAGTTTTATTTTTCCATAAAACTTTTCAAGCTTTTTTTCTATTAGTATTTTATTGAACATATTAATCAGTTCTTTCTGCCTATGGTTCACCTATGAATCTGTTTGTATTGTCTGCCTTTTCTGTTGTGTTTTCAGTACTTTAGTCTTGTCTCCTAGTATGCTTGGATGCCTTTGGGTAAAGTGTCCACCAGTGACCATCTCTTGCCCAAAAAATAGCCTAGAATCTTTTCTGTGGCAGAGCATTGAGGGCAGGGCAGTGTTCCCCCAAAGAGCATGGGAGACACAGCAGATACCATCATTGGTTTATTGGGTGGGGCAAAATCTAGAGAGATTCCGATGGAGAGTGCAGGATAACAAGGAGGGTTTCAGAAAGGGGCTGTGAAAGAAGTGGATGACAGGGGTGTGGACTCTCCAGTCTGGGCCCCCTCTGCAGTAATTGCCTATTAGCCAGAGTGGGAGCAGTACAGAATCAATCACTTTCCACTCCACCCTGCTCCAGCTGGGAAAGACATCCTCGCTGTGTAAACTAACCTTATGAGTCTAATTCCAAGAAGGCCAATGAATTTGACAGGAAACAACACAAGCTAGTCGCCTTAGATCTTTGTCTGGGCTTGACATGATTGAGCCTGAAATAGCTACAGAGAGCCTCATTAGACTTTTAAACCCACAGAGATATACACACACATTTGCATGTACAAACAGGAAAGTTTAAGATGAGGCCACCAAAAGGGTGAGACCATACAGGCCCCCCACACAGGAACTTTGACCAGGGGTTCAATTTCAAGTTAGATCCTTGAGTCTGGAGAGTATTTGACAGGCCTTGTCACTCATATTCCAGAAATCTGTCTCTACAGCCAAGAATCCTTCATATCTGTTCCCACTCTCCATCTTGACTATTCTTTTGTGCTTTGGGAGGCTCTGAGGTGGCTGTTTCAAATGCCAAGTGAACCATCTCTGCCAAGACCTTGTCTTACCAATCACTTCCTTGGCCCCAGCCCTCAGCTTGCCCAAGTCTGACATCACCCTTAGACCCCCATCGACACCTCCAGAATAAAGAGCTGCCTGAGAAGCTGTGTCTGCCAGACCTGGTCACACTCTGTCTCCATGTTTCTAGCTGAAGGCTCTCAGGGAAGCAGAATACTCTTCCCAGCCACATACACAGCTTTTGCTGCTTGGTGGTCTGGTGACCTCAGATCTCCTCTGCTGGGGATCTTGTCGTCTGGTATGGGAGGGACAGATGATGTCAGGTCCTGGTCACCCAAAGGCCAAGGGGGCTCCATCACTCATGCACCTGGGAGCTTCAAGCAGCCTCACAGGGAACTCTCTCCCCTTGCTGAGTCTGGGATGGATCCAGCTTTGGCCCTGAGGAAGAGAGCAGAGATGGAATCATGGATTCAGGGATCAGATCCGACTGAGTTGACATACCAGCTCTGCTGCTCTTAGCTCTATGTCCTTGGGCAAGTTGTTCAACCTACATTTCTTCATCTTTCCATTCATTATGTGAAGTGGAGATAGTTATATCACGGGGTTATATTAGGATAAAATGAATTGATACTTGCAGATTTCTTAAAACAGGGTCTAAGACCTGAGGAGTAGTTAGTTAGTGGGTAATAGCAGGAGGGGTGAATGGGGAGTTAGTATCTAATGAACCCAGAGCTGCAATCTGGGGAGATGGAAAGCTCTGAAGATGGATAGTGGTGAGGATTTTACAACTTAATGCTATTGAACTATATACTTAAAATGGTAACAAATGGTAAATTTTATGTATATATTACCATAATTTTTTAAAAAGTAGCAGTAATGTTAGTATTACTCCACAGGACCACCTGTAGGTCCTCATGGAGCTCTAGGGCCAATGCGGCATTGTGGCCAGCTGGAAAGAGGACAGGCCTCCTTCTTCAGTATGGAGTTTAGGTTCCATGCTGGGCTCCAGCACCTTCTCCGTCTGAAGAGAGTTTGGCTCTCAATTTCTCCAGGAGTGATACCAAGGAACCTGGTTACCTGGGAAGCCCTCCAAATCTTAGACAGACACACAGATGTGTCAAAGAGATGGACACACAGAAACACGCCCAAGGAGGCAGACCGGAAGAGCCACTGAAGGGCTGATCTAGGAGAGAACCTTGGTCTCTGGAGATGGGTGCTCCAGCTGCTCAGATATGACCTTGAGGAAAACTGGGCGGGGCTGGGGCGGAGTGACCTACCATAGGCTCATTATCTCATCCAGGTCTTGGCTCAGGCCCTGCCCCCTTCCAGTAGCCTCTCTCTCCAAAACCTCATGAGCCCTCCCATGCTCTCAGGCTTGGCTCACAACCACCTCCTTCAGAGGGCTCTCCCTGCTTCTCCAGCCCCCTCTCTAGACTCTACCCTGAGCATCACAGCCTCAATGTATTAGTTCTAGCTCAGCTGTGATTCACCAATTACTTTGTGTCTCCTCCTTAAAGATGGGAGTTGTGGCTTTTCTTCTCTGCAGTCCACAGCTTGTACACTTCTTCTAATTGTGCAGACCGTACTTCCATTTTTTAAATGATGGCATGTTGATGAATGTTTAGAAAAAAATACATAAATATGAGCTATTTCTCATCAGTAGTTCCTAAAGTATGTTTCCAAGAGCACCAGTTCCATAGAGTATCAAGAGGTTTTATGAGAATAGAGGGTTCCATAGTCTAAGATATTTGAGAAACACTGAGTTAAGCAAGGCCTTCCCTGGTGGCTCAGCAGTAAAGAATCTGTCTGCAATGCAGGAGACACAGTTTTGGTCCCTGGGTCAGGAAGACCCCTGGGAGAAGGGGATGACAACCCACTCTAGTATTCTTTCTGGGAAAATCACATGGAAAGAGGAGCCTGGTGGGTTACAGTCTATGTGGTCACAAAGAGCTGGACACGACTGAAGTGACCGAGTATGCATGCATGCATGAGCTAAGTAAAACTAAATAGGCTTATTTATTAATATCACAGGACATATCAGAGATTGTGATGTGCCAACAGTTACTTTGGTGGTGTGCTGGCACCAGCTCTCACCTGCTCAAGAATGCCTATTCTGTACATCTCTTCCCAACTCACATTCATTCACGCAACATTGGTAACTTGAAATTGACCACAGAGGGAGAATTTATACCCAGAAATCAGCAAATACTACAAATCTGGGGTATCTTTTTTTTAAGGAACTGATTTACCTACACATACTAAATATCACTTCAAGAAGAGAATTTGGCATGCACGCTTTCCTAATGTATTTGGCGAAAACATTCCTTTCTTACATTGTGGGAAGTGTTTTGAAGGAAGTAGAATTCTACAAAACGTCCTATGGGGGAATTTGTTCTATGTGAACATACTTTAACTAAATACCAAAGAGAAGGAGTGATGGAGAGGGAAGCCTGGCATGCTGCAGTCTGTGGGGTTGCAAAGAGTTGGACATGACTCAGCAACTGGACTGAACTGAAAGAGAACTTAAGAGTAATTGAGTGTCTGCTATGTTCCCTGCAAGATGTTGGCACTGCATGTACATTATTTCAGTTTAATTTTCACAATGAGAAAGAGATATAAATAGTTCCCACATTTTACAAATGAAGAAAAAAAGATGAAAGAATTTTCCCAACTTCATATATCTAGGAAGTGGCAGCACCAAGTTTATTTCAGTCAGGGCTTACAAAGTCTAATGGGGCAATATTTGCAACAAGGTTTCGGAAATAGTTTTAGACAAGTTTATCAAATGATGAGTAGCAGGTCATGAGCTATATTTAGAATCTAGTCATCTAGACTTGGGGCTTCCCAGGTGACTCAGTGGGTAAAAAATCCACCTGCAATGCAGGAGACACAGGGGAGTTGGGTTCAATCTCTGGATCAGGAAGATCCTGTGGAGGAGGGCATGTTAACGCACTACAGTTTTCTTGCCTGGAGAATCCCATGCTAAGGACTACAGTATATGGGGTCACAAAGAGTCAGACATGACTGAAGCGACAACACGCATGCACGCACACCTGCTCTAGAGTTGCCAGAAATACTTCTAGAAAGTAATGAAAAAAATGACCTGAAATCTCAACTGGCCTGCATCTTGTCTGCTTCCTACTTATTATCTCCCATGGGCAGAATATCCGTGATTTCAGAATCTCCCTGGGCACCTTTTTAAAAAGTGCTGGTACCTGAACTTGACCTCTTCCCTAGGGGAGTTCTAACCTGCATCCAAGATTGAGAACCACTGAAATTGACAGAGAAGGCCCCTTACAGATCAGGCAGACTGACTCTTATTATTCTACAGATGGGGAAACTGAAGCCCGAACAGGGGAAATGGCCTGTCCAGAGTCACACAGAAGTCAGTTGCAGAACATCAGACTAGAGCTTGGGCCTCTTGGTACTTTGATGATCTTTCCTCATAGCATAAAGATTTTTCAGAATTCATTGTCTGAAAGAGAGTATTTCACGTGAAATACAAACTCATTTTGGATAAGGAAGGGTTGGTTACTTTTCCACCAAGTAAAAGCTAGCCACATCAGCTAAAGATGTTCAGGGAGACATGCTGTTCCGTGACTGTGCTGTCACACGATGCATACAGAATCAGGCCACACAGTCTTCCGGTGCTCCCTTCTCTCATCTTGGAGGAAGCCTCCTTCCCAGCCTCAAATGACTGGGTTACTGGGAAGGTCGGCTCAAGAGGAATTGTCCAGCAGCATCTGACTTCTGTGATCTGGTCTCCCTTGATATTACTGAAGATTTTGGTTGCTTCTGGGGTTCCCTGATAGCTCAAGTGGTAAAGAATCCACCTGCAATGCAGGAGACCCCAGTTTGATCCCTGGGTCGGAAAGATTCCCTGGAGAAGGAGAAGGCTACCCACTCCAGTATTCTGGTCTAGAGAATTCCATGGACTGTATAGTCCACGGGGTCACAAAGAGTTGGACACGACTGAGCAAGTTTCACTTTCACTCACTTGGTTGTTTCCCAGGAATTTGTTTGCTGAGACATGCTGTTAAGTCTGAATGGAAGCAGACTTCCTCCCCACCTGGGCAAGAAGGCCCAAGCATTTTAAAGACAAGGCCTAGGTGATCTCTAAAAATAAGCTGGAGCCTGCTGAAGGCAGGAGTAGCAAAACAGTGCTCTGAAAGTGCTCCCTGCAGAACATGGAAACTGGGGAGGTAGGAGATTATTTTTTTGTATCTGGACAAAGTTTTAAGCACCTAAAACATTTTCTGTAAAGTATGCCATATTTAATCTTGAGCATATAACTTTCCAGTCATACTTTTGAAGATGATTTGAGAGTAGAAATTATCTGGTGACTGCATGAGTTAAGCTAGTGTCCAGAAGTGTTGAGCCTAAGTCAGTTATTGGAGATGGTCTATTACAATGGCTGGTTTTGACTTTAAAATCAGTCGTTCATCCATTCATTCAGCCACTCAATAAATATTTACCAAGCATCTGTCTGGGTTTGTGGATATAGTGATAGATAAAAAGAATGAGTCTCTAAACTCATGAAGTTTAAAACCCATGGGGATGGGGGCAGGGTGTACTCACATAATACAAGGGCAAGTGAGCAAATGAATAAGAAATAAACTAGTGGACGCGTGGTGTAAAGGATGTGAGCAGGTGGGAGTGATGGAGGCCAAGCTAGGGTGGGGGATATTTTGATGAGAGGGTCATGGGAAGCTTCTCTGGACTACAAAGAAGATAAAATAAGGGGAAGGTGGGACTTCCCTGGTGGTCCAGGGGTTAAAGAGTCTAGCTTCCAATGCAGGAGATGTAAGCTCAATCTCTCGTTAGGGAACTAAGATCCCACATACTATGGGGCAGCTTGGAAAAGGCAATGGCACCCCACTCCAGTACTCTTGCCTGGAAAATCCCATGGATGGAGGAGACTGGTAGGCTGCAGTCCATGTGGTTGCTGGGAGTCGGACACGACTGAGCGACTTCACTTTGACTTTTCACTTTCATGCATTGGAGAAGGAAATGGCAACCCACTCCAGTGTTCTTGCCTGGACAGTCCCAGGGATGGGGACCTGGTGGGCTGCCGTCTATGGGGTCGCACAGAGTTGGACCCGACTGAAGCGACTTAGCAGCAGCAGTAGCATGGGGCAGCTAAGCCTGTGTGCCACAGCTACTGAGCCTGCATACCACAAGCAGAGAGAAGCCTACTTCCCGCAATGAAGAGCCCGTATACAGCAACAAAGATCCAGCATGCTACAGCTGGCACCCAACACAGCCAAATAAATAAATATAAACAAGGGTAAGGCAGAGGAAATGGTGTATATAAAGGCCCAGGACACAACTTGACTCGAGGAACATAAAGAAGGCTAGTAGGGCTGAAGCAGAATGAGAATGGGGCAAAGGGAAGCAGATGATGTTGGGTTGATGAGCAGAGGTCTGGCCCTGAAGGCCTCCTTATTTCAAGTACAGTGTGAAGCTGCTGGAGGATTTCAAGCTGACAAACACACCAGATATCCTGGGAAATATATCGGGACTCGAAAATCACACAGCCTTGTAAGCTCATCAGCCATACCCCACCCCCAGACTGAGCATGATGAGGGAGCCAATGCACCTGTGCTGCAACAAATTTTCTTCCTCTGCCATTAATTAATTAACTCGGTCCATCAGTACCTGCTTATATGCAAGGCATTCTGTTCTCAAACTCTGCTAATAATAAGCAGTATATATTAGATAAATCCCAAGGAACTTACATTTAGTGGAGGAAGCAAGCAATAAAATTAATCATTTAATATGAAATTGTGATATCTTCTAGATGGAAGATAAAGGCTATGAAGAGTACACAGGGAGATGGGGAGAGGAGGAAACCACAGCAGATGAGTTAGTCCAGGTAGGCTTCTCTGAGGAGCTAATACTTGAGCTGAAGCCTATATGAAAAGAAGCCCCTGGCCATGGGATAACTAGAGAGTGCTCCTGGCCAAGGAGAGAGCAAGTACAAAGACAGCCTTGACTGGAAGGTCAAGGTGAAGTTCTTCCTATTTGGCTATAGAGATGGGCTTAAGAAGAACCATGAATTAAAGCAGGAGGCCAAGTGACTTCAGTCAGGTTACCAGGCCACAGTCATTTCTGGAAAGGTTGTCATGCTGAAGAGCAGGTGTCAGACACCCCATCCGAGGACCCAGCACGTCTTGTCCTGTACCTTATTCATCTGACTCTGTCCATGAATTAAGTCGCAGTAGCATGAATTTCCAGAAAGATGTTCAAATTTATTCAAGATATGCAGGTTTTAACAAAATTACATGAGGGGTCCATTTTGACCGTTCAGATTTATTGGCAAAAGGAAAATTATGTGTAATATCCAGGAGTGTTGAATAGGCTTCTTGGCTTAAAGGAACTGAGATTCAGTCATGTGATAGCAAGTTAATGAGAAACAGAGGGCATAAGCATTTATTTTGAGGACACTTGCACAAGAATCCTGAGGAGAACAAGAAAGCCCTTAGGAAGTGCAGGGATGCTGAAGAATCTTGCTTCTCTGTTAAGACAGCTACTCTGCTCCTCTGTCCCGTCTCTTAAACAACCAGCCCCTCTTCCTTACTCCTACTTTTTTCTCCCATACTACTTTGGCTGGTGCTTAGCTAACTGACCCCTTTGTCCACTCTTCAGCTTATGAACTTTAGACCTATTTATTTCTCATTGCTCACTGATAAAGTCTTTCCTTGTTCCCCAAAGAAGAAATGTGATTGGCTCAGCCCATCTCTTCATGCCACGTGATTAGCCATCCTTGACCCAGGTGTTCACTGCTGGGTCAATCAGCTGTCACAACACTCAGTGCTGGAGATTGTGCAGTTCTCCTAACAATCCTGGCTGCGTGACTGTCATGGGTTGTATAGGATGACCTAGTCATCCTATGTGCCTGGGACTTCCCAGGTTTCAAAACCGAAAATCTCATATTCCAGGACCCTCCTCTGTTCTGGATGAGTGGGACAGTTAGTCACCCTGTGGCTGTGGGTGGGGCAGTATCCTGTGGATCCTGGAAGAATAGACAGAGTGACGGACACATTTGGCATCTCAGGGGTAGCCAGGGTTTGGAAAAGTCAGCATTTTTATCCACTGATGGTGGGAATGAAAATTGTTATGACCTTTCTGGGGGAGAAACCTGGAAATATGTGTGAAAAGTTTTAAAAATATATGTGCTTCTTTGACTTAGAAACACTTGGGTAATTTATGCAAAATAATCAGCCCAGGGTGCAGATTCTAGTGCAAAGCTGTTCCCTGAACCATTATTTGCAAAACTGAAATAATGAAAGTAACCTAAATAACTGCCAGTGGAGAATTAGTGAAATGAACCAGAATGTATCCAGTGAGTAGTTTTCAACCATTAAAAATAATGATGTAGCTTTCTAAATATCAATATGGAACTTTGCCATGAGATATTCTTAACAAGACAAGGAGGTGATTAAATATTTATTATTACATGAATAATCACATTTATGTAAAATGTTGAGGGAGAGCACATTGAAAAAAGTTATGGAAATATCCCAGGATGAGATTGCAAATGACATTCATTTTTAAACTATTTCAATTTTTCTGAATATTTTGCAATGAGTAATTAGTCTTTCCATATTTGGATTTTTTCCCTTTTTTTAAAAAGACATAAAAGATTACTGGCCTAACAAACCCAGTGAAATAGTGTTTTCATTGAAAAGATGTTTTTGTTTTCCAATTTTGTTCTGGTCCATTAATTTTAGAACACATAGGGATTTGACTCAGGTTCCAACTGATCCACACAGGTTTGGTCTTATTTGAAAACAAAAACAACATCAACTCCATCTGAATTGCATTTATAGAAAATTAATATTGGGGTTTGGTTTAGGATTAGGCCAGTTAAGCGGTTGGTTCCTATTCTTGGTTCATGGTTTGATGCAGTTCAAGTCGGTCCTCAGAATTCCCACAATAACCCTAAATAGTTGGAATGAAGGCCAAGAGGTTTGGAGCCTGAATTATCCAGAAAATTGCTGTGTCTCTCAGCCTGGAAGGGCTTGCAAACAGCCATTCCCCCAGGGCACAGAGCAAAGCCACCACTGGGACGTTTCCAGAAGGCCTGTTGACCCTGGCCATGGTGTGACCAGAGCAGCGCTGCCCTGAGACCTTGGCTCCACTGCAGCTCCTTAGCCTCTGCTTGCTCTCACGAGACTGGGGCCAGCCCCACATACAGCCAGCAGGGCTCAGGGGCTTCCCTCGTCCATGCCAGGCCTGGGCATAGTCACCCAAAGCAGCTTGATCAGATCTGCACAACCTTGGTGGAATTCCTGCAGCCTGTAATGGTTCAGCTAAAGCTGCCGTGCCAGAAAATGGCTTTCTTGAGGATGGTGTGAGTGGTGGCCGGAGCTCATTCCCAACAAAACATGCATTTTGCTCCTTTTTAATGTCTTTAAAGGTGTGTCCTCTGGCTGTATGGAGGACTTGGTATCCTTCTCTTACAAGGAGATGTAAAGATAAAAGAGAGGCAAGTGTGATGAAGTTTAGTTCCTGCCTTAGACAAGTGCTTCTGAGCTTCTCAGATGGCACTAGTGATGAAGAATGCAGGAGACATAAGAGACTCGGGTTTGATCCCTGGGTTAGAAAGATCCCCTGGAGGAGGGTATTACAACCCACTCCAGTATCCTTGCCTGGAGAATCCCATGGACAGAGGAACCTGGCAGATTACAGTCCATGGGGTTGCAAAGAATCAGACACGACTAAAATGACTTATCACATACTTGTGGCCTCTGAAGTGAACTGGGGGAGGACACTCACTGAGCCACCAGACATGGTCCCCAAAGAGTGCTGGAGGACTACTCCCTGATACTTTCCCAGAGACCATCTAAGCCTCAGCCAGGGCAGTTTACAATTTGTGTTCTGAAATCACTAGATGGGCACCTCGGTTTCCTCATTTGTGAACCAGAGGAAAAGCACACTTCCCTCCCAGGGTTGGCATGAATATTAAATGAAATGATCTCTCTGAATTGTCTGCTGCACTGCCAGCGCTAGTGGCATCTGGAGGGCAGTAGGAATGGTATGCCTGGGATGCAGGCAGAAGGGGCATGCATCACCGGGAGATAATTTTAAGACTGTTATAAAGCTCACTAAATCCATTGTCTATGATCCCCACAAATCAGCATTTCTAAATGAGTCAGTAATAAATACCCTTCATCTTTTATGTTGACCCCTCCAACCATCCCTGACCTGGATACGCCATTTGCCTGCCACTGACTTCACATCATCAATGAGAGATTCTGCTCTTGTTGATGTTATATGATGATAACACATAATCTGATGTTCTGCACACAAATGAGAAGCACTGTGGTTTCTCATCTGTGTGCAGGCAGTGGCAATTTCCAGAAGTTTTCACAAGAATATTCCCTCCTAGTTCTTATACTGGACCTACAGTATAGATACAATTGTGCCCATTTTACAGATGAGGAGATAGAGGCTCTGACAGGTAAAGTACCCTGGGGGCATTTATGAGAATTAGATACAGTGCCTCCAAGCCCCTTTCCCACAAGTCCAGGGCTTAAAGCATTATCTCTAGAGATTATCAGGAGGGAGAAAACAGACCAAATGATTGATTAGTGCTTGGAGCTCATTGGTAGAGAAAGGAGATGGGAAATGCTCCTAATTCATACCAGGCACTCTCACTTCTTATCGTGTTTGGGCTTCCTATTTAATAGAAACCTCCAGAGGCAGGTACTAGCTTAGCCTCAGTTCTCAGGAAAGGACACCATGGCTTAGGAAGATAAAGTTTCCTTACCTGGAGGCACACTGACGAATAAGAGGCAGAGCCTAAAAGGGAACGCTGGTCACTTTGATGCTAATGCCCCTCACCTCCCTTTTGTCCCAGTGGCCTGAGCAGTGGGATGCCTTGACAGCATGGCTGACTGGGAAGGAGGTGAAGAATCTGAGCTTCTGAGCAAGGGGTGTTTGGGAAAAGGAATGCTGAGTCCCATGCTTCTCAGAATCACTAGTGGTTCCAAGTTGAGGTCTAGGGGTGAATGAGATGACTCAAGTATTGTCCACATGGCCTGGGTTTTTCCTGACTTACACTAACATAAGTCCCTGATCAGTTGTGTGGCAAGTACCCACAGCTCCTGAGGTGGCGAAGCAACTTGTCCGCATCCGCTCAGGGATTCTGAGCTTGCATCATTGAAGAGGGTCTGGGACTGGGAATCTTTATTCATTCATTCTTTGATTTTTACCCATCATGAGTTTTTATCAATATTATCATTTTTATTATTATAGTAATATATGCTCATGTTACAAATTCAAAAGATGCTGAAGGGAGAACAGAAAAAAAAAAAAAATCAGAGATCACAGAAAAAGATCATCTTAAAAGGAGAGTGACATTCAGATGTGGGTGGGATAACATAGGAGGCAACAGGATGAAGTTAGTCTCTTACAAAAGTGAGTCAGAGAGGCCAGGTGTCCAGCCCTTGGGAGACTGACAAGAACCAGGGAAGATGAAGAAAGGCCACTGGAGTTGAGGTAAGTGATTTGGGAGCAAAGAGAAGAGGGAACAGGACTAGGAAAAGACGCAGGACTCTGCTGAAGAAAGGGCATGAGCAGAACACTCGGTGCTGATGGGAATGACACTGGTCAGAGGTCAGAGTGGGCCTCAGCACCAGCAGGCTGTCAGTCAGTGATGTGAGCATCAGTTTGCTGTAAAGGAATTCCTTTTCTGCCTCCCCCCTCAGATCCGCCATCTGCCCCTCAGTTGTCCCCTCCCTTCCCCTTCATCTCTGCTTTCTGCCCCTCAGCCTCCTGCCAGAATTCCGGTTAACATTTATTTTTGTGAAGATCTGCTGGTGCTGAATTATCTCAACTTTTGTTGATGTGTACAAGTCTTCCTTTTGCCTTAATTTTTTAAAGATACTTTGCAGAGTACAGAATCCTCATTGTGACTCTTCTCTGTTTTGGCACTTTATAAATACTTTATTCCATTTTTCTTCTGGCCTGTTTGGTTTCTGCGGAGAAGTCTGCTGTCATTCATATCTTTTTTCCTCTGTACTTAAGGTGTCTTTAATTTCTCTGGCTGCTTTTATTTATTTATTTAAAATTTGTTTTTATTGAAGTATAGTTGATTTGCAGAAGGGCTTGTGTCATGTCAACTTAGGTCTCACGCCCTATGTTAAGCAGGGGGTACATCCTTTCCAGGGTGGCTGCTGTTCAAGGCTTGGAGTACTTGGGGGACATCTGCGGAATCCCCCAAGGGATCCTGCATGCTTGGGATTTCACAGATTTTACATAAGCCTAAGACTCTCCTAGTCTCTTTGGTAAATCCCTAAGCTAACCCTGAAAGTTGCCCAAAGGAAGGAAGAGGCAAGCTTGTTTTAAAAGGTGAAGCATCTGAAAGCCTTGGAATTCAGAGCCTTATATGAAATTTCAGGCATAAAATTTTGATTATGAGAAGGATCTTTTATTCTAAAGATCAGAGAACCTAAGTTCTGGGCCTGAGGTTCATTGAAGAGAGTCAGAAAATATCTTCGCATCGGTGGTCTCCACTTTCTCTATCTAAAACTGAGACTGGACTATATAACCTGTGAGTGCCCTTGCACTTATGGCATTTATGACATCCCAAAGAATTCTGTATGCTGGGCCCTGTCTCAAGGTGCTTAAAATCCTAGAATCGAAGTGAAGGGTGGACTGTCCTTCTGATATCCCACTAAGATATTTTATTTCTTGCAAATATGCTTATACAGAAATCTGAAGAGGCCTTTTAGATTAAAAACAAAAATCCCACCTTGGAATTCACAATGGAAATAGCTCTTAGAATCTTAGAACTTTATCCTGAGATGAATCTTGTATTATCAATATTTCCTCATCTTTTGAAAATGGAAGAAATGGGGTCCCAGAGGGAAGGTGTCTTGTCCAAGGTGACACAGACAGTTCATGGTTGAACCTAACCCCAGTTTCCCCTCAACGCACCACTATGGATCCCACAAATCTGTTTCTTCACCACCTCCTCCTCTTTGGCACCACCGCCTGTCTCTGCAAGCTCTACTGTCTCTGCAGTGGAACATTCCTACACAGAGGGGATTAAAAGAGCAGGAGTGGAATGCTAAGTCTCCCTGCCCATTGGCAGTGGCCTTTCCCTGAACTAAGCCCAGCAGTCCTTGGCTCAGAAGCCAGCAGCCCTGGGTTGTCAGAACCAACTTCAATCCACATGGCATGGACCGTCCTCACACTGCTTGTTGTCAGGTAAGTCCCCCAAAAAAGTGCTCTGAGGTGAGGGCACTGCTGAGTTTCGGTGTTATCCTGGAGTCTCTCTGGGCCAATTCTGTCAATGTACCTTGCCAAGCTCAGTGGAGCCTTTGGAGACCCTGGGCCAAGCTTTGTGTAAAGCCAGGCAAAGTTTCAGTGTCCAGCGCCAAGGCTAAATGTCTGATTCAGTGGAGAAAGTAAGAGGTCCAGATGCTTGTCTCCAGTCAACTTCTTATTGGCTTTCTGAGCTTGGATCTAGATGACCTGTTGGAGCCCTGTGATCTTGTGTGGGTAAAATGGAGACAATGTCACCTCCCCATCTGGGAGCACATTATCTAAATTCTCCATCTCATGCAATGAGTGGGTGGTGAAGAAACAGATTTGTGGGATCCAGAGTGGTGTGTTGAGGGGAAACTGATATCCCATATCTTCCTTGGGTACGGAGAGGATACATAATATTTACTCTCTAGTTGGCTCTCAGTTACCCATTAAAGAGTGATACTAGAGTATGGATGTTCTAAAATTCTTCCAATGAGCAATGGGTATTTCCAAACCCATTCACTAACAACCTAAAATTCACTAGCCAACCTAAGTGGCTTCCTTGGGTTGGGAAGAGCCTCTGGAGAAGGAAATGGCAACCAACTCTAGTGTTTTCACCTAGAGAATCCCATGAACAGAGGAACCTGATGGACTATGGTCCATGGGGTTGCAAAGAGACAGGACTGAATGACTAACACTTTCACTTTCAAAGATAACAGAATTAACAATGCACCATCTTTGCCCTCAATGAACTTTTTAATGATGAAGGAAAATAAACAAAGATTACTATTATTTATAAACCACTGGCTTCTACAGAAAGTAGGTCCTACAGAGAGAAGGACTTTATGAGAACTTGGGTCTGGAATATCTGGAACAAGGTTGATTTGCTCTCTGGAAGAAAGACTGAGACACATTATGGAGGGCATGAAGAAACAGGGACTAGAGTAGATATCCACTGGCAAAATAGTGTCCCGTTTAGTAACAGTCAATGAGAATTCCTCATTAGCATCTGAGCCAAAGAAATAGGGGAGAAAAGTCATGTTAAGTGGAAATTTATAAAGTTACATTGTGTCAAACTCCCTTTTGACTCCCCCCCTCCAGAAGTCTTCAGTAAAATTATCCTTATCTTTTTGTTTTTCTGAGTAATATAAAGAGATGCCAAGTCCTATGTTCCAGAGAGCAGGAAGCCAGGACAGGGTATAGCCATTGCCACAATAACGGTGTGTAACAAACAACCCTCAAACTTTAATATACAATAGTAATTCTTTATTTTTTATGAATCTGGGATCGTTTGGGATTAGCTAAGAGGCTCTTCTGATCTCGACTGCTCTTGCTCACATGTCTGGGGTCAGCTAGGTGTGGGCTGATTAAGGATAGTCTTGACTGAGTGCCTGGGGCATCTTGGCTCTGCTCCATATATCTCTTTTGCTCCGGCCCACTAGCTCAGGCATGTTCTCATGTTGATGGCAGAGTTACAAGAACTCAAGTGCAAGTGCTTCTTCAAGTCTCTACTTGCTTCAACTAACATCCCACTGGCCAGAGTTAAGTCAGATGACATAACCAAACTCAAAATCAAGGAGTGGAAAATATACTTAGCCTGTTAATGGACAGTGATTGATAGCATTCCAGGTGGTGGCTGTTCTTGCAGCCTGAGGATTACTTAAATCAGAGTCACCACCTGACCCTCTGTGAACATGTAGCATGAGCAAGAAATAAGCTCTCTTTGTTTTAAGTTATGAGATTTGGGGATTTTGTTGCTGCAGTTAACCTAGCAAAACTAGCTTTTCATTACTGGTATAACCATCTTACACTGACTGCTTATAACATGCCAGGTACCATGGTAAGAACTTTATGTACATTTGTATTTATTCATGTAAGATTACATGTTGACTGTCTCTGTCATGTCCTAGATTAAATTTAATTCATCCTCATAACAACCGAGCAGGTTATCCTCATAACACTATTATCTCAGTGTTATAGGTGAAGAAGCTGAAGCTCAAGTTGCTTAAATAATAAAGGGCAGTAAAGGGCAGAGCGTGACTTAAACTCAGGTCTGTTGGATTCCAAGGATTTAGCTTCTTTATCCTACTATTTTCTATCAATGTGCCTTCCTGGGGACTGTCATGGGAAAAGTAACTTGCCATTAGAAGTGGATTTGAATAGAGTGGACCACTTAGTTCGGGTGTTTAAAGCAGGAAAGAGTTTTCTACTTGGTCAGGCTCCGTCACACATGTTTGACCCACATTCTAGTCCCACTTAATGTCCATGACTTTTGACAGCAGCTTGAGTGGCAGCATACCTGGCATCCTCACCACTGAGTTATGTTTCCCCAGACAGAGATTTTCTTTCCCCAGTGTCAAATCTTACAGCCAAGCTACAAGGAGACACGTCGTTAAATGTTGGCGTGGCAGCAAGAAGCCTGCTGAGCCACGGGCCAGATTCTAACCAGATCTCATCCAGGGGAGGGTTGAATAAGTGCAGAGAAATGAGACACAAGTCTTTAGCTGGACCATGATGGGAAGGAAAGTGGAGAAGAAACAATCCAGCAACCCTGAGAATCCCTTGCCTCACCTTTCTCCTGAAGAGAGAAGAGAGAGATTCAGTTGAGACGAAGATGATGAGAAGTGAAGGTTTCACCCACTCAGGACAGAATTCACTCATCTTCTCATCCAAGAAACATTTATTCAGTATCTACTATGTCAGGCATGATGCTGGGGCCTGGAAAATATCAGACAGGTAAATCATGGATCCTTTTTAAAGATCACAAATTGGTAGGAGGGAGAGATTTGTAAACAAGTTAAAAGATGTTTACTGTACTCCCTTCTCTGAAACCCCCTGAAAACAACACAATAAAAATAGTAAAGAAAATTCCATCTTCAATAAAACTAGGAAATTGCTATGTGGCTGAGATGATTAACTCCTCACCAGAGTTCATTCTTGTCTTTTTTATAACAGAGAGAAGTAGGTAGGGAACAACAGCAGGCAGGGGCCACATTTTCTAGCCTCCACATTGCATTTCGTCGCGTGACTAGTTCTCATAGTAGGAATGTAAGCAGAAGTGAGCAGGGCCAATTCTGAGCCAAGGTGGTTAAGAGATGGGTGTGCCTTTCCCCTCCTCCTCCTCGTCCTCCTCTTCTTCTTCCTCCTCCTCCATTCCCTTCTTCTTCTCCTTCTACTTCTCCCTCCTCTTCTTCTCTCTTCCCCCTATCTCTTTCCTATCGTACTTAGTTGCTCAGTCACGTCCAACTCTTTGCGACCCCATGGACTGTTGCCTGCCAGGCTCCTCTGTTCATAGGGATTCTCCTGGTAAGAATACTGGAGTGGGTTGCCATGCCCTCCTCCAGGGGATCTTCCCAACCCAGGGATCAAACCCAGGTCTCCCTATCTCTCTTCTGATCCTCCTGCAAAATACAGAGGTCTCTAAGACTACAGATTAGATAGAGCCCAGGCCCCTGAATCACCATGTGCCTGACCCCTGACCAGGAACATTGGCCTTACACTCTTATGCAAATGAGAAATGAACTTGCATCATGCTAAACCATTGAAAGTTAGAAGTGGGGTTGTAACAGAGCTAATGTTACTCTAAAATAAAATGAGTTAAAACCTGCATCTGCCACATTCAGTGAAGCTTGGACTTTATGAAAGAAAGACAACAAATTGCCAGGTTTCCCTAAAACTAAGAAAGGATTCTTAAAGGCCAAATAAATGGCCACTTGCTGGTGAGAGTAGGTATGAGTGGGCCTTGAAAAAGTGAGGTTTTTTTGTAGTAACTCAGTTCCACAGGTTGGGTAGACAAGAGAAAGAGGGCCAAAGGAGGCACTGTGTGAGTAACTGGCATTATTTTTTCAACATCAACTCCTATTCCTTAAATGTCTTTGAGGTAAGGTAGAAGAGAGAGAGAAACAACCATCAGACTTGCAACTTGTCACCAGAAGAGAGAGATACACATAAATGCTAAATGACCAATCAGAGGGACATTGAACTATGGATCCTCCTTGTGACCCACACTGATGTCTTCCCTGGGGAAATGCTTGGAAACCCAGACAGTGCATATTTGATAACAGATTCTGAGACTAGAAACTCAAGGGAAAATCTGCTGGCTGTCCTAGCTCACTGCCTCATCCTACCCCATTATATCCCTGAGAAAATTAACAGACCAGAGTAAACCATTCCCAAAGTAAAACTACATACAATGCAGACAGGATCTGACATGGAATAACAAAAATTGAAAATAGTAGTAAAACTCTTATAGAGGGAAAACTTATCATTAGCAAGATATAAAATTTATTCAGTTGAGAGGAGAGCCAGTAATACAGAGCCAGTAATACAGCCTTTCATAAGGCAGTACTTATGAAATACACAGGATATGCATACTAGGCATTCCTGAAGAAAAGAACGAAACAATAGGACACAAATATATTCAATGATATTATAGAAGAAAACTTTTTCTGAACTAATGAAATGCCCAAATCTACAGAAAAAAAAAAAATAATCTTAATATATCATGTCACTTTGATGGGCAATATTCAGGTAGTAAAATCAGGAAATATTCTAAGGAAAAAAATCAGGCTGGCCTGTGCCTTTATCCTTTAATGCTAAAAGACATGGTAGCAATGAGTACAAAATTCTAAAGGCAGTAAGTGTGTTCTCAAATGTGATAGCCAGTCTGATTATATCTCATATATTAAAGTAGCAGAAAGACATTTACCAGCACACAGACTCAGAGAAAATAGCACACAACCCTCATCAGTTCATGGTAGGTGTGGGAGGAATAGGGGACTCAATAATGAAATTTAGTCTCCCAAAGTACATATCAAAATTACTAATTTAGGATTGGAAAAGCTAGGAAATGTATGAGTTGCTGGTAAACATTATACTCATTTAAATTTAGAACTAAGGCTAAGCAGCTCTGGGGATTATGGTTACAGAACAGAATGTAAATATTCTAAACCACAGCTGTGTATAAAAAGAAATTGCTTAACCAAGAACAATGGCAGAGGAAAGGATGTGGGGAGACTAATACATGCCTTGATTTTTACGTCTTATATGGTGGAGTATTTGTGAATTATATATGAAATAAATGATGTTTGGTATCAACCTGTATGTGCGTGCATGCTCAGTCACTTAAGTTGTGTCCAACTTTTTGTGATCCTATGGATTGTAGCCTTCTTGTCTCCTCTGTCCTTGGGATTCTCCAGGCAGGAATACTGGAGTGGGTTGCCATGGCCTCCTTCAGGGGATCTTCCCAACCAAGGGATCATACCTGGGTCTCCTGCATTACGGGCAGATTCTTTACCTACTGAGCTGGGAAGCTCATCAACCTGTACACTCTGCTATATTTAAAATGGATAACCAACAAAGTCCTACTGTAGAGTACAGGGAACTCTGCTTAATGTTATGTGGCAGCCCGGATGGGAGGGGAGTTTGGAGGAGAATGGATACATGTATATGTATGGCTGAGTCCCTTTGCTGTCCACCTGAAACTATCACAACATTTTTAAAGTTTTTGCAAGAAAGAAATAGATCTCCAGGTATACTGTTGAAAGCACTCAGAGTGACAATTTCAAGGACTAAAACAGACTATAAACCTTCCAAACTATTAGAAGAAGATAGTGGGGGAGAAGAAACCTCATAAATGAGAGAGAGAGGAGGAGATGGGGCAGAAAAGGGAGAGGTGGGGAGGAAGGAAGAAAAGAAAGGAGGGAGGGAAGAAGGGAGAGAAGGAGGGAGAAACCATATAAAAGCTAGAAGACAAAGGAAACATTATTTTTTAATAAAATAAAATGACAGATTCTAGGCCAAGTCTAGTCAAGGCTATGGTTATTTCAGTAGTCATGTATGGATGTGAGAGTTGGACTACAAAGAAAGCTGAGTGTCGAAGAATTCATGCTTTTGAACTGTGGTGTTGGAGACTTTTGAGAGTCTTGGACTGCAAGGAGATCCAACCAGTTCATCCTAAAGATCAGTCCTGGGTGTTCATTGGAAGGACTGATGTTGAAGCTCCAATACTTTGGCCACCTGATGCCAAGAGCTGATTGATTTGAAAAGACCCTGATGTTGGGAAAGATTGAAGGCAGGAGGAGACGGGGATGACAGACGATGAGATGGTTGGATGGCATCACTGACTCAATGTACATCAGTTTGAGTAAACTTCGGGAGTTGGTGATGGACAGGGCGGCCTGGTGTGCTGCGGTTCAAGGGGTTGCAAAGAGTCGGACAGGATTGAGTGACTGAACTGAACTAAACTGAGGCCAAATTTATTGACAGAGAATTAACACAAAGTGAGTATAGTTTTCTACAGATATAAAGATGTCCAACAAGGGAAAAGTGCAGGTTGCATAGCAATAGCTTTATGTGACCCATTTTGGATCAGACAACTAACTCTACCTACCCACATCCTCATATGTGCTTACTTACACATACAAATTTCTGGAAGTTCTCCAAAGAAATTGCTAGTAATGATTAGCTTTGGGGGATGGTGCTGGAAGGATTCTGGGGGAGGGAGAGAGAGAGAGAGAGGGTTTTATTCTGTATACAGAAAACCTGTGGTTACATCTGTAATTTAAAATGTAACTTAAATATCAAGGCAGTATAATACAGAATGCGAAATGCTGCAGTGGCAGAATGTACAAAAGGTTTTGGAAGGTGACAGGAGGAAGAGCTAATTATGCTGAACGAATTAGAAAAGGCTTCAGAAAGTAGATGACATGTGAGCTGGGCCTTAAAGAATCACTGTCATTTTTTGAGGTACAGATCAAGCAGACAAGGCAGAGCCAACAGAGGGAGAAAAGAGCATGTATTTTTCACAAATGATGAGCATTCCTGGGGTAATGGGAGCTCGCGGCATGTGTGCGTGCTGGAAGCTTGGATCTGTTCGTCCCTGGGACTGAATGCAGGCTAATTGGCAAGCCATGCAAAAGGACACAACAGATAGAAGAGGATGTTTTGAGGGGGAGGACCAAGGCTGTCCATCCTCTGAGCCCCAGCAGGAAGACAGGCAGGCAGAGGTGGATTCTCAGGACTTCCTGCACTCCCACTCAGCTCAGTTCAGTTTCCCATGCTCCCCCATGGCTGCACTGACCCCTACTGTGTCCCCATCCCCACCCTTGGGAGAAGGAAAGGGGTGATTGGCAGCAGTTTCTGAATGCAAGGACCTTCCAGCTTGTGTGCTTGGCAGAGGCTGTTTTGGTTGTATGTCTGTTCATTCTTTTCTCTCTCTGCAGACCACCTTTTTATTATTTTTATTTATTCATTTGTTATTCTGTACTAATGGTTAAAAAAAAAATGACGTCTTCAGATTTAAGGTAACATCATGTCCCTGCTGCAGGACTGCCAGTCATCCCACTAGTTTTACTGTTTTTGTTTCAAATTCTTAAAGGAGATTGTCTCATTGGCTCAAGGATGAGTATAAGTCAAGGATCCAACGTGGTCCAATTGGTGCCAGTCAAGGGTCTGAAGTCCAAGGAATAGAAATATGGCCCCCGGAGCTTCCTTTATGCATGTGGGTAAGGGGCAGTTTTTGGAGAATCTCAGTCGCTCAATCGTGTCTGACTCTTTGCAACTCCATGGACTGCAGCATGCCAGGCTTCCCTGTCCATCACCAACTACCAGAGCTTACTCAAACTCATGTCGATAGAGTCGGTGATGCCATCCAACGATCTCATCCTCTGTTGTCCCCTTCTCCTCTTTCCCTCTATCTTTCCCACCATCAAGGTCTTTTCCAATGAGTCAGTTCTTTGCATCACATGGCCAAAGTAGTAGGGGCCTAAAGATGTATTGTGGAGAAGGAAATGGCAACCAACTCCACTATTCTTGCTTGGAAAATCCCATGGACAGAGGAGCCTGGCAGGCTACCGTCCATAGGGTTGAAAAGAGTCAGACAAGTGACTTAGCAAAGATTTCTTGTAGACTCTGTCCCCATTGGTGGGCATGTTAACAGGTGACTATGTCCCTTCTATTTGTCCCTCTCTTTCTGACCCAGGCTCCACTTGTGCTTAGCACTCCCTTTCCCCTCCCAAACCTGAGCCTGGCTCACAACATCCTGAGGGCAGCTTAAGCTAAGGGTTCTTCCTCATGACTCCCTTCCTCCCTCTTTTCCCTCACGTCTAAAGTGCTATTTCTACCCGCATCTCCATCATCACTGGTTTCACTGAGATGCTGTCAGGGTAGATGTAGAAATGCCCACACTTTCCCAGAATGCAAAAATCAATTTCTTTTCTGTTAAGTATGACCTTTCCTAAACCTTGGCAGACACATCAGCACTTTACTATTAGGTGGCGGAACTGGGATTTGAACCAGGTATGCTTGGCTCCATGGCCCAGAAGCCATTCACTTTCCACCCTCACTAACATTCATACTATCACCCAACAAGGGTGCTTTGACAACTTCCTTAGACCGGACTTTTCAGCTCTCATTCTAAGCAGAGCCCTTCCCTTCCCTAACCCATCTATGCTTATGATCTTGTAATCCATCCCCACCCCTACCACTCCTAACCCTACCAAAAGCCAGAAGAGGAAAGAATTTTCTTAGTGCTCATTATTTGCTGGGTGTTCCCACCATTAACCCTAAAGATGTGTTATTATTATTGTTTTACAGTTAAAGAGAAGGAGACATAGGGGCTTAAGTCCGCTTCCTAAGGCCCCAATGCTAACACTTGGAAGAGCAAGGATTCAAACCTGGCTTTGCTCACTCCTGGCTGTTGTCCAAGACTGCCTTTCACAGGACAACAGCCCAGGTGTTTTACCTGCCAAGGGCTGCCTCAGGACAACCCCAGGACTGAAAACACAGCCCAGCACTGGAGGCAAAGAGGTGCTTCCATCTAGGGAGTAAATTGGAAAACAAACATGGCTAGACAACCCCCAGGTGGGCATTTTGGGAGGAATGGGAGCCATAGCAGATGGGACTTTGCCTGAGGGTGAAGTATAAAAAGTCTTTCTTAAAATCTGGGTTCAGAGACTTGGAGATGAAACATGGGTTACCATCCAAGCCTCAGGATTTAGGAGCTGTTTTCCAAATTCCTATCAGAAATCCCATAATTAAAAAGGATTGAAAGCAGGTCATTACGTCCCAGGCAGCAGACAGTGGGGATAAATAGTTTTCAGGCTGCCCAGCACCAGCTAAGAAAGGGGGAAATATTTTTCTTTCCCCAGATGCTAAGCAAGTAGCCTTCCCCTGGGCAAGACTTCCTACCACTGAAAAAAATATATCAATACCAGTTCTGAGTCAGAAAACAGCAGAAGTCAGATGTCCACCCAGCCATCAGAGCCTGAAGCAAAGACAGGACCCCAAGCTAAGGGCTCAAGGATAGGGGTTTATGCTTTTACATGCTACAAACCTAATAGAGTTAATTAATGCCCCACTTACCCCTGCTTCCTCATCTGTAAAATGGCCAACATGGAAGTGTTTTTGAAGGCTTCAGTGGATGTTCTGATAGATGTATACAGGTATTAGCAAGCATTTACTCAGCATCAGTCAGATACTCATAGAGTGCTATAATATGCACCGTGACAGTCACTGGGGATATAAAGAATTGACACAGTCTTTATTCTGAAAGTGCCCTGAAGTCTCATAGAGGAAGTAGATATGAAACAAATAAAAGCAGTTTGTTGTTGAAGTATGACCTAAGAAGGATTCCTCAAAAAGGTGACATTTGAGCTGAGATGATAGGAATAAAAAAATCACAATAGCTAGCACTCATATAGCACATAGGATGGACCAGCATTGTTCTGGGACCTCGAAGACTGGTTGAGATTAACACTAAGAAGAGACATGGAGAGAGAATTCCAAACAAGTAGGATGGTATAGAAAAGGTCCTTTAGACAGGAGGAAAATGACAGATTGGAGGAGTTGCAAGCTAGACTGAGGAGGAGAGAGGTACCAAATGGGGTTAAACAGGGAGGTGGGGCTGTGCAGGTTCTTAGAGATTTTGGAAACTGGGCCTAAACAGAAGAGTGATGCGATCAGAGAGTAATTAGGAAGCCATTGCAGTGGAATTTAGGTGGTAGCAGTGAAACGAGAGAAACAGATGAGGGCAGAATATATATAGGAGATAGGCTGAATGGGAAACAGTGGAAACAGTGTCATATTTTATTTTCTTGGGCTCCAAAATCACTGCAGATGGTGACTGCAGCCATGAAATTAAAAGACACTTACTCCTTGGAAGAAAAGTTAGGACCAACCTAGATAGCATATTCAAAAGCAGAGACATTACTTTGCCGACTAAGGTCCGTCTAGTCAAGGCTATGGTTTTTCCTGTGGTCATGTATGGATGTGAGAGTTGGACTATGAAGAAGGCTGAGCGCCGAAGAATTGATGCTTTTGGACTGCGGTGTTCAAGAAGACTCTGGAGAGTCCCTTGGACTGCAAGGAGATCCAACCAGTCCACTCTGAAGGAGATCAGCCCTGGGATTTCTTTGGAAGGAATGATGCTGAAGGTGAAACTCCAGTACTTTGGCCACCTCATGCGAAGAGTTGACAAATTGGAAAAGACTCTGATGCTGGGAGGGATTGGGGGCAGGAGGAGAAGGGGACGACCGAGGATGAGATGGCTGGATGGCATCACTGACTCGATGGGCATGAGTGTGAGTGAACTCCAGAGTTGGTCATGGACAGGGAGGCCTGGCATGCTGTGAATCATGGGGTCACAAAGAGTCGGACACGACTTAGCGACTGAACTGGACTGAAGCTGAATGGATCTTCATGCTTGATCAGTGCCAAAGATAACACCCGCCTTCTGGTCTGGACACCTCATGGGAAGCTAGTGCCAATTCTCTGAGACAGGGAATGTTGGAGAAGGGGGATGCTGGAGGAGGGCAGGGATGGTAGGGAAAGTCCCATTTCAACAGTGGTTCGGCAGAAAACAGCTCCAACTTGAGAGTCGGAATCCCTTTGCCTTAGTCTGGCCCTGCTGATATTCAGTTGCATGACCCCAGATGAGTCATTTCACCACATTAAAGTCAAATGCAGGAATTTTACTAGATTACCTGCAACTCCCCTTCCAGCTCTAAAGTCACATTGGTCTAGAGCAGGCATTTCAAAACAGTTGACATGGGGGCTGGGTTCAAGACACATGAGTGTTCTAGCTTACCCACAAAGAATTTGAAAGTTAAAATGTTAGTCATTCAGTCATCTCCAACTCTGTGTGACCCCATGGACGGTAGCCCACCAGGCTCCTCCATCCATGTAATTCTCCAGGCAAGAATACTGGAGTGGGTAGCCATTCCCTTCTCCATCGGGTCTTCTCCAACCCAGGGATTGAACCCGGATCTCCTGCATTGCAGGGAGATTCTTTACCCTCTGAGCAGAAGTTTAATCACTGGTAAATTTCTAACAGAATCCCAATTTCTGACTTTTCTTTGAAAAAAAAAAAAGATCCACAACATGGAGTCTGAATCACATCCCTACATGGTGATGGCTAACGGATGCTAAGTAAACACTGCTGCTTGGAAAGGAGCTCTGCCTCTCACCCTAGTGCTTGATTCCCCTCAGCCCCCACCCAAATGTATGCCCTGTCCAGAGGATCACCCTTTTTCTAGGGAATGGTTAGGTAACAGATCTAGTCATCAACTATCTTTCAAGCTTATCCAACCTTAATCATGTCGTTGTTCAGGCACTCAGTGGTTTCCAACTCTGCAAGCCAATGGACTGCAGCACACCAGACTTCCCTGTCCATCACCAATTCCCAGAGCTTGCTCAAACTCATGTCTGTTGAGTCAGTAATGCCATCCAACCATCTCATCCTGTGTCTCCCCCTTCTCTTCCTGCTCTCAATCTTTCCCAGCATCAGGGTCTTTTCCAGTGAGTCAGCTCTTCGCATCAAGTGGCCAAAGTATTGGAGCTTTAGCATTAGTCTTTCCAATGAATATTCAGGGTTGATTTCTTTTAGAATATACTGATTTCATCTCCTTGCCGTCTAAGGGACTCACTCTCAAATCTTCTCCAGTACCACAGTTCAAAAACATCAGTTCTTTGGCTCTCAGCCTTCTTTGTGGTCCAGCTCCCACATCCGTACATGAAATAACCAATAACCATCCACTAAATTATTTTTTTCTGATTAAAAAATAATTCTTGAAACAAAACAGAGAAATGAAGTTAGCAATATAAAAGCCTCTTGTGACTTCATTACCCAGAAAAAAAATTAATTTTAGGTGTTTTTCCTGCTAGCCTTGTTTTATAAAATTGGGATCATACTATAGACAACATTTCTTTATGATGCTATTTTTTTTTTACTATATCAAAACACGACCATTTTGCTACAGTTTTTTAAAGATTGTTTGGAAACAAGATTTTGAATGTATAATATGATGGATAATTTAGGAAATTATTCCACTAGCATTTCTTAACTTTGTAAATGTATCTCAACTCTAATTTAAGACAACTTCTTAAAAAGGTCAAGAGTAATGGTAGTCCCATCCTATCCATGGAGGGTACATTCCAAGAACCCTAGTAGATGCCTGAAATTGCAGATAGTACTGAACCATATATATATATATGTGTGTGTGTGTGTGTGTGTGTGTGTATATATGCTATGCTTTTTCTTATACATATATAACTATGGTAAAGTTTAATTTATAAGGAACAGTGAGAGATTATCAACAATAACTAATAATAAAATAGAACAGTTATAACAATATACTGTAATAAAACTTGTATGTATGTAGTCTCTCTCACTCCTTCAAAATATTTTATTGTAAAAATTTAATGCCTTTTCCATCTTAACTAAGCACTTATCACACACTATGGTTGTAATTTCTGCAATTTGGGATGCAAAAGAAAAACTAGCATGAATTTCTTCTTCACTCTTCACAATATTATGAATAGAAGGTTCTTTCTTACCAAAGATTGTAGCAACCTCAGCATATAATTTTTTTTCTTTCCATATTACATCAAAAATTTGCATCTTCTCACTAAAAGGAAGCTCTTTACAGATGATCTTTGGCATATCCGAATTGCCAGCATCGCTACTCTTGTGCTCTGGGGTCACTACTAGGTAAAATAAGGGTTACTTGAACATGAGGAATGCAAACCTGTGGATCAAAGTGGAGTACTATATCCTTAAAGCTTTAAAAGAATTGTCAAGATGCCCTCCAGAATCTTTTGTTTCCATTATCATCATCTATCACATCTTTCTAATACTGGCTGTTACCGCTTTAGAAACATTCCCTCAAGTTTTCCAGGTGGAAGATAGGAAACCCGTGAGAAAACCCTTCTATCAATACAAACTATGTCTTGTGTAGAACAGATATTAGCAGATTTCTTCTAGAAAGCCCCAGGTAGAATAGGAAAATGCCCCTGAAAATGTTAGTTTTCTGCCTTTGAGCGGTTAAGTCTTTGTGCAAACTACTCAATTCTGGTGAGAAAGCAGTTGTAGACAATATATAAATGACGGGCATGGCTGTGTCCCCATGTAACTGTATTTACAGAAACCATCAGCCCTGCCATAGTCTGGAGTTAGCCCATAGCCATAGTCTGCCAACCTCTGCTTTATCTATTCCATTTTCTTTATCATCTTTTGAAGTAGGTAGTACAGCAATGAGTGTGCCTTTTACACAGAGACTAAAGCTCAGAGAAATCAAGTAACTTGTTCATAGCCAAGCAGCTAGTAATTAGAAAAGCTGGAAATTTGAATCCAGATTTCCTGACTCCTAATCTAGGGCTCTCTCTACTGCATAATGAACCGTTTTTCGTGAATTCATAGCAATGTGAGTTAAATAAATAACCATAATGCCAAAAAAAGAAAAGATGTCAAAGACATTAGTTATTCTTAACAGTGATGTTTGATGATGTAGTTGCTCTTTCTTAAAAGAGCTTGACATTGTTGCAAAGCACCTGAATTAATATACTTTTTCCACTGAAAATAACAGAAGTGGTTAAGAGACAAAGGAAATTCTTTGGGTTCTGTGTCTCAGATGAAGCTTTCCTGGTGGCTCAGCTGTAAAGAATCCTCCTAAAATGTAGGAGGCATGTGTTCAATCACTGGGTTGGGAAGCCCCCCTGGAGAAGGGAATGGCAACCCACTCCAGTATTCCTGCTCGGAAAATCCCATAGAGTAGCATGGAGGGCTACAGTCCATGGGGTTGCAAAGATTCAGACACAACTGAAGGACTAAACAACTGACAGCATCTCATAGACCCAAGGGCAGTGGCTTCAGTCACAGCTGGATCCAGGATCTGAAATGATGTCCTCAGGATACTGTCACTCTCTCCTCTCTCTTCTCTGCTCGTCCTTGCACCAGTCTTTATGCAGAAGACAATAAGTCCTCCACCAGCACTAACTGTGTTCAAAAGAAAGGGCTGCTCATCCCCTTGACACCATATTTCAAAATTTCACAGAAAGAATCTGATTGTTTCTTCTTGGGCTATATGCCCACTACTGGATCAATTGTTATGCCCAGAGACATGTAGCACTCTTACTACTATTGTCAGGGATCCTACCATCATATGGTTGGTGCTGAATTAGGATCACGTGGGGTAGGAGAGGAGTTGTTCCCCTTAGGAGTTAGTAATAGCTTCCAAGACTACTAATGCAACAAAATAATAATTTTAAGAGATCTGCATCCACCTCTTCTGTGAAGATCTATCTATTCAGAGAGTCTAAGACTTTCCCCAGTCTGCAGTGCTATCTAGACTTGCTCCTGTACTTCCAGCTGAGAGGAAAAAGTGGAAAAGGGCACTTTGTTCTCCCTATAAAAGATATGTTGAAGTCCTAGAGGGCGGTTTTAAGATGGTGGAGGAATAGGACAGGGAGACCACTTTCTCCCCCACAAATTCATCAAAAGAACATTTAAACGGTGAGTAAATTCCACAAAACAACTTCTGTATGCTGGCAGAGGACATCAGGCACCCAGAAAAGCAGCCCATTGTCTTCAAAAGGAGCTAGGAAAAAAATATAAAAGACAAAAAAAGAGACAAGAGGTAGTGACAGAGCTCCATCCTGGGAAGGGAGTCTTAAAAAGAGAGAAGTTTCCAAACACAAGGAAACACTCTCACTACCAAGTCTGTGGCGAGCCTTGGAAGCACAGAAGGCAACATAACATGGAGGAAAAATAAATAACGGTAACTCCCCCAGCGGAGAAGCAGCGGAGACACCTGCACCCACCACTAGCAAGCGGGGGCTGGGCAGGGAGGCACGGGCTGCATTGCTTAGAGTAAGGATCTGGCCTGAATGCCCTGAGCGCAATCTGAGCGAACTAACTTGGGCTAGCAAACCAGACTTTGGGATAACTACCATGCAAAAAGCGAGCCCTAACCTAAGATACCACCAGGCCTGCACACAGAACAAACGACTGAACAGAGATAGCTGGCTGCAGACCATCCCCCTCTGGTGTCAGGTAGCCAGAGCTGGAAGAGGGCAATCGCAGCCCCAGAGAGACATTATCTACAAAATTGTAAGCAGGTTTCTTTGCTAACTAAGACTTCTTGGGGTTCTGGACAGCCTGATAAGGTGTGGCAGTTGCACACCCAGAAAACCGAGTGGCAGGGACAAGTGAGGCGATAAGTCACAATGACCACGCTCGCCAAACAGCTCATTACCTGAGCTGCTCAGACCTGGGAAGGGCACAAAACGCAGGCCCAACTGAGTCTGCGCCTCTGAGGACTACCCGAGTGCATGAACCTGAGTGGCTTAGACCTGGGAGGTGCATGCAGCCCAGAGCCGACCTCCGATGGTTCCTGATGGAGCAACCTAGAGCCTGAGCAGTGTGGGCAGGGAGGATACACGCGCCGTGACTGGGGGCAGGACCACTGTGGCTGAGGCACTGTGAGCACACACCAGTGTTATTTGTTTGCAGCATCTCTCCCTCCCCACAGCGCGACTGAACAAGTCAGCCTACAAAAAGTGTCTACCACCGTCCTCTTTGTGTCAGGGCAGAAATCAGACACTGAAGAGATCAGTAAACAGAAATAGCTAATACAGAGGGAACCGCCTTGGAAGTGACAGGTGCAGTAGATTAAAACCCTGTCATTAGTAACAACTACATAAGAAGGGGCCTATAGATCTTGAGAAATATAAGCCAGACCAAAGAACTATCCAAAAATGAGCTGGCCCCACAATACCCACAACACCACCAGAGAAAGTCCTAGATATATTTTTACTATTTTTACTATCATTCTTTTTTTTTTAATTTTTTTAATTTTTAAGTCCTCTATTTCTCCTTTAATTTTCATTTTATAACCTACTATTACTTTGCAAAAAAAGACCTTATTTTTTAAAAGCAAACTTCATATATATATATTTTTTAATAATTTTGTGACTTTTTTTCTCCTTTTCTTCTTTTCTTTAATACTGTATTTTTGAAATTCCAAACTCTACTCTAGATTTTTAATCTTTGTTTTTTGGTATTTGTTATCAATTTTGTAGCTTTAAGAACCTAATCTTCAGTACCCATTTTTATTTGGGAGTGAGATTACTGGCTAGACTGCTCTCTCCCTTTTTGGACTCTCCTTTTTCTCCACCAGATCGCCTGTGTCTCCTCCTTACCATCTCTCTCCTCTACCCAACTCTGAATTTCTGTGTGTTCCAGACGGTGGAGAACACTTAGGGTACTGATAACTGGCTGGATCTGTCTCTCTCCTTTTGATTCCCCCCTTTTATCCTCCTGGCCACCTCTGTCTCCTTCCTCCCTCTTCTCTTCTCTGTATAACTACATGAACATCTCTGAGTGGTCCAGTTGTGGAATGCACATAAGGAGGTGATTACTGGCTAGCTTGCTCTCTCCTCTATTGATTCCACCTCATCTCATTCGGGTCACCTCTAACTCCCTCCTCCCTTTTCTCTTCATGTAACTCTATGAACCTCTTTGGGTGTCCCTCACTGTGGAGAAACTTTTCATCTTTAACCTAGATGTTTTATCAATGGTGCTGTATAGAAGGAGAAGTCTTGAGTCTACTGTAAAAATAAGACTGAAAACCAGAAGCAGGAAGCTTAAGTACAAACCCTGAGAACACCAGAAAACTCCTGACTCCAGGGAATATTAATTGACAGGAGCTCATCAAAAGCCTCCATACCTACACTGAAACCAAGCACCACCAAGAACCAACAAGTTCCAGAGCAAGACATCCCATGCAAATTCTCAAGCAACACAGGAACACAGCCCTGAGTTCCAATATACAGGCTGCGAAAAGTTACTCCAAAACCATTGACATCTCATAACTCATTACTGGACACTTCATTGCACTCTAGAGAGAAGAAATCCAGCTCCATCCACCAGAACACCGACACAAGCTTCCCTAACCAAGAAACCTTGACAAGCCACCTGTAAAACCCCACCCCCAGCAAGGAAACTCCACAATAAAGAGAACTCCACAAACTGCCAGAACACAGAAAGGACACCGAAACTCAGCAATATAAACAAGATGAAGAGACAGAGGAATACCCAGCAGGTAAAGGAACAGGATAAATGCCCACCAAACCAAACAAAAGAGGAAGAGATGGGGAATCTACCTGATAAAGAATTCTGAATAATGCGAGTGAAAATGATCCAAAATCTTGAAATCAAAATGGAATCACAGATAAATAGACTGGAGACAAAGATTGAGAAGATGCAAGAAAGGTTTAACAAGGACCTAGAAGAAATAAAAAAGAGTCAATATATAATGAATAATGCAATAACTGAGGTCTAAAACACTCTGGAGGCAACAAATAGTAGAATAACAGGCAGAACATAGGATTAGTGAACTAGAAGATAGAATGGTAGAAATAAATGAATCAGAGAGCAAAAAAGAAAAACGGATTAAAAGAAATGAGGACAATCTCAGAACCCTCCTAGACAACGTTAAATGCCCCAAAATTCGAATCATAGGAGTCCCAGCAAAAGAAGACAAAAAGAAAGACCGTGAGAAAATACATGAGGAGATAATAGTTGAAAACTTCCCTTAAATGGGGAAGGAAATAATCACCCAAGTCCAAGAAATCCAGGGAGTCCCAAACAGGATAAACCCAAGGTGAAATACCCCAAGACACATATTAATGAAATTAACAAAGATCAAATGCAAAGAACAAATACTAAAAGCATCAAGGGAAAAGCAAGAAATAACACACAAGGGGATTCCCACAAGAATAACAGCTGATCTTTCAATAGAAACTCTCCAAGCCAGGAGGGAATGACAAGACATACTTAAAGTGATGAAAGAAAGTAACCTACAGCCCAGATTACTGTACCCAGCAAGGATCTCATTCAAATATGAAGGAGAAATAAAAGCTTTACAGAAAGCAAAAGTTAAGAGAATTCAGCACCACCATACCAGCTCTCCAAAAAATGCTAAAGGATCTTCTCTAGATAGGAAACCCAAAAAGGGTACATACACTCAAACCCAAAACAATAAAGTAAATGGTAACGGCATCATACTTATCAATAATTACTTTAAACATAAATGGGTTGAATGCCCTAACCAAAAGACAAAGACTGGCTGAATAGATACAAAAATAAGACCCCTATACATGTTGTCTACAAGAGACCCACCTCAAAACAGGGGACAAATACAGACTGAAAGTGAAGAGCTGGATAAACATTTTCCATGCAAATAGAGGTCAAAAGAAAGCAGGAGTGGCAATACTCATATCCGATAAAATAGACTTTAAAACAAAGGCTGTGAAAAGAGACAAAGAAGGACACTACATCATGATCAAAGGATCAATCCAAGAAGAAGATATAACAATTATAAATATATATGCACCCAACATAGGAGCACCGCAATATGTAAGACAAATGCTAACAAGTATGAAAGGGGAAATTAACAATAACACAACAATAGTGGGAGACTATAATACCCCACTCACACCTATGGATAGATCAACTAAACAAAAAATTAACAAGGAAACACAAGCTTTAAACAATACAATAGACCAGTTAGACCTAATTGATATCTATAGGACATTTCACCCCAAAACAATGAATGTCACCTTTTTCTCAAGCGCACATGGAACCTTCTCCAGGATAGATCCTGGGCCATAAATCTAGCCTTTTAAATTCAAAAAAAATCATTTCAAGCATCTTTTCTGACCACAATGCAGTAAGATTAGCCTTCTTCAGTGATCAATGCAAAGAAATAGAGGAAAATAACAGAATGGGAAAGACTAGAGATCTCTTCAAGAAAATTAGAGCTACCAAGGGAACATTTCATGCAAGGATGGGCTCGATAAAGGACAGAAATGGTCTGGACCTAACAGAAGCAGAAGATATTAAGAAGAGGTGGCAAGAATACACGGAAGAACTGTATAAAAAAGATCTTCACGACCCAGATCATCATGATGATGTGATCACTAATCTAGAGCCAGACATCTTAGAATGTGAAGTCAAGTGGGCCTTAGAAAGCATCACTACGAACAAAGCTTGTGGAGGTGATGGAATTCCAGTTGAAGTGTTTCAAATCCTGAAAGATGATGCTGTGAAGTGCTGCACTCAATCTGCCAGCAAATTTGGAAAACTCAGCAGTGGCCACAGGACTGGAAAAGATCTGTTTTCATTCCAATTCCAAAGAAAGGCAATGCAAAAGAATGCTCCAACTACCGCACAATTGCACTCATCTCACATGCTAGTAAAGTAATGCTCAAAATCCTCCAAGCCAGGCTTCAGCAATACATGAACCGTGAACTCCCTGATGTTCAAGCTGGCTTTAGAAAAGGCAGAGGAACCAGAGATCAAATTGCCAACATCCGCTGGATCATGGAAAAAGCAAGAGAGTTCCAGAAAAACATCTACTTCTGCTTTATTGACTATGCCAAAGCCTTTGACTGTGTGGATCACAATAAACTGTGGAAAATTCTGAAAGAGATGGGAATACCAGACCACCTAACCTGCCTCTTGAGAAATCTGTATGCAGGTCAGGAAGCAACAGTTAGGACTGGACATGGAACAACAGACTGGTTCCAAATAGGAAAAGGAGTGCGTCAAGGCTGTATATTGTCACCCTGCTTATTNGAAACAGTGGAAACAGTGTCAGACTTTATTTTTTGGGGCTCCAAAATCACTGCAGATGGTGACTGCAGCCATGAAATTAGAAGACGCTTACTCCTTGGAAGAAAAGTTATGTCCAACTTAGATAGCATTTTCAAAAGCAGAGACATTACTTTGCCGACTAAGGTCCGTCTAGTCAAGGCTATGGTTTTTCCTGTGGTCATGTATGGATGTGAGAGTTGGACTGTGAAGAAGGCTGATCGCCGAAGAATTGATGCTTTTGAACTGTGGTGTTTGAGAAGACTCTTGAGAGTCCCTTGGACTGCAAGGAGATCCAACCAGTCCATTCTGAAGGAGATCAACCCTGGGATTTCTTTGGAAGGAATGATGTTGAAGCTGAAACTCCAGTACTTTGGCCACCTGATGCGAAGAGTTGACTCATTCGAAAAGACTCTGATGCTGGGAGGGATCGGGGGCAGGAGGAGAAGGGGACGACCGAGGATGAGATGGCTGGATGGCATCACGGACTCGATGGACGTGAGTGTGAGTGAACTCCGGGAGTTGGTGATGGACAGGGAGGCCTGGCGTGCTGCGATTCATGGGGTCGCAAAGAGTCGGACACGACTGAGCGACTGAACTGAACTGAACTGAACAGGAGAAAAACTATTAAAAATTGCAACATATGGAGGCTGAACAACATGCTGCTGAATAACCAACAAAGCACAGAAAAAATAAAAAAGAAATCAAAATATGCATAGAAACGAATCAAAATGAAAACACAACAACCCAAAACCTGTGAGACACTGTGAAAGCAGTGCTAAGAGGAAAGTTCATAGAAATACAGGCATACCTCAAGAAACAAGAAAAAGGTCAAATAAATAACCTAACTCTACACCTAAAGCAGCTAGAAAAGAAAGAAATGAAGAACCCCAGGGTTAGTAGAAGGAAAGAAATCTTAAAAATTAGGGCAGAAATAAATGCAAAAGAAACAAAAGCAACCATAGCAAAAATCAACAAAGCCAAAAGCTGGTTCTTTGAGAGGATAAATGAAATTGACAAACCATTAGCCAGACTCATCAAGAAACAAAGGGAGAAAAATCAGATCAATAAAATTCAAAATGAAAATGCAGAGATCACAACAGACAACACAGAAATATAAAGCGTCATAAGAGACTAGTATCAGCAATTATATGCGAATAAAATGGACAATGTGGAAGAAATGGACAAATTTCGAAAACTGAACCAGGAAGAAATAGAAAATCTTAACAGACCTATCACAAGCACGAAAATTCAAACTGTAATCAGAAATCTTCCAGCAAACAAAAGCCCAGGTCCAGACAGCTTCACAGCTGAATTCTACCAAAAATTTCGAGAAAAGCTAACACCTATCCTACTCAAACTCTTCCAGAAAATTTCAGAGAAAGGTAAACTTCCAAACTCATCCTGTGATACCACCATCACCCTAATACAAAAATCTGACAAAGATGCCACAAAAAAAGAACACCACAGGCCAATATCACTGATGAACATAGATGCAAAACTCCTTAAAAAAATTCTAGCAGTCCGAATCCAACAACACATTAAAAAGGTCATACACCATGACCAAGCGGGCTTTATCCCAGGAATGCAAGGATTTTTGAATATCTGCAAATCAAACAATGTAATATACTACATTAACAAATTGAAAAATAAAAGCCATATGATTATCTCAATAGATGCAGAGAAACCCTTTGACAAAATTCAACATCCATTTATGTAAAAACTCTCCAGAAAGCAGGAATAGAAGGAACATACCTGAACATAATACAAGCTATATATGACAAACCCACAGCAAACATTATCCTCAATGGTGAAAAATTGTAAGCATTTCCCCTAAAGTCAGGAATGAGACAAGGGTGCCCACTTTCACCACTACTGTTCAACATAGTTCTGAAAGTTTGGGCCACAGCAATCAGAGCAGAAAAAGAAATAAAAGGAATCCAAATTGGAAAAGAAGAAGTAAAACTCTCACTGTTTGCAGATGACATGATCCTCTACATAGAAAACCCTAAAGACTCACCAGAAAATTACTAGAGGTAATCAATGAATATAGTAAAGTTGCAGGATATAAAATCAACACACAGGAATCCCTTGCATTCCTATACACTGATAATGAGAAAATAGAGAAATTAAGGAAACAATTGCATTCACCATTGCAATGAAAAGAATAAAATACTTAGGAATATATCTACCTAAAGAAACTAAAGACCTACATATAGAAAAGTATAAAACACTGGTGAAAGTAATCAGAGAGGACACTAATAGATGGAGAAATATACCATGTTCATGGATTGGAAGAATCAATATAGTGAAAATGAGTATACTACCCAAAGCAATTTATAGATTCAGTGCAATCCTTATCAAGCTACCAACAGTATTTTTCACAGAGCTAGAACAAATAATTTCACAATTTGTATGGAAATACAAAAAAAAACTCAAATAGCCAAAGCAATCTTGAGAAGAATGGAACTGGAGGAATCAACCTGCCTGACTTCAGGCAATACTACAAAGCCACAGTCATCAAGACAGTATGGTACTGGCACAAGGACAGAAATATAGATCAATGGAACAAAATAGAAGGCCCAGAGATAAATCCACGCACCTATGGACACCTAATCTTTGACAAAGGAGGCAAGAATATACAATGGATTAAAGACAATCTCTTTAACAAGTGGTGCTGTGAAAACTGGTCAACCACTTGTAAAAGAATGAAGCTAGAACACTTTCTAACACCATACACAAAAATAAACTCAAAATGGATTAAAGATCCAAGAGTAAGACCAGAAACTATAAAACTCCTAGAGGAGAACATAGGCAAACCACTCTCCAACATACATCACAGTAGGAGCCTCTATGACCTACCTCCCAGAATATTGGAAATAAAAGCAAAAATAAACAAAAGGGACCTAATTAAACTTAAAAGCTTTTGCACAACAAAGGAAACTCTAAGCAAGGTGAATAGACAGCCTTCAGTTCAGTCGCTCATTCGTGTCCGACTCTTTGTGACCCCTTGAATTGCAGCACGCCAGGCCTCCCTGTTCATTACCATCTCTCGGAGTTCACTCAGACTCTCGTCCATCGAGTCAGTAATGTCATCCAGCCATCTCATCCTCGGTCTTCCCCTTTCCTCCTGCCCCCAATCCCTCCCAGCATCAGAGTCTTTTCCAATGAGTCAACGCTTCTCATGAGGTGGCCAGAGTACTGGAGTTTCAGCTTCAGCATCATTCCTTCCAAAGAAATCCCAGGGTTGATCTCCTTCGGAATGGACTGGTTGGATCTCCTTCCAGTCCAAGGGACTCTCAAGAGTCTTCTCCAACTCCACAGTTCAAAAGCATCAATTCTTTGGCGCTCAGCCTTCAAAATGGGAGAAAATAATAGCAAGTGAAGCAACTGACAAACAACTAATGTCAAATATATACAAGCAACTCCTGCAGCTCAGGTCCAGAAAAATAAACGACCCAATCAAAAAATGGGCCAAAGAACTAAATAGACATTTCTCCAAAGAAGACATACAGATGGCTAACAAACTCATGAAAAGATGCTCAACATCACTCATTATCAGAGAAATGCAAATCAAAATCACAATGAGGTACCATTTCACACCAGTGAGAATGACTGTGATCCAAAAGTCTGCAATCAATAAATGCTGGAGATGGTGTGGAGAAAAGGGAACCCTCTTCACTGTTGGCGGGAATGCAAACTAGTACAGCCACTATGGAGAACAGTGTGGAGATTCCTTAAAAAACTGGAAATAGAACTGCCTTATGACCCAGCAATCCCACTGTCAAGCATACACACCGAGAAAACCAGAATTGAAAGAAACACGTGTACCCCAATGTTCATCGCAGCACTGTGTGTAATAGCTAGGATGTCTATCAGCAGATGAATGGATAAGAAAGCTGTGGTACATATACACAATGGAGTATTACTCAGCCTCTAAAAAGAATTCATTTGAATCAGTTCTAATGAGATGGATGAAAAGAAGACATACAGATGGCTAACAAACACATGAAAAGATGCTCAACATCACTCATTATCAGAGAAATGCAAATCAAAATCACAATGAGGTACCATTTCACACCAGTGAGAATGACTGTGATCCAAAAGTCTGCAATCAATAAATGCTGGAGATGGTGTGGAGAAAAGGGAACCCTCTTCACTGTTGGCGGGAATGCAAACTAGTACAGCCACTATGGAGAACAGTGTGGAGATTCCTTAAAAAACTGGAAATAGAACTGCCTTATGACCCAGCAATCCCACTGTCAAGCATACACACCGAGAAAACCAGAATTGAAAGAAACACGTGTACCCCAATGTTCATCGCAGCACTGTGTGTAATAGCTAGGATGTCTATCAGCAGATGAATGGATAAGAAAGCTGTGGTACATATACACAATGGAGTATTACTCAGCCTCTAAGAAGAATACATTTGAATCAGTTCTAATGAGGTGGATGAAACTGGAGCCGTTTATACAGAGTGAAGTAAGCCAGAAAGAAAAACAGCAATATGCTAACACATATATATGGAATTTAGAAACATGGTAATGATAACCCTGTATGCGAGATATCAAAAGAGACACAGATGTATAGAACAGTCTTTTGGACTCTGTGGGAGAGGGTGAGGGTGGGATGATTTGGCAGAATGGCATTGAAACAAGTATAATATCATATCGGAAATGAATCCCCAGTCCGGATTTGATGCATGATACTGGATGCTTGGGGCTGGTGCACTGACATGACCCAGAGGGATGGTTTGGGGAGGGAGGAGGGAAGGGGTTCAGAATGGGGAACACGTGTATACCTGTGGTGGATTTATGTTGATGTATGGCAAAACCAATAAAATATTGTAAAGTAATAACCTCCAGTTAAAATAAGTAAATTTAAATAAATTTTTAAAAAAGATATGTTGAAGTCCTATCTCCCAGTACTTCAGAAAGTGAAATTATACTTGTAAATAGTGTTGTTGCAGATTAATTATTTAAGTTAGCATGAGGTCCTACTGAAGTAGCGTAGACTCCACATCCAGTATGACTGATATCATTATAAGAACTAGGCCATGTGAAAACAGAGACACAGGAATATTGCCATATGATGATGAAAGCAGAGATTGGAGTGATACAGCTGCAAGCCAAGGAACTCCCAGGATTGCTGAGAATCCACCAGAAACTAGGAAGAAGCCAAGAAAGATTCACCTGCAAGTTTCAGAGAAAGTATGAGCCTTACAATCTTTAATTTCAAGATTCTAGCTTCTAGAACTGCAAGACAATACTTTTCTCCTCTTTTAAGTCACCCAGTCTGTCATAGTGGCCCTAGGAAATTAATGTAGGCATTATAGGCAAAATAAATGGTATAAGTAAGGGTTAACAGGATAAAAGGAGAAGAGTGCAGCAGAGGATGAGATGCTTAGATAGCATCACCAACTCAATGAATACAAATCTGAGCAAACTTCAGGAGATAGTAAAGGACAGGGAAGCCTGGCATGCTGCAGTCCATGGGGTCACAAAGAATTGGAGACTTGGCCACCGAACAACAACAACAATAAGAAGATATAAAGTATGGCAGTGGGAGACTCAAGAAGAGAGGTTTCCAAAAAGGAAGGGCTTGGTAAGCTCGGTCACCCACCTGGGGATGTGGATGGCAGTAGAGGTGGAGGAAAGGTACACCAATGGCATCTGCTTCACTTGTCCTCTCCCTGACAGAGGCAGAGCAGGGCCATAGTATTGATGTGGCCATCAATTACTGCACTAGCATGACCGAGAAAAGTTCACTTTTTATCACCACTGGCTATGAGTCAACATTTTCGTATTTTACAGGTTGAGCTTTTGCTCTCCTGCAGCCCCTCTCCCCCACATCTATTTGTTTGCTCTTGAATAAATGACCTTCTAGTCTTTGGAGGAAAGGCCCTAATATAGATGTTTTTAAGTGCTTGGCTCCATCAGTAAAAATGACAACTCCCTGGCTTCAGATGCCCAGTCCAGGAGTCTGTTCTTAACAGAATTTGTAACAGACAACCTCATCAAGGTACTTCCCAAAGGCATATTTACTGAATGATGGCATAGGGGACTATAGGAGACGTCTACCTGGGCACCTCTAAGAGGTTTCTTCATGTGTTTCTAGAAGGAGATGTGCCATGTTGGTGTAGAAATAGCACCATCCTGAAAAACACAGAATGACCAAAAATTATGAAAGAAAAAACACTTTTTTCTGCTGAAAGCCTATTTTAAATTCACGGATATGGTTACTACTTAAGTAACCAAACTCTAATCTAAGTGTTGAGGATAATAAAAATTGCTTTTGCTGCTAAGTCGCTTCAGCCGTGTCTGACTCTGTGTGACCCCATAGACGGCAGCCCACTAGGCTCCCCCGTTTCTGGGATTCTCCAGGCAAGAACACTGGAGTGGGTTGCCATTTCCTTTTCCAATGCATTAAAGTGAAAAGTGAAAGTGAATTCGCTCAGTCATGTCCGACTCTTAGCAACCCCATCATGGACTGCAGCCTACCAGGATCCTCCATCTATGGGAGTTTCCAGGAGAACTGGAGTGGGGTGCCAATGCCTTCTCTGTAATAAAGATTAGGTACAGTCTAAACACAAGCTGGATTGAAGATTGACGGTAGAAATATCAATAACCTCAGATATGCAGATGACATCACCCTTATGGCAGAAAGTGAAGAGGAACTAAAAAGCCTCTTGATGAATGTAAAAGAGGGGAGTGAAAAAGTTGGGTTAAAGCTCAACATTCAGAAAACAAAGATCATGGCATCCGGTCCCATCATTCCATGGGAAATAGATGGAGAAACAGTGGAAACAGTGTGAGACTATTTTTTTGGGCTCCAAAATCACTGCAGATGCTGACTGTAGCCATGAAATTAAAAGATGCTTACTCCTTGAAAGAAAAGTTAGGACCAACCTAGATAGTATATTCAAAAGGAGAGACATTACTTTGCCGACTAAGGTCCGTCTAGTCAAGGCTATGGTTTTTCCAGTAGTCATGTATGAATGTGAGAGTTGGACTGTGAAGAAGGCTGAGTGCCGAAGAATTGATGCTTTTGAACTGTAGTGTTGGAGAAGACTCTTGAGAGTCCCTTGGACTGCAAGGAGATCCAACCAGACCATTGTGAAGGAGATCAACCCTGGGATTTCTTTGGAGGGAATGATGCTAAAGGTGAAACTCCAGTACTTTGGCCACCTCATGCAAAGAGTTGACTCATTGGAAAAGACTGATGCTGGGAGGGATTGGGGGCAGGAGGAGAAGGGGACGACCGAGGATGAGATGGCTGGATGGCATCACTGACTCCATGGACGCGAGTCTGAGTGAACTCCGGGAGTTAGTGATGGACAGGGAGGCCTGGTGTGCTGCGATTCATGGGGTNGAAAAGACTGATGCTGGGAGGGATTGGGGGCAGGAGGAGAAGGGGACGACCGAGGATGAGATGGCTGGATGGCATCACTGACTCCATGGACGCGAGTCTGAGTGAACTCCAGGAGTTGGTCATGGACAGGGAGGCCTGGCATGCTGCGTTTCATGGGGTCGGAAATAGTCGGACACGACTGAGCAACTGAACTGAACTGAAAGTCTAAAAGAAAGCGAATGTGAAAGCCTGGCTCCCTCTAGATGCCCAGCAATGCTACTTTCCTTCCTACGTGACTTCTCAGGCTTTTGATCCTAGAGATGAATGAGTCACGCTATATCTCATTTCCAAGTTCCAGCAGTTCCTTCCAGGCTGTTCTCCCTGCTTCCTCCCTTGCTCCTTCCCCACAGTCTATTTATTCTTAAAACAGTAGCCAGGGGTTCCTTTCAAAATATAAATCAGAGCATGTCACTCCTCTATTCAGGATCCCCAAAGGTGTTCCATATTACTCACAGAAAAGTCCTGTAAATTTCTACAGCAGAATTTCTCACTCTCAACATTATTGATATTTGGAGCTGGATAGTTCTTTTTCCACAGGGCTGTCCTATACATTATCAGATATTTAGCAGCGTCTTTGTTGATAGCTCAGGTGTTAAAAGAATTCACCTGCAGTGCAGGAGACCCTGGTTTGATTCCTGGGTAGGGAAGGTCCATTGGAGAAGGGATAGGCTACTCACTCCAGTATTATTGGGCTTCCCTTGTGGCTCAGCTGGTAAAGAATCCACCTGCAATGTAGGAGACCTGGGTTTGATACCTGGTTGGGAAGATCCCCTGTAGAAAGGAAAAGACTACCCAGTCCAGTATTCTGGCCTGAAGGATTCCATGGACTGTATAGTCCTTGGGATGCAAAGAGTTGAACATGACTGATCGACTTTCACTTTGTCTTTTATTCACCAGATATCCATAGCATCCCCTCCGAATCCTGTGACAAAAAAACAATGTCTCCAGATATTGACAGTTATCCCCTGGATTAAAAATCACCCCTTGCTGAGAACCACTTCCATACACCATCCCAACCCCTGTTACCTCTGTGATCTCATCTCCAACATCGTCTCACCCCTCACTCCACCATGCTACATTAGCCTTATGGGCATTCCTTGATCCTGCCAAAATAGCTTCTGCATCCGAGCCTTTCTATCTGCTGCTTGCTTGGGAAGTTATTTCCCTAAACTGAACTCACCAGACTCTTTCCCCAATGCTATGTGACTCTCTTCCATGTCTCTGCTCAAACATCACTGTCTGAATGTGACTCTCAACAACTGTATTAGAAACTACATTTATCACCCAGGCCCTTAAGACACTCCAGCCCCATCACTCAGCTGTCTTTTTCCTTGTCACTTATTACTTTCTAGCACTTCACAACTTTTTAAAATTTTTTTTATTGTTTTCATGTATCTCCCTCCACTGGAATGTAACCTCTACGAAGGCAGGAGCTTCTATTTGCTATATCCACCGTATGTATCCTAGTGCTTAGAACAGTTCCTGGCACGTACGAGGTACTTGATAAATATTGATTGAATAAAGTGATGTGCCACTGAGAATGTTGGATTGAGTCAGCAACTGTGACACCTCAATACAAATGAAAGCACAGACTTTCTAGTCAGACAGAGTTGGATTCCAGTCTTACCCTGGTCACACATTACCTGGGTATCTGTGGTCAAACACCTCTGCTTCTCTGAGTCTTGGTTTTCTCATATGGTAAATGGGATAATATGTATGCCCATGGTTGTTGAGAAGATTAAAGGTTGTGTGTAAAATTTTGGACACATCCAGCCCATAGTAGTTGCTCAATAAATGCCAATATTATTATGTGAAAAGTGAAACTCGGAGAAGATCCTCATCAAGGAATGAGTCGAATTTAACAAGTAAAGATGTATGGAGATAAGAAGAACCACGTTTTGCTGAACTTCACAACTTGCTTCTGGAAATAGAAGGAATAATTTTGTCCAGCCTACATTTCCAGTGCTGGGATACTTGACATCAGCAATGGCCTAGACATATGGAAGGAACCTCAGAAGATAGGGAAAAAATAAGTTAGGGAATCTGTTGATCCTTAACACCTTTAAGTGTTAATTTTGAAATAAGCTGTGGACGTAAGAGAGCGAATAATGAAGAGACTCAGACCTGTAGCTGATTGAATAGGAAAATCTGAATCCAAAAGCATGAGACCCATTTCGCAAGTTGAGTAGAGAGAATTGCCTTCTGGAACAGGGAGCCAACCTAGAACTAAGAAGGCTTTGTTGGACAAAGTAGGTAAACCATTTGGCTAGTCTATGCAAGCAATGCTATGAGAGTGTTGTCAGCTAGATTCCATCCTATTCAACAAGGTACACTGAAGTGTATTACATGATGAGCTAGGTGCTGGGGGAAACAAAGAAGAGAAACAACAGAGAAAAATAGAACATGACCTCTGTTCTGAAGGAGATTGCAATCTCATGGAATAGAGAAAGAAGCAGCAAACTCTACTATCACAGTAAGAATTCATGCAGAGGCAAAGTGATCCGTGGAAAGTGAGTAATTTTGCCATTAAAAATTGAAAAAGAATGCATACAGAAGATTTATTTTGAGCTCACACAACAGAAAATCAGGAGAAATATGTAAGGACTTGACTAAGATGAGAGATTTGTTCATGGAACCACAGGGAAATGTAGTTTAGAAATTAATTAACAGCTTCTTGGGCAACAAAGGACCCTTTACATACAGGGATCAAGGATCATGCGTTCATTAATTCAGTTACAAAATAGTGTAGGTATTGAGGTGCTGAGGATATAGTGACAAATATACGTGCCTTCACGTAGCTTATATTATGGTGGGGAAAACAGATATGAAAGATGTAGACAAATAGACAAGATAAATTTGGGAACCAGTATACTACAGTGGAATTTTGGCTTTCCTCCCAAGCTCACCAAGTATCATACTCGATCAGGGTAAGACAGAATAAGGAGTATGACAAAAGACCCTTGATTTTCTGGAAATTTTTCTCCTCATTGCAATAGTGGAATAAAGAGGCAATACAATTAGGTCCTACTCTCAAAAGGCTAAGAGGAATTCCCTAGGGATAGGACTCAGGATCACATTAGACAAGCAGATTTAAGATTTCAGCTAAAGAAAAGGAAGTCAGCAAAGAAGATCAAACAATAGTGGCCTGAATGTAAGACCATGTGTCCTGTCACTCAAGTCTGGAGTGAAGAAAACACATCTATAAAGGAAGGCACGCCTTGAATCAAACACTTTGGAGAGAAGAAATAAGAAAAGGTCTCTTGGTGACCTTGATGCTTCATTGTTACTTAGTTGCCAAGTTGTGTCCGACTCTTTACAACCCCATGAACTGCAGCACACCTCCATTGTATCCCAGAGTTTTCTCAAATTCATGTCCATTGAGTTCGTGTCGCTGTCTAACTATCTCATCCTCTGCTGCCTCCTTCTCCTTTTGCCTTTAATCTTTGCCAGCATCAGGTTCTTTTCCAGTAAGTCAGCTCTTTGCATTACATCGCCAAAGTATTAGCGCTTCAGCATCAGTCCTTCCAATGAATATTCAGGGTTGATTTCCTTTTGGTCTCCATTTGGTCTTTTTGTGGCATGTAGGAGCTTTAGTTGCAGCATGTGGGCTCTCAGTTGGCAGCATATGGGATCTACTTCCCTGACCAGGGATTGAACCCAGGCCCCCTGCATTGGAAGTGCAAGGCCTTAACCACTGAACTGCAGGGAAGTCCGTGGGCAGATTATTAAAGGATCTTACCTGTGTGTGGCTAGGATGTCATGTGGGATGTGACTCCCCACACTTTAAAAGAGCTGGGAGTAGATGAGAAAGGTCTAGAGAGGGGAAGGGACTCTTAAGCGCCCCTGGTGAGTTCATAGTTGACTGGCCTGGGCCATAGATGTCTGGACTCACCCAGCACTCCTCTTCTTTCACCTTCTCTATCTCCCAGTCTCAATTCAAAGTCAGTTCTGACAACGTCTTTGTGATTGTGACCATTGCAACACCAAATCCCTGTTGGAAACCAGACTTATGTGTCCCTATCTGAGGCCCACACCCAAGATGCTTATCCAATTGCCAAGTCAAAGCCTCTCTCCAAAATCCAGCCACGCCTGCTTTTCAACCCCTGGGAATCTCCTGCTTCCCTCTGAGGTTTTGTGCTCCTTGTGACACTGCAGCAGAAATGAGCTTCTCAGACAGTGGTGTACATCTCCTGACTTTTGTCTACACTGTGTCTTTAACAAGGAATCTCTTTCTCTGAGTTCACAACAGCATTTGTTGATGTGTGTGTGTGTACATATACATATGAAGAACACTTTTCTGCAACTTGCTTGTCATTCAACAAAGCTTCCATGCTTTTGATATGACTCCAGTTCAGTTCAGTTGCTCAGTCGTGTTCGACTGTGATCCCATGAATCGCAGCACACCAGGCCTCCCTGTCCATCACCAACTCCCAGAGTTCACTCTAACTCATGTCCATTGAGTCGGTGATGCCATCCAGGCATCTCATCCTCTGTTGTCCCCTTCTCCTCCTGCCCCTAATCCCTCCCAGCATCAGAGTCTGTTTCAATGATTCAACTCTTTGCATGAAGTGGCCAAAGTATTGGAGTTTCAGCTTTAGCATCATTCCTTCCAAAGAACACCCAGGAATGATCTCCTTTAGAATGGACTGGTTGGATCTCCTTGCAGTCCAAGGGACTCTCAAGAGTTTTCTCCAACATCACAGCTCAGAAGCATTAATTCTTCGGTACTCAGCTTTCTTCACAGTCCCACTCTCACATCCATACATGACCACTGGAAAAACCATAGCTTTGACTAGATGGACCTTAGTCGGCAAAGTAATGTCTCTGCTTTTGAATATGCTATCTATGTTGGTCATAACTTTTCTTCCAAGGAGTAAGCGTCTTTCAATTTCATGGCTGTAATAACCATCTGCAGTGATTTTGGAGCCCAAAAAAAAACAAAGTGTGACACTGTTTCCAGTGTTTCCCCATCTATTTTCCATGAAGTGATGGGACCAGATGCCATGATGTTAGTTTTCTGAATGTTGAGCTTTAAGCCAATTTTTTCACTCTCCTCTTTCACTTTCATCAAGAGGCTTTTTAGTTCCTCTTCTCTTTCTGCCATCATGGTGGTGTCATCTGCATATCTGACATTATTGATATTTCTCCTGGCAATCTTGATTCCAGCTTATGCTTCTTCTAGCCCAGCATTTCTCATGATGTACTCTGCATATAAGTCAAATAAGCAGGGTGACAATATACAGCCTTGACGTACTCCTTTTCCTATTTGGAGCCAGTCTTTCCCATGTCCAGTTCTAACTGTTGCTTCCTGACCTGTATACAGGTTTCTCAAGAGTCAGGTTAGGTGGTCTGGTATTCCCATCTCTTTCAGAATTTTCCACAGTTTCTTGTGATCCACGCAGTCAAAGGCTTGGCACAGTCAATAAAGCAGAAATACATGTTTTTCTGGAACTCTCTTACTTTTTCAATGATCTAGCTGATGTTCGCAATTTGATCTCTGGTTCCTCTGCCTTTTCTAAAACCATATCTAAAGTCATATTATAGATATGAGTCTAATCCAGTCCTTTTAATTATTTCAGGATATATCTTGGTGTGGATGAACCACAGTTTTTTCAGCCATTCTCCCGCCAATGATCTCCCAATTCTCTTGTGAACAATCATGCAGGAAACATCCTGTATAACATAGTTTTGGAGAAGGCAATGGCACCCCACTCCAGTACTCTTGCCTCGAAAATCCCATGGGTGGAGGAGCCTGGTAGGCTGCAGTCCATGAGGTCGCTAAGAGTCAGACATGACTGAGCGACTTCATTTTCATTTCTCACTTACATGCATTGAAGAAGGAAATGGCAACCCACTCCAGTGTTCTTGCCTGGAGAATCCCAGGGATGGGGGAACCTGGTGGGCTGCCGTCTGTGGGATCACACAGAGTCGAACACGACTGAAGTGACTTAGCAGCAACGTAGTTTTACTTAGCAGTGCATGGAAGTTTCTTCTTCCACTGGCACATTCCTGCTTAAGAGCTTTAAAGCCAGTTCAAGGACCTCTGCTTCCAAAAAAAAAAAAGTATCTCTGATTACTCCAAGGAGTGAATCCCACCCAATACCCCTTAGTCCTATGTGCTTGCATCTCTGCTATAGCTTTTTCAGGGATGTGTTGAAATTTCTAGTAATAAGTCTATTAAACGGTAAGCTCTTTGAGGGCTGGGAATGTGATACTCATCTCTGAATCCTCCCAGTACAGCATAAAGCTTGCTGCAAGGTATGTGTCCAGTGGGTATTTGTTTACCTGAACTGCAGAAATTTTGGGCTTTGAAACCAGACAGGCTAGAGTTCAAATCATTGTAGTTCTGTCACATATCATGTCACTTAGTGTCTGAACTTAGTCTTCTCATCTGTGTAAAGGTGGAGAAAAGTCCCCAGCTGTTTGTTGTTGGAAGGATGGGATGAGACCTCGTAGTGCTAGGCCTGGCACGAGGGTGGTGTTTGATGATGGACACTATTGTGGTTGGCATGTGCTTGAAAAAGGAAACTAGATTGAGACTTTGGGTTGGCACTGGGCCCCTTCTATGCACCTCCGGGCTTCACAGATAGGGAAACACCCTGGAACCAGCAGGCAATTACCTAACAAATGCCCAGATAAATCTTGTTGGTGCCAAGATATCTGGGACCTATTGCCTCTACCTGCTGCTGCTAAGTCACTTCAGTAGCGTCCGACTCTGTGCAACCCCATAGTCGGCAGCCCCAGTCTCCCCGTCCCTGGGATTCTCCAGGTAAGAACACTTTAGTGGGTTGCCATTTCCTTCTCCAATGCATGAAAGTGAAAAGTGAAAGTGAAGTCATTCAGTAATGTCCAGCCCTCAGCAACCCCATGGACTGCAGCATTCCAGGCTCCGTCGACCATGGGATTTTACCTGGATCCTCCTAAATACCCAAGCCCTTCCTAGGTCAAAATGACTGGCTTCCATTCCCCGTGACATACCTTAATGTGTAAGTCTGGTAGACATCACCCGAAACTTCTCTCCAAGCTGATTGGCTATGTCATGAAGGTGCAAGACTTGATGAAGGCCATTCTGTATTGCTTTTGATATGGGTGCAATTCGAGCAATGGTTGGGGAGGATCTTTGGGGGAGATGTTGGGCTGGAATCCTCTGAGATATCTGCAGGTATTGATGCCGTTGGGGCTGTCCCTTTGCATTTTTACTCCACCATCCCTTCCTCAGAGTCTATTCTGGGAGCTTAGGAGTGTCTTGGACCACTGGATAGGAATTGATGATACAATAGCAACCTGAATAAGAGCTGAACAATGCCTTGGGGACAAATATTAGTTCCTGCTGGACAAGCCACCCATGGTCCTCCTGGAATACTGACACCTGAGCAGTGGTAGCCATGATTCAGCTTCTAACCACTGATGGGGCTACCAGGGCAGAGGTGATGATCTGATCGCCTCACCTCATCCCTGTCTGTGGTCTCACCTCCCCACTCACCACCAGCTCAGGGAGGTTTTCATCAGGTCTGCAGTAAGAGCAAGCAAAACACAAGCAGGCAGTTAATCTGTCAGCCCTCACTTAGCTCAGCTGACTTTTTGCTTAATGCTCATAAATGTGGTGTCTTCGATTTTGGGTTCCATAGTAACCTCCTTCTCCCAAAGCAATGACTCATCTCTGTAGAGGTTGCCCTTGGGTGCAAGAGAATTCCAATGCTCTGGGACGTGGATGGGGGTGCAGAGTTACATGAAACACACTGTTTATAGCATATCCAGTGTCAGCCCAGTTCCCAAACACCAGCCATCGCCTGGTCCCCAAATCACCCCAGCCTAAGCTGCCATATCTGAGACAACTGGACAACAGCCCCAAGTTTCCACCCTGTGATCACTGCCTGACATCACAGCCTCCTGATCCCAGCTCTCAGCAGCATAGCCCTGAGTCAGGCATGCTTTCAGAAAGAGATTCTCTAGAGACAGCGTTCTGTTAGGTGTTGTATCAGGTCTCGAAACTGTACAGCTAGGCTTGGGTGTGGGTGACAAAGAAACAAACCAACAAGACGCTACTTACTTCTGAGTGCCCAGCCAGAGCAGGGTGAGACGAGTTCCCTAGCCCATTCAGACTGTGACAAACCCAGAGGCCTCCCAAGACATCACAGAGTTTTCTCTCAACCTCGTAGTTTCTGTTTCGATTACGTTTTTGTTCCTTACCTGAGACAAGATTCTGGAATAGGGTGAAGGTGGCCTTAGAATCAGGATCTGCTCTGAAAGGTGTGGTGACAATTAAGTGAGATAATGTATGCAAAGCACTATGAGTTTGGCTCCTGGTGTGTGTGAAGGGCTTAGACTTGTGATGATAATGACACTGATGATGACAATGAAACCACTGTAATGAGATTATCTGTGTGTGTGTGTGCACACATCTGCACGCGTGCACATACACGCTTCTCTGTTATGTAGACGTGTTCTTCATACAGTCTCGTGTGCCTAGATATGCTATCAGCCTCCTCCCCATCCTGGTCGTTTCCACTATCTTGGTCACTCTGTGAGAAACGGTTGTGATGAAACCAGAGACATTTCTGTAACATCTCAAAAAGGTCCAGTCATTCCATCCCATTGATTGGAATGGCAAATCCCCTGATCCTGTGTTTGTAGCCTCCTTTGTTTTTTCACTCAAGAAATATTTTTTGTGAGTCTCTGATGTTCAGGCATTACTCCAATAACTGGGGCATAAATAGAAAATAACACCAAAAGTTTCTACCTTCATAGCGTGAACATTCTAGTGAGGAAGACAATAAATATGCCCACCATGGTCTAGTCTTTCTGTCCAGGCCATTCTCTTAATTGGAACATCCCTTCCCCTGTCCCTCCTTCCCTAACCATGACTCAGGGACATATAAGGGCTGCAAAATTGGCTTCATCTGAACCCCAAGTGTTCTCAACTTGGAAAACCTCAGTCTCTGCTAAGCTAGAAACCTGATACCATGCAGCAGCCTTCCATCTTTCAGTCTTAGCCAATGCAAATCCAGGGTCCATTGGGGAGCCACAGTGACGTTTCCAAAACTCAACTTATAGTCATGCTCAGTACTCATCAGGGGGCTCTTTGAGCCCAGGACAAAGTTCAACTCCTAAGCCACATTCTGAGTGATCAGGCTGGCTCACTTCTCTGGTAGCATCTTGTCTCTCCTCAACCTATGTGCAGTGAGATCTTCAGTCACATTCAACTCCACAAGATCATCATCTCTTTCTCTCATGCCTATAGGCAGGCTTTTGCATGTATAATTCCTTCTGTCTTGGAGAAGGAAATAGCAACTCACTCTAATACTCTTGCCTGGAAAATTCCATGAACTGAGGAGCCTGGTAGGCTAGAGTCCATGGGGTCGCAAAGAGTTGGACACGACTGAGTGACTTCACTTTCTTTCTTTCTTTTTCCTTCTGTCTAGAGTACCCCACCACACACACACCCTTTGGAATCCTAACTCATCCTTGACCTCTCAGCTTGCACTTCGCTTCCTCCAGGAAGCCTCCCTGGCTCTTCGGGTCCTGTTGAGGCTCCCTGCTGGGCACTCCATAGCACCCAGTACTCCTCTGTCATGGTGGTGGATCCTATTCACTTGTTGGCTCATCTGCCTTCTCTAATACAAAGAGAATTCCTGGAGGTCAGGGCAGATCTCTTGTGTGTTGTACCTGGAACATGGAAGACAGGTTCAGTCATTTCACCCATGTGAAGCCAGTGCTTTGCATCAAGGCCCATGGTGGTGAGTGTCCTGTGTGGCTGTGATGGGTGGGTAACTCTTGATTCTGCTGCTGGGTCCCATTCAAGAGGAAGGGACAGTTTTGGAGAAGAAGTCTTCTGGCTCCCTCCTCCCTGTCCATTTGTGACACAGCATCTTACGTATGGCTCTCTCTCCCACCAACTACCCACTGAGGAACCCCCTTTCTAAAGCATGACCCCCTCTTTGCCAGAGAACGTCCCACCCACCCTCAATCCCATGACACTGAGTTTGTTTTGCTAAACCTACTCTATCAACAAAAGCTAAGGGTTTTGTTTTGTTTTATTACATTACCCAGAAGGGCACCTACATCAGAATCCTCATGGAGGACTGGTCTCCACCACTTACCCAGCATTTGGGGCCCTTGAAATGGGGTTGGGCCCCAGTTTATCCAAGGGCAAGCCCTGATAAACAGCCAGCCAAATTTCTCAGCCCACATCCGTGTCAGCTGCCAACCCAGCCATGGCCAGATGGGAGGGGATTATCTCCACAAAGCTTTCTTTCTCTGGCCATCTCTGCATTATATGGAATTCCCAGGGAGGGACCTAGGTCTGGATGCCTGACCAAGGCCGAAGGGTTCCCCAGGCCCCACCCAGTTTCTCAATGTGAGAACCACCCAACTGGCTGTCTCCCCAGTTCTCGGCTGCAGAGAAAAAGAAAGGGCTGTTGAGAGTGGCTTTGAGTTCCCACAAGGAATGTGCCAGCTCCAGACAGCACCGCTTTGTGCTTTGGAGAAACTGTCTTCTCACCATGCCGAGGGGAATCTGTGCTGTAGAGGATCAGAGGGAGCTGCAAGCCTGGCAGGGCCGTCCCTGCCCCAAGCAACAGCCAAGAGACACACACCTGCCTTCGGGGAGAGGACTTCTGACCAAGAACTTAACCTCGAGAACGGCCATTCCTAGCTTTCTGTGTAATAATCAGAATTCCTCTCCAACTCACACATCAGAATTTCTCTACTTGAGTAATTCTTAATTCAGAAAATGGCCCCAAACCAAAAGATACCATACATCTTAATCTACATATGTTTAAAGATAGAGATATATGTGCCCATAGATGGGCAAGATGTTGTGTATAAACAGGGCTTGTACACATCATTTTTCATATGTACAGCTCCTCAAGGGGCTACAGTGTATCGTGTTGACCAGAAAGTTCTTTTGAGCATTTCTATACCACCTTATGGAAAAACCTGAACCAACTTTTTGGCCAACCCAATATTTGGTTTTCTACCACTAATGAAAGAAAAAAACCTATCACTGGCTACAGCAGGTGGACGAGTAATAGCAAATGAGAGTAGAAATTCCTAGTCATTTGTCTGGACCTTCATAATTATTACCTTTCTCTATATCCGCTGCTGTTCTCTAGAATTTAAGGCTCAAGGTGCCCAACAGTTCCCAGTTTGTATAGACCCATGGTCATTAGGAATTTGTAAGGGACACTTGAAGTCATCTAATCCAGAGAACTCTGAAGGATATACGCATGTGTTTTCGTAGGGAATGAAAGATTTAGTGGGGATCCCTAACACCCTAACCAATACACCAAGAAACCAAAAATCTTCCCTAACTAAAAAAATTTGGAAAACAACTGAGCAAATTCAAGTTAATTGAATCTCTTTGCTTTACAGATGTGGAAAATGTGAGTCACTGGAGAAAGAGATGTACCAAATAGTTTTATGCTGCCAGGGCTAGAAATCAGATCTCCTGACTTCCACTTGGTTCATCACCCTTTGCTCTGTTGCCGATAGAATTGTCCTCCACATTCCTGGACATCTGCAGTGCTCACCTAAGAAGTGTGCTGTCCAGCCTCACCTTTTCAGAAAGTGCATCCAGACACTTATGCCTTCCCATTCCCTGCTCCTTATACTCATCTCATTTATCCATCTCTCTCATTATTCATTATGATAGTAACACATACTCATTATATAAAATTCAGTCTTCACATGGTATGAGATCCACATATACATGTTCTCTTACACAGCATGCTTTCTGGCATGACTGACTTGTTTCCAGAGAGAGCAGCTGAACAAAGATGGGCTGATTGGAGTTCTTCCCCGAGAATGGTGACTACAGAATGGAGCAAGAGAGTCATCCCTTTACAATGGCTAAAGCTGTTAAGATGTGAAACTCACCTTGTGTTGGAAGAAATTCTACAGCAATAAAAACTGAGTGTGAAATACAGACAGTAGAGTTAAGAGATGTAGAGAATCCCTGTTTCTAACTTCTTTAGGAAGCAACTTCATCCCTGGACTTACTGTAGTTTGAATGTTTGATTCTCCCTTGGATTTTGTACACTCTCTTCTGCTCTTAAATTGGTTGATTAAAGTGGAGTCTCTTCCCTTTGGTAACTCAAAGCCAAAGAACAACAGTTTAACTATATCCTTGCAACTTTTTCTCCATCTACTTCCCAAATCTCTGTTCTTTTTTTTTTAAGTAAATATAGTTTACTATATTTAGTTCTAACTTCTAGATTATGAAGAATAAAATTTATAATCATATAATAAGTTAGAGGCAAAAGCAGAAATGAAACAAGTCTTCTTACTACCAATTCTAGACTCCTTCAAAGAAACCATGATGATGTATACTAACTGTTATAACAAAGACTCACACTAATAAGAGTCTCAATGGAGACTCAAAATAATATGCCATGAATATGATGGAAGTTTAATTTTTTGTGCATTGAGGCCCAGAAGGTGTTTCAGGATGAGTATTATGGCTTTGTTCCACGAAGATCTCAAGGACTCAAGCTCCTTCTGACTTGTTGTCATTATTCCTTTCTTGGTTGCCTTATCTGCAAAATACGGATATAGATAAACATGCTTCATGGCCCAAGATAGCTGCAGACTAATGGTTTGCAGAACCAAAGAGGTTAGAATGAAACTCACTTGGAGTGGAGATTGAGGTCAAGTGGCTCTGGTTGAGAATTCTGGAACAGACCCGTGATTCAGTTGTGTTCCCCAGAGATTTTTGTCCCTAACCTTAGCCAGCCTACCGATTTATAAGGGATGACAAGCTAGAAAGTGTGAATGACTCAGTTCTTACACACATTACTCCCACCTCCATTTTATTACAGAAATATCTTCTGGTGGGACCTTCATAAGGGCAAGTCTGATGCACTCATCATTCATTTATTTAGTTGACACATAGTTTTCAGAGGCAGGCTAAAAGGACTAGCCCTAGATTCTCAGAGCCTTCTTGCAAACCCAAGACCTACAAGTCTAGGAAATCATTTCACCTGTTTATGGCTCTCTTTCCTTATGTGTAAAATAGATTTATCTATCTGCCTCATAGGATTATTGAAAGCTTATGCCAGGTAGTCCAGTTCTGATGTATAATAGTAAAAATCTATAAATGCTAGCTCTAGGTAGACCTGGTGTTCCAAGAATGAATCCTTGCAATTACGTGATTTCTAGAAACATAGGTTGCCGTAAGCTGGATCCCATGGGGTGATCAACAGCAACCTCTGAACACTGAGGCCTTTCTTGGAGCAGACAGGGAGATCCTGGAGGGCAGAGGGGCATGGGAAGTGGAAAACCATGCTTCTCTGTCTCTTACTTTCCCTCATCTCCACAGAGGCTCACCTAAAGCATTTTGTGTACTGAGCTTTGTGTTAGGATGGTCCCAATCCCACGCTCCCAGGCAGGGCCTTTCTATCAGTTGCCTCCTTGAAACGAGCAGCTTCGAAAAACAACAGCAACAACAACAACAAACCACACAGAAATGGAAGGAAGGAAGGAGGGAGAAGAGAAAACAACAAACAAAAATTGTCATTTTTGTTGAAAAGACAGTAACAATTTAACTTCCACAGTCTCATTTTATGTTATTGAGGTATGGTGGTGGTTTAGTCGCTAAGCCGTGTCCAACTGTTGGAACCCCATGGACTGTAGCCCTCCAGTCTCCTCCGTCCATGGGATTCTCCAGGCGAGAATACTGGAGTGGGTTGCCATTTCCTTCCCCAGGGGATCTTCTTGACCCAGGAATCGAGCCCAGGCAGATTCTTTACCAACTGAGCTACAAGGGAAGCACTATTGAGTTATAGCTGATTTACAATATTATATTATTTTCAGGTGTGCAGTGCAACGATTGAAAAATTTTATAGATTATGCTCCATTTATAGTTATTGTAAGACATTAGCTATATTTCCTGTATATCTTTGGAGCTTATTTATTTTATACCTAGTGGTTTGTACCCCTAATCCCCTCCACAGTCTCTTTTGAACACTTCTAAACAACTGGTTACTTTCAAAAATTAACATAAGAATCTTGATGTATACTTTATATTTCTACATCTTTGCAGTGACTTTTTTTCAGACATTTATCTCATTACTCGTTATAAAAGTAATACACACTTGTATAAAATTCAAGCACTGGAAAGGAGTATAAGTTAAAAAGCAAGTGTCACATGCCTGTATACAGGCAAGTGGAGCCACATATTTAATATGCTCAGAGGAAAAGACAGACAGAATGGAAAGATAAAGATAAGCAATTTTAACGGTGCAAGAAGTTCCTCCTTCCTTTCTCCTCAATGAACATGTTCTAGAGGAGGCTTAATCTGATAGCCCCCTGAGGGGCAGGCTAGTGTCTTACGATGCAGAGAGTATTTTTCATGCAGCAGGACCCCAAAGTACAGTATAGTAATTACTTTGTCCAGTGCTAAATGAAAACACTATAAGTCTGTTCCAATTTGGAAGGAAAACATTGAGAAATGGTGGAATTTTTAAAATTTATTTTTTAAATATAAATTTATTTATTTTAATTGGAGACTAATTACTTTACAATATTGTATTGGTTTTGCCATACATCAACATGAATCCACCTTGGGTGTACACGTGTTCCCCATCCTGAACCCCCCTCCCTCTTCCCTCCCCGTACCATCCCTCTGGGTCGTTTCAGTGCATCAGCCCCAAGCATCCAATATCATGCATCAAATCTGGACTAGTGATTCTTTTCATATATGATATTATACATGTTTCAATGCCATTAATTGGAAGATAATTGCTTTACAGCGTTGTGTTGGTTTCTGCCATATAACAACATGAATCAGCAATAAGCGTATATATTGTTTCCATTCCAAGCCTCTAGGTCGTGACAGAGTGCCAGGCTGTGTGCCCTGTGCTCTGCAGCAGCTTCCACTAGCTGTCTATTTCATAGATGGCACTGTAGATATGGCAATGCTACTTTTGCAGTTCATCCCGCCCTCTCCTTCCTCTGCTGTGTTCACAAGTCATTCTCTGTGTCTGCATCTTCATGCCTTCCCTGCAGGTTCTCCAGGCAAGAGTATTGGAATGGGTTGCCATTTGCTCCTTTGAGGGATATTCCCTACCCAGGGATCGAACCTGGGTCTCCTGCATTGCAGGTGGTTTCTTTACTGTCTGAGCCACCTGGGAAGCCCCCTTCCTGCAAGGACTGCATTAATAATATATGATATTTGTTTTTCTCTTTCTGACTTGCTTCACTCTATATAACAGGCTCCAGGGTCAGGTCTGAGAGAAAACCCAACAGGGTACCTAGACAAAAGAACTTAAACAAAATCCAGGAAATGACAAAAACCAAATGAGAATCCATCAGAGTTTCTAGAAAGGATTTATCAAGTTTGTAGACACTACATGGATACAGATTCTGAAGTCCCTGAGAACACAAGGATGATAAATAGGACATTAATCAGGCAAAACGCCCCCAGAGACTAAAAAGTTACAGAAATTGGATGATGCATTTGAAATGAACCCTTCTCAATTAGTAGATGTTGTTTTTAATGTACTCAATAACAGGTAACAATGACAGAAGCCAAGAGATGTGAAACAAAATGCAGTTTTTCTGATATCAGTATTGAAAGCGAGTAAACTACAGAGGGCTTCCCGGGTGGCTCAGTGGTAAAGAATCCACTGCCAATGCAGGAGATGCGGGTTTGATCCCTAGATGGGGAGGATCCCCTGGAGGAGAAAATGGCTACCCACTCCAGTATTTCTGCCGGGTAAATCCCATGGTCAGAGGAGCCTGGTGGGCTACAGTCCATGGGGTCACAAAAGAGTTACACACGACGGAACACACATGAGCATGCAAACGGTTCATCCAAGAGATGGTGGGATTTTGTACCATCTTTTTGAGTGGCATTAGAGGTTTTCACTGACTCGATGGACGTGAATCTGAGTGAACTCCAGGAGTTGGTGATGGACAGGGAGGCCTGGCGTGCTGCGATTCATGGGGTCGCAAAGAGTCGGACCCGACTGAGTGACTGAACTGAACTGAACTGAGAGGTTTTCAAGTGTAATTTTTGCTGTATACATTCTTTTCTTTGTGTTATTCCCATACTTTAGAACCAAAATACCAGGATAACATACCATCCCTTCCTTCCTTCCCTCCTCCCTTTCTCGTTTTTACCCTTCCTTTCTTCTTACCTTCCATCAGTTTTTTTAAAAAAATAGAGTAATACTTTGCAAACTATTTGGCAGTTAGTTTTCAGTCAACATCTTGACACATTTTTCCATCAACATGGAATAGTCTGTAGAATTAAAATTTTATTAAACCAGCTTCTGCTGACAGTGGAAAAAATTGCAAAGTCTTGGCACACATATCTTTGTATACTTTCATGGGTTTTTTTGTCAGATAAGTTCCTTGAAGTAGATTGCTGAGTCAAGGATATGCACATTTTAATTTGCTAAATTGCCTTCCAAATATATACCAGTGTGTACTTTGGTGTGTATTCATTTTCATTTCTATGAGCAGTCACAGAGATAGTCTTACCTTTCTTGTATTTAGCTTCAGTCAGTTCAGTCACTCAGTTGTGTCCAACTCTTTGCGACCCCATGAATTGCAGCACGCCAGGCCTCCCTGTCCATCACCAACTCCCAGAGTTCACTCAAACTCACGTCCATCGAATCCGTGATGCCATCCAGCCATCTCATCCTCGGTCGTCCCCTTCTCCTCCTGCCCCCAATCCCTCCCAGCATGAGTCTTTTCCAATGAGTCAACTCTTCGCATGAGGTGGCCAAAATATTCAAGTTTCAGCTTTAGCATCACTCATTCCAAAGAACACCCAGGAATGATCTCCTTTAGAATGGACTGGTTGGATCTCCTTGCAGTCCAAGGGACTCTCAAGAGTTTTCTCCAATACCACAGTTCAAAAGCATCAATTCTTCCGTACTCAGCTTTCTTCACAGTCCAACTCTCACATCCATACATGACCAGTGGAAAAACCATAGCCTTGACTAGACGGACCTTTGTTGGCAAAGTAATGTCTCTGCTTTTGAATATGTTGTCTAGGTTGGTTATAACTTACCTTCTAAGGAGTAAGCGTCTTTTAATTTCATGGCTGCAGTCACCATCTGCAGTGGTTTTGGAACCCCCAAAAATAAAGTCTGACACTGTTTCCACTGTTTCCCCATCTATTTTCCATGAAGTGATGGGACCAGATGCCATGATGTTCATTTTCTGAATGTTGAGCTTTAAGCCAACTTTTTCACTCTCCTCTTTCACTTTCATCAAGAGGATCTTTAGTTGTTCTTCACTTTCTGCCATAAGGGTGGTGTCATCTGTGTATCTGAGGTTATTGATATTTCTCCCGGCAATCTTGATTCCAGCTTGTGTTTCTTCCAGCCCAGCATTTCTCATGATGTACTCTGCATATAAGTTAAATATGCAGGGTGACAATATACAGCCTTGATGGACTCCTTTTCCTATTTGGAACCAGTCTGTTGTTCCATGTCCAATTCTAACTCTTGCTTCCTGACCTGCATATAGGTTTCTCAAGAGCTTAGCTTAGTTTTATTTAGTATTTAGCTTAGTTTTCTGATAGAGTGAAGGTCAATCAAGGTCATGGAAGGTGAGAGTCAGGGAAGCCTTCCAAGAGGAAGCCCCTGTTAAACTAGACCTTGAAGGATGGCATAATTTTCAAGCCAGTGTAACAGGCAATGGACATACCAAGTTTAGGCTGAAATATAAAGTCAAAGAAGTTCCTGGGCCATGGCTAAGTGGGGAGGGTGGTCTAGCCTTGGCAAATTGTTGGCAGTAGGATGGTCTAGGCCCCAACCCTCAACATGACACGTTCAGACGCTTAAATAAAATGCACAAAAAGACAAAGGAGCACTTATATTCTAATAGGGAAAAAAACAATCAACTGAACCTAAAATCAACTATATGGCATGTTAGATGGTGCTAAGTGATATAGGGAATAAAAATCAGAGAACGGGGACCAAACAAATGTGCACGGGAAGGGAAGCAGGTGGAAGTTTTCAATAAGGTGATTGGGGATGGCTTCATGAGACACTGACATTTAATATGGCCTGTAGGAAATGAGCCTTGCTGATTTCTTTGAAGTGTCTTCCAGCAAAGGGACAGCAAGGCCGTAAGGTGGGAAGGAGAATGTCTGGAGTGTGTAAGGAGGAGCAGGGAGGCCACGTGGCTGGAGCAGAGCAGACAAGCGAGTGGCATACATGAGACCTGCAGTCCCAGAGGCCTGGATGCTATAAGGCTCTGTGGTCCTTGTAAGGTTTGAGCTGCTTTGCAGAGGAAGATGAGAAACCTTTGAGAGGATTTGAGCAGAGGGGTGACACAGCTGCCTTACAGAGTAAGGAGATCATTCTGGCTTTAAAATGTGGGCCCAAGTGAGGAGACGGGTTTAGAGGTTATGAGAATGATCCAGGTGAGTGATGACAGGGACATGGACCAAGGCAAGGCAGTGATGGTGGTCGGAAATGGTCAGATTATGATATATTTTGAAGGTAGAGCCTTTAAGACTTGCCCATGGATTTGATATGAGTTGTGAAAGAGAAGAAAGAATCAGAACAACACTAAGATTTTTTCTCAGAAACTAGTGGGATGAGTTGCCATTAACCAAGGCAGCGAGCAGTTTGAGGTTAGGGGATATTCAAGGGCTGAGATATGGATTTTAAACATGTGATTTCTATCAGACATCAGAATGGAGATGTCAAATATGCAATTGGATATGTTAGAAAGAATTCAGGGAGAGGCCGGGGCTAGAAATATAAATAGGTGAGTCATCAGCATGTAGATGGTTGTCAGAGTCATTAAACTAGATGAAATCACACAGGAATGAACATAGACAGAAAAAGAGATCAGAGAACTAACTGCTGGGGCCCTTGAATGTTACAAAGTCAGGATGGTGGCAGTGGGGGTAGGGGAGAAACCTACAGTGGAGACAGAGGGGGATAGAACAGAAGAAGGTCAAGCAAAAGAAGTGTTCAAAAGAAGAGGGAGAGATTAGGTACTGTGCCAAATCAAAGAAGATAAGGACTAAAATCCCAACTACATGTTTTTCCCCTGAAGACAATATATTACCTTTAATCTAGTGCTGGTCATGCCTCCCTGGCCTTGAGTAGGAACTGTATCACGTTGCATATCATTCCCCCATATTATTGTTTGGATGGTTTAACTTGCAAAGGAATATTTTATTTTTAAGTCCTAAAATGGGATTCTTACAGGAGGGAGTACAGTATTATGTGTGAAACTCTGGACAAAGAAGCAATGGTGTCAGGCAACCTGGGTTGCACTGGTGGCTTTTCCACTTTTGTCTTGGGTGACATTGAGACCCCCCTCTAGTTCTCAGTTTCTTCACAGGCAGCATGATGGGTGATGAACAGGGAAGCTTTGGCCAAAGAACCACTGAGATACTTTTCATCTCTGCTACTCAAGTCTAAAATTCAGACACTTCCCTCTCTTACACTGAGAATCAGCTACATAATTTGCAGTCTCTTTGTTCAAAATGCCAGGAAAAATTGAGTGGTTTTATAGGTACTAAGATAGAAAGCATTTTAATTTCTTCTACCATCCCTTTCTCAACTTGTAGTGTTTTTTATTTGCTACTTAATGTCATTATAAGTACAAAACTTAAAGAAATAAGATTTTAAATTTGTAAGAATTAATCTTACCATTTACTTTTTTTTTTTCTTTTTGGCCCTGCTACACAGCTTGTGGGATCTTAGTTCCCCAAACAGGAATGGAACCCAGATCCCCATCAATAGAAGTATGGAGTTCTAACTACTGGACTGCCAGGGAATTCCCATCATTTATTTGTTTTTAAACTTTTAATTTTATATTGGAGTATAACTGATTAACAATGTTGTGACAGTTTCAAGTGAACAGCAAAGTGACTCAGCCATACATGTACATGTATCCATTCTCCCCCAAACTCCCCTCCCATCCAGGCTACCACGTAACATTGAGCAGAGTTCCCTATGCTATACAGTAGATTTCCCATTTTACATACAACAGAGTGTATATGTCCATGCCAAAGGAGCCTCATTTTAAATAGTGGAAAAGCAATACAATGCTTGAATTTACCATCTTAACCATTTTAAGTATACAATTCGGTTGTGTTAATTATATTCATATTATTGTGCAACCAAACTTCACAACTTTTTCATTTTGCAAAAGGAAACTCTATATCCATTAAACAGCTATCTATTTTCCCCTCCCCAGTCCCTGGCAACCACCATTCTACCTTCTTTATCTACATTTAACTACTCTAAAAACTTCATATAACTGGAATCCTACAGTATTTGCCTTTTGTGGCTGCTTCACCATTTACTTTTATATCATATAATGCCAACTTTAGATTTAATAAGCATTTAAATCATATGCAGAGTCAATGAAATCGCACAATCATATTTCATAGCTAACACATGCATATATATTTCCTTCTTACAAGAGTAGTGGAAATACAGTGGAAATACAAAACTAACTCAGCTGTTTTATTTCACTTCTTGATATGCATGCATTCTCTACTTTTGGCTTAGTGATGAGTCAGAAAGGACTGGAAGAAAGAACTACAGGTTGCCTTATCTTTCGCTTTCCTTCTATGTCATCATTTTCAGCATAAGTTGTTGACTAGTGAGGAAGAATATGAGAGGGTTTTTTGGTTGTTTGTTTCCCTTAGAACATCATTGCCTTCTTTCTGCATTTGACGCAAGCAAGTTCTGGTTCAAACAGAAAGCATGGCGTCTCAAAGCTGTCAGCACTCACTGCTTACTTGGCTCTAGATGTAACACATTTACCTGTGCTCACTTTGAGTTTCACCGAATCCCCCTGCATTACAGATCCTTGCAGATCCTTTGCTCATGGGGCATCAGTGAGGCTGTTTGCCTTTGGGTCAAGGAACAGCAGCGAATGTGCTACTTTGACGTCTCCTTTGCTCACACATGTACTCCACTGTCCCATCAGTCATCACGTACAAACCACAAGTTTAATGGTTCAAATTATTAAGAATTTCAAGATGGGAACACACAGAGAATTAGACCAAGTGAGGCCCTTGTGAGTATGAGTCCCTGTGCCACTGCCCAGGTCTAGTGCACAGAAAGCTGGCTCTGTTGTCAGTCCCCCCCTGCAAACAGCATCCTGGCACTGAGCACCCTGCTCCGTGAGACTTGGTTTTCCTTGTCTGTCTTCCACATCAGACTGCGAGGAATCTCATTCAGTTACAGCACCAGTGGCTAGTATGTTGCATGGTATATATTTGTTGTGGTTTAGTCACACTGTCATGTCCAACTCTTTTGTGACCCCATCCATGGACTGTAGCCTGCCAGGCTCCTCTGTCCATGGGATTTCTCAGGCAAGAATACTGGAGTGGGTTGCCATTTTCTTCTCCAGAGGATCTTCCCAACCCAGGGGTCGAACCTGTATCTCCTGCTTGGCAGGTGGATTCTTTACAACTGAGCCACCTGGGAAGCCCATGCATGGTATAGTAGGGACTTACTAAATGTTGAGGGGATGAACTTACTGTAAGAGCAATTCATTCTCTAATGCTAACCCATGACCATTGGTGGATATTTTCCTTGACAAGTCCCATCTCCTCCTATTTTATTCATTCATTCCTCATCTTCAGTGTACCCTCAAGAAGCTCACCATCTAGGGGGAGAATGAAATAGACATTGAAACAGTAAATTCATTCATCCACTCATGCGATTCAGTACCAAGCACAGTGGCTAGTACTGCTGCTGCTGCTACTAAGTCGCTTTAGTCGTGTCTGACTCTGTGCGACCCCAGAGACAGCAGCCCACCAGGCTCCGCCATCCCTGGGATTCTCCAGGCAAGAACACTCGAGTGGGTTGCCATTTCCTTCTCCAACACATGAAAGTGAAAAGTGAAAGTGAAGTCAAGTCGCTCAGTCGTGTCTGACTCCTAGTGACCCCATGGACTGCAGCCTACCAGGCTCCTCCATCCATGGGATTTTCCAGGCAAGAGTACTGGAGTGGGTTGCCATTGCCTTCTCCGAGTGGCTAGTACAATCACATGTAATCTGTGAATATTTGTTATGGGTAAGACACAGTAAAGTGTGATGGAGAAGACAGATAATTTAGCATTGAAAATGGATTACAGTGACTTGTATCATGGAAATTCATTGATGATACTATGGAGGCATAAAGAAAGCACAGCTAACCCAGTCTCAGGCTTTTAGGCAAGTTTTTCAGAGGAAGTATCTTCTTAGAGGATGGCATATCCTGAAAAGAAAGGCTTTCCAAGCATAGTGAGCAGCATATGAAAAGGCATCAAGATACATAAAAACAGGACTAGGTGTGGCAGTTGTGTGCCCCTGGACCCGAGTGTTATGAGAGAAGCCTGAGAGATAGGGTAAGATGTAGGTATTATAATTAGGGCTCTGTGACAAATGCAATGGCAGTGACATAAACAAAGAATAAGAACAAAGGAAGGAGCTGTTAACTTCTCGTGAGGGCAGTGGCAGCTGGACTCAGTCTGAAGGTTGAGTCGGAGTTAGCCTGAGAGAGGCGTATGCAGAGCATCCTCAACCAGCACAATGGCCATTAATTGTAAAAGGCCCTGTTGTTATTAAGAATTCACCGTGGTTCAATGGGGAGGATACTGAGATGCATTATAAAAATAACAGCTCAGTGCTTACAGCATGTACTACATGCCAGGCATTGTGCTAATGCTATTGTTTTAACTCATTTTCCTCTTAATGATGGCCTCATGAAGTAGGTATTTTTATCATGCCCATTTTACAGATGAGGAAATTGGAAGGTTAAGCAATTTCGCCAGGGCTCCATAGCTAGTTAAATGGCATATCTGCAAGTCAAGCCCAGGCCTTTGGGCTTCCAAAGTTCATGCTTCAGAATACTAACTGTACTGGTCCCATAGTTTCTTGACAATAAAATCAAAATAGTCAAAGAGGAACTTCTCTGGTGGTCCCCGTGCAAGGGGCCCAGGTTGGATCCCTGGTGAGGGAACTAGATCCCACATGCTGCAACTAAGAACCAGCACAGCCAAATAAATATTTTTTAAGAAAATAGTCAAAGAGCTTTGGAGGAAAATGATGAATTCAGTTTGGGGCATCCAAAGAAGGTGCTGAGAATGCAGCGGCATATACACATCTGTTGCTAAGAAAATATGAATGGGCTATAGATAAGATCTGGGAGCCATCAGCTAATAGGTCATTGCTAATACCATGAACATGGATCTGAATAAAAAGAGAAGAAAGCCTAGGAAAGAGCCATATACACTTAGATGTTTGAGAGCCAGTGGTGGGTAGGTGGGTGGAGGGGCAAAGGATGCTGAAAAGTAGCAGCTGCAGAGTTAGGAAAGAAAAACAGAGGGGTGGTCCCAATGGGCACCAATGTCACATGCTACAGAGTTGGATGAGAACTGCAAAATGGCCTATAGAATTTGCAGATGACCTAAGTGACCTTGTGCTGACCAATTTCCTAAGACACAGAGATAGGGACCATTGATAGATTTATAACAAAACTTAGTATGACTTCCTATTTTTCACTTGTTGTTCAGTTGCTAAGTTGTGTCTAACTCTGCAAAGCCATGGACTGTAGCATGCCAGGCCTCTCTGTCCATCACTATCTTCTGGAGTTTGCCCAAGTTCATGAAAATCACCCTTTATCAAACTATATTTCCTGACCTGGGATGCAGAAAAATGCAGTTGCTGCAGCAAAATACAAGATGTAATGAGGCTGTAGGGTATTTATCCAGAGTTGGTGGTGGACAGGGAAGCCTGGCGTGCTGCAGTCCGTGGGGTCACAAAGAGTCAGACACGACTGAGCGACTGGACTGAACTGAACTGAGGATATTTAGCAAGCCACTTCTCTTCTCAGGGCCTCAGTTTCCCCATCTATAAAAAGATAGAAGGAGAGACAGACTAGTTTTCTCCCAGACCCAAAATTCTATTTTCTGCCATCCCAGATGTTCTTTGGGCATGCTGGCATTGATGGGGATGGTGAAACAGGACTCGGGTGTGGTGAAAGAGAAGCCCCCTACCCCTCTTTAACTGCTGCAGTTCCCCCTGTGGTCTCTTCACTCTCAGTCTTGTTTTCTCCCCAGTCCTTCAAGGCGGCTATTGGAGCCAGTGATGAGAAACACATGTTTCTGGGCAGCTCTGGTGTTGCACAATGCCGCCAAGGGGAGGGGAAAAAAAGAAAGAAAAAAAAAAAAAAGAAAAGGAAGGAAAGAAAAGAGCTTTGGTATTTTCAGCCTCCACAGACAATTCCACCATTGATGTGTTGTGAGTCACGGCGGGCCTCCAGGCCATCGTGGTTTCTGAATCACTTCCTCCAAGAGAGGCTCTCCACTTGTTCCTGGGCTGGCTTCAGCCAGGGCTGGAATGTGAGGAGGTTGAGCCCTTCAGAATGCCTCTGACTGCTTTCTTCTTTGCTGGAGCTCCAACCACAGAGGTGGAAAGGCCTGGCTGGAAGGAGATGGGAAGCAGGTTGAACCTGCTTGTTCCAAGGAGTGGACCACCTCCCCCCTTACCCCGGCCACAGAACTGAAACTCATGCCCCTTCCTGGGTCAGAGATGGAAGTCAAGTGAAAACCCAGATTAAGGGCCACAGTTTTCTCCAGTGGGCGCCAGACTCAGATCTGAATTTTCCATCTCCTCCACCTTTATTCTCTGGCTGACTTGGACAAGGCTGACACCTTTTGGGCAGAGGTAGATGTAAAGTGGATCCTGGTCATCCCTCCAGTGACTAACATCAGGGTATCTTGGTCTTCATCTCTCGGTCTCCCATCTTGCAATTTCCATCTTTGAAGACAAGAATATTAATGGCCTGAGACGCCCTTGCCAGGATGATGGTACTCAAGTGAGACTCTGTTTTAAGTTCTTGCTTAGAATAAACTTCATTCATTCAACAAAGAGCTTTAACCCTCACTCTGGGTCACACTTTGTGTAGACACCAGGCATTCTAAGAGGAAAGGGATGTGGTCCTAGCCATATGAAAGGAAAATGGTAAAGCAGTGATGGAAATTCAGTGTGGCAAGTGCTCGGGTGGAGGGACCCAGAGGAGATCCTACACATAACTTGGGGTCAGGGGAACTTATGGAGGGCATCCAGGAAGGTTTGCTGGATCGGATAAGGCATCATTAGCACCATTTTCCTTTGTTAAGCACCGTCGCCCTCTCCCCTCAGCCCCTGGCTGCAGGACTTTCCAGGTTTGAACTTTGAACAGTGGAGATGAAACCCACTCCCAGCCCCTGTAAGAGAGGAAGTGGTTTCTCCCCTCCGTGCCAACAGAAGGCGCTATTTCCCAATAACCCCAGCAGTTGGGAATATGCTAGAATGCCGCCACCTTGTGGGCACACTGAGCCTTGCCCACTTCTCTGAGATGGATTGACCTGGAAGCCATCCTCCAAAGAAACAGGGTCTCTGGCTTGGTTCCTTACCTGCTTGCAGTTACAGGTGAAGGGTGAAGGAGCACACTTTAGAAACTCCCCTGACCACGTTGGCCGGCTGAAGTCTCCCTTACGGAGATAGATCTGGATTAATAAGCTTTCTTAGAGCAGGCACCATATCTTAACCTTCTCTCTATCTTTCATAGATCTACCAGAAGTCAGGCAGGTAAGAGGTGCTCAACACACGGATGTTAGATGGACAATTTCTGTCAATAATCAGCCAAAATTATAGCCAGGGCTAGACATTCTTTACCATTTTATTCAACACACTAGCTAGGAGTCCTAGTTTCCCTAGGAGAGCCAATGTTGACCAAGTGAATGAAATCAGACACTTAAAAGTAAAGTTCTAGAAACAGCAAATATTGTTTGCTGATGAGGAGTATGTGTATATGTGTATATATATATATATTTTTTTTCTTCTGTATTGTCCAGTAGAGCCTGCTTTTTCTTGGGTACATCTCAGAAAGATACAGTGACTATCTGTGGTCACACAGCTGGGGACCTGAAGGCATGTCAACTGATTTACCACTGTGCTTGCCTGGCAAGGTCAGCCCACACTTATAGGAGAGACAAAGAAAGACAGGAGTTATCTAGAGTTGTCTAGAATTAAACCTGGTAGAAGAGTTTTCCACCAGGGACTTCTGAAACACCTTTCAAAAACTCTAAGACCGGCCTGTTATGTGTTAGTTGCTCAGTCATGTCCGACTCTTTGTGACCCCATGGACTATAGCCTACCAAACTCCTCTGTCCATGAAATTCTCCAGGCAAGAATACTGGAGTGGATATCCATGCCCTCCTCCAGGGGATCTTCTTAACCAAGAGATCAAACCCAGGTCTCCTACATCGCAGGCAGATTCTTTACGATCTGAACCACCAGGGAAAGGACAAGACTGGCCTATGCCCCTAGGGAAATAAGGGGTCCTTGCTAGTGTGTTGAATAAAAAAAATAAAGAATGTCTCACAATCCAAAGACTATAGAAAGAGCTGAAACATAGGCACTGGGCACACAGAAAGTGATCCAGGAAGTGCCACAGTCGTGCTTTGGGGTCATGTGGAACTTCTGTCTCCCAGGGAAAGCTTGTGAAATAGTGCGCCCCATGTCCTGATGGTGTGTGGACTTGAGCTCCAGGATGGGTGATGATTATGCAAAGGGAAAGCAGTCTGGCCCACATGTAAGAACAAAGTGTCTGGACATCTCCCCAGCGTACCCCCCAAAGACCCCATACTCCCTGGTTCAGCCTCTGACCTGTGCCACACTCCTCAGCTTAGACCAATGGGGACTCACAGTGCCTGCAGGATAGAATCCAAATACCTTTATCCTCTTTACCAACTGGCCACTTTCCACCTCTCTAGCCACATGGTCCATACCTTAACACCTTGATCACACTGTCTGCCAGTCTGAAGTGGCTTCCATTTCTGGCCACACAGCTTATAATCATTGTGACCTTAAGAAAATAATTTAAACTGTCAGTGCGTCTGTTTCTTCATCTGTGCAGTGGAGATCCCGATAGCATTTCCCAGAATGGGTCATGGTGAGAATCTATTGAGCTCAGCGTGGGAGGCCCTCTGAGCCGTGCCTGGCACATGTGCGCTCTCAGCATGTGGAACCGTAGTCACTGTGACTATCACTGAATCCTGCATGCTTACTCATGCTCCCTCCCCTTCGGATAGTCTGTTCCCTGTGCCTGAAATATCCATCTTTACCTTCTCCCGCAGATGGACATCATCTTTCTTCAAGATGCAACTCAATGTCCCCTGCAACCACAGGGAAAGTTAATTCTGCTCTCATCTTCATCCACACCCCTACTACATGTCCATCAGAAGTCCCTGAACCTCCTTGCATGAGGGTAATGGCATCTGTTGATCATGATGCTACATGGATCAGATGGGCAACTCCATAGTCATCCCCCAGGCTGTGCACAGCCCTTGACAAGCATGAGACGTGTTATTTTTTTAGTTACAGAAGGGTTGTCAGTTGCCCAGCTTCTGACCTGCCAGGATAGGGTCAGTCTGTCCCCAGATCCCCAGCCTCCAGCAGGGCAGACCCCCTCACATACACACAAGCTTTCTCTGCAGCCCTGCTTGCCCACACTTGCTTCCCGGGTGCTGATAGCTCTGCCCTTGGCCCACCCACCAGGGCCGAGGGAAGTCGTGAGCTGACTCTTAGCACACAGAGCCCAGGCTTCACTACCAGCACAGCCAGCCCAGGAGCCCCCACCCTCTCCTCACTCACCTCCTTCCTCCAGTTTCTCCTGGACTCGGGGGGCCTCCCAGACTGCCTTCCTTTCCACCCCCTCTGACTGGCTTGGCTTCTGTTTACAGTAAAAGTGGAAAGGTCCCCTCCTGTCTCCCCACCCACTTTCTCTTGTTCCTCTGTCCCCCGCAGCTCTCTTTAATGTCCTCAATCCATCCTAGGGGGTTTAACAAGCTTTTCTTCGAGCACTCATCAAGCATTGTGTGAAACACTCTCTGCAAGGCATTGTGGGAGATTCAGCGATGAATAAGATGCATACACTGAGCTCGTGAGGGAAAGGGAGGACATACATTTTTGAGAGTCTGCTCTGTGCCTGCACAATGGCAAATACTTAGGTTATTCCTTTGAATTTGTACCTCTGGGATAGGTTCTATTATATAACCCCCACTTCACTGCAGACACAGCTGAGATTAGGAAACTCGCCTGAAGTTACTGTACTACTCTGTGGCAAAGATAAAATTTTTAACTTCATCATTTCCCTAAACCATACCCTCATGCAGCACATGGCACAGTAAGACAGATGCATGTAATATAGAGATAAGTGGGATCCAAAACCTAGTAATGAGCATTCTAAAGGTAATTTCAAGTCAGATGTCTGTGTTGACTGTCATCACACATGCCCAAGATTGCTGAATTCCTCCTAATACATTCTTCATCCTGGAACTTGCTGGGGTGAACTACAGAGCTATCATTTTAGTTAGACCCAGGGGACTGGGTAGTGGCAAGAATGCCAACAAAAACTTATTTAAAAAATGACTTACATGTGAGAGTTTCACCTAAATGCTTTATGTGTACTCAGTTACTACAGCAAGATAATCAACTGGGTTCTGTTACCACCATTTTAATTATAAAGAAACTGAGACACACCAAGGTGAAGAAACTTGCCCAAGATCACAGAGCTGGAAGTGCCTGAACTGAGGTTCGAGCCTGGAGAAGGTGACTCTTGGAGTTTGGGCTCCTGGTAACTTCACTATATTGTATTTAATGCAATTACTTTATGAGTTGGGTTCTTAGGTGGTACTAGTGGTAAAGAATCTGCCTTCCAATGCAGGAGATGCAGGTTCAGTCCCTGGGTCAGGAAGATCCTCTGGAGGAGGAAATGCCAGCCCACTCTAGTATCCCTGCCTGAAAAATCCCATAGACAGAGGAGTCTGGCGGGCTACAGTCCATGGGGTTGCAAAGAGTCAGGCACAACTTAAGAGACTGAATACGCAGGCCCTCTATGGATGGGATGCTTATTGTGTGCTGGTCACTATGCTGATGCCAGAGATTCAATGTGTGCTGGTCACTATGCTGATGCCAGAGATTCAATGGTTAAACAATTATGCGTGAAGTTGCCCAAGACATAAAGGGGAAATCAGTTATAAATGAGTGATTTCAGTACCATACTGTCAGCGCCCCAGAGGCTGCAGGGTACAGGGTTAGGAGTGGGCTGTGGCATCTACCTGGATTAGAATCTCTGTTCCTCCACTTCCAAGCTGTGTGATCTTCATTCAGCATGCTCACTTACCTTTCTGTGCCTCTGTGATACCAGTATCTACACTTGAGAGCCTCAGTATAAGGATTAGATAAGGGAATATGGAGTGGTGGTTACCATAGTGTGATATACTGCTTCAGTTTGATTCCCAGTTTCATCACATCCTAGCTTTGTGGCCTGGAACTGATTACTTTCCATGCCCCAGTTTCCTCATTCATAGACTGGAAATTATAGTATCTACCTTGCAGAGTCATCATCAAAGAATGGGTTAATACATGTAAAGGGCTTCCCAATTGGCTCAGAGGATAAAGAACCTGCCTGCCAAACTAGGAGACACAGGCAGACGCAGGTTCAATCTTTGGATCAGGAAGATCTCCTGAATGAGGAAATGGCAACCCACTCCAGTATTCTTGCCCAGAGAATCCCATGTACTGTGGAACCTGGTGGGCTACAATCCAAAGGGTTGCAAAGAGTCAGACACGACTGGAATGACTGAGCTTACACGTATGCAGTGGATGTACAGCCCTTGATTTATGAACATTCGTGTAATAACAGGCAATATTAGTTGGGTCTGTCCTCATGGAGATCACCAAGTATTACTATCACTGAATACACTGTGCTCCCTCGTGCTTCCTTTGCACATACTGTTCTCTGCACCTGAAATGCCCTTCCCTACCTTCTCCCTCAGATGGATGACAGCTCATTCTTCAAGGTCCAATTCAGTGTCCCCTGTGAGCCTCTTCTGTCTTCTGCAGGGGAAATTATGCCCTCCTCTTTGCACATAGCTCTAGTTTCTAACACCCACCCTTGTCCCTGACACAGATATCAGGGCTAAGTTCAAAGGAGACCATGACACTTTTTTCCTATTTCCTCATTGTACTGCATTGCTTGGAATCACAGAGGACTGTGAGTAGCCTCTAAAATTTGTTAGATGTCATATAAGGGAGTTGTCAGAAACTGCCACAAAACATAATACCTGTCTACTACTGAATATGCACTTAATCCACATTTAATATCACTATTAGTCTACTAGCTCATGCTACATATTGGTTGATGCTCTAGTATATGCTGTTTTCTAATACAAGTCATTTGTATTCTGGTTGAGTGTGTTTTGTTGGTTTGCTTCTGAGACCCTGAGGAAAGTATAATACAGGTATTTAGCAGACATTAAGAAACCATCTTACAGTCAATCGTACTTTCTCTCACGTTTGCATGCTTGTTATCCATTTGTTCACAGGGATTTATTATGCACCTATTATAACAATTATATATCAGAGAGCCAGGCGTATGCCTACACTCAGATGTGCAAAGAAAATGTCATTGTTTTATTTTCTAGAATTCCATAAGCATCCTAACCCCACAGATGGTGGAGAAACTTGGACATATCAATAATGGTTTTGTGGTTTGAACAGCCTCTTGTTGGTTTAGAAATTCAGTCTATCCCAGTTTTAATTCCCCAGCAGAGCTGGGTGAAGTTGTTTCTTTGGGATGACTTGATCCCTTTAGAGAAATACTCAGTTCTTCCAATTTTCACTCTCCCCAGCCTCTCCTCCCCACAGTGGTATCTGGGTTTACAGAGACCAGCTCTGCCTTTGGGACGCTGAGGGTAGCAAAGAGAGGGAGGGTGCAGGCCTCCTGGCCTCATAGTGGTCTTTGACTGGTCTCCACCAGGGGGCTGCATGCCTGACTTTGGCTGGGACTGGCTACCAAGCTTTGAGGAGTGGTCAGCCTCATCTTGTCCTGGGCATTCGGCTGATGAGCGACACTGGAGCATTACTCTGGCCATCTGTCCTCTCAGCACAGTCACAGCCCCCAGGAGCATGGCCGGCCACCCTTCTTGACCAAGTGCCGCCTCACTCTTGCTGGTGTTTCAAAACCCCTGGGTCCTTGAGTTGTTTCCAGTCTGGCAGCGTGAATGTGAGTGGCCCCTGGCTGAAGTGTCACTTGGCTGGATGGCAGCAAGAACCCTGCCTCTGGTTCCTTTCCTTGTCACTCTAGAATTGAGAATGTTTCTGGAGAGAAAACTCAGGCTCTCTCTGGCTGAGGCTGACAGAGTATGGGGGAGGGCTCCTGCAAGGAGCTCTATGCCCAGAATTCCAAATGAGGATGCCACAAAAGCCCCCACCCTCTTCATCAGCTTCTCCTCAACCCAGCAAGGGCCCTGCCCTGACACTGCTGCTCAGAGGTGATGTCGGCAAACCCCACTTCTCGCTGGCCCCTCGCCCTGCATTTCTCTCTCTCTCTGACTTCCTCCCATGGGTGCCCTGAGGTAGGGAAGGTGACTTCGTTCTCCATCCTCTCCGGCATGGATATCCCTACATCATGTCTTCCTCCCATAGACAGTCACTTTGTGGTTCAGCCTTAAAAGCAAAAGAGATAACCCACCCTGTCCTTTCAAAGAAACCCTACACCCCACTCCACATCTGTCAATAACATCAAAAATAATTTAGAAAAGTCTGTTTTTACTTGACACTATGACCCTACATCAGACTCAGAAATTCCTCCGAATGTTAAAAGCTGAGTAATGATCCCCTGTCACTCTCATGTGCTTGCTTTTAAACTCTAGACTAAGAAAGTCTGATTTACTCACCTGGAAAATGGGGAAATAATAGAACCTATCTCATAGGCTCTGGAGAGGGTTAAATTAGATGATGTAGATTTCATGCTCAGCCCGTGGTAGACGCTTGGTAAGTGTTCCCTGCTGTTATACTCCTCATCCCTCCCCAGGAGGACCACATGCCAGGCAGGTCACAGGGAGGTTCCAGCCAAGGAAATGCAAACAAGAGGACATTCTTCATTGTGCTTAGTCGCTCAGTCACATCCAACTCTTTGCAATGCCATGGACTGTAGCCTGCCAGACTCCTCTTGCCTGGGATTCTTCAGGCAGGAAAACTTGAGTGGGTTGCCATGACCTCTTCCAGGGGATCTTCCTGACCCAGGGATCGAACCCAGGTCTCCCACATTGCAGGCAGATTCTTTACCATCTGAGCTGCCAGGGAAGCCCAAGAATATTGGAGTGGGTAGCCTATCCCTTCTCTAGAGTATCTTCCCTACCCAAGAATCAAACCAGGGTCTCCTGCATTGCAGGCAGATTCTTTATCAGCTGCGCTACCAAAAAAACGTACTGATGGTTCAGTGTCCTTGTTCATGGAATAGGTATATCACTTGTTATATTCCATGGACCAGATATCCAGGCGGGTGGGAAGGGAAACAGGGAGCACTCACTCTACTCCTCATTGTAACCCAGTGAGCACAGGATTTGAAGATTTAAAAATCAAGGCTCAAAGATGTTGAGCAATTTTCTCAAAGTTACAAAGCTAGTAAAAGATAGAGTCAGAATTTGTGCCCAAGGCCTTCTCACCACATTCACTCAACTCACCATCTTCTCCAACTACACTTCCCACCTCCCCACCCCCAAGCTTTCACCTCCTATGTCTCCTGATCGATTAGAAGCTGTCTTTCATCTATGGGAAAACTAAAACTGTTCCTATTGGAAGCCTCCCCATAAAATATAGTACCAGCCTGGTCCCAGCAGACCTTCCAGGGACACTAACTGAGTCTGGTCGGAAGGAGGGTCCCAATATTTTTTTCCTAACTGGTTTTCTTTTTTTTTTCTTACCTTGTTGTTTTTTTTTTTTTTTAAAGTAAAGAGGGGGAAATGTATTCAGGATGGGAAAATCAGTGGCGGGAAGGCAACTTGATAACTGATGATTTTCTGAGTGCTTCAGCCTGAAGGAAGCCAACAGCTGCAACATATTGGTTACATGGAAATCATTAAGTCATTCTGGGAAGGAATGACAAATGTGTGTGCCTGTGTGTGTATGGTAGACATGTGTTTACGTATGGAGCGAGGTGCCCACAGAGGGAATTGCTTCAATATTGCCTCCAGGCCAAGAGGAGGAAAAAAAAAAAACATTGCAGAAGATTCTGAAAATTAAATTCTCTGTTAAGAGTGAAGCCTGAGCTTAAAATTTAGGGGGAAATCATCCATTCTTTGGCATCCAATCTGAGAGGGACTACCCTTGGCAAGAGGCAGCACGGTGGGGTGGAGCCATCCTGGACAGGGTGTCAGGAACCCCTGGCTGTAATTCTTCTCTGTCAGTAACCAGGGTGTGACCCCAAGGAAGTGTCTCCTCCCTTTCAGGCTCAGTTTCTTGAATGTAAAATGAAGGATTTGAGAAGGTGGTCTCTGACATCACTTCCGGTTCTGACATTCTGTCAATGTACAATAAATTTTTGTAGCATAAATTCTGAGACTGAACTTCTTACTTCTTAGAAGAGAGCTGCCTGTTCCCTTAACTCCCACCAAAATGTGTTTCCTTTAGTAAAACCAAGATTTTTTATATAAATATCAATTTGCCTAGTTGCATATAATCATTCACATTCATGTTTTTGTTATGACCCCAAACTAACTCCTCAGAGTATAAAACAATTAAAGAAAAAATAATTTTAAGTTAAAGTCACTTCCAGCAAAGGTGCTCACATCACAGACTTAGGTGCACGGAAGGGCTGAAGCATGTCATGGCTCATGGGACAGAGAACTTACTTCTCTAGGCTTGGCCTCTGAGCTAGTAACACATGGACCTTAAGGTACCACATACTGTCCCTAGGCCATGGAGGTTCTGGCTGTCTGTTCTACACTGAGGGTATGTGTTGGGGTGGGGAGTGAGGGGAGGAGGAGGCAGGAGCTAGTTGTTGGTCAGACCCAATTTGATCATCCTGATGACCTTAAAGGTATATATAATTTTCATCTCTGTCTAGAAATAAGTGGCAGAGTCAGGACCCAAATCAATTCTTTTACATTCCAGTGTGCTTTTAACCAGATACTGTAATGCAGAACCTCTCAGCCACAGCACATTAACCTTCAGACTGGTTAACTGTTTGGGGTGTGTTATGTGCTGAGTGTTTGTGTCTCCCCAAAACTCACATGTTGAAGCCCTAACCTCCAATATGATGGTATTTGAAAGTGGGGACTTTGGGAGTTAATTAGGTTAGATGAGATCAAGAGGGTGAGACCCTCATGATGGGATTAGTGCCCTTTTAAGAAGAGGAACAGAGTGAGAGATTTCTCTCTGAGCACTCACACACCTAGGAGTGGCCACGAGTCCACAGTAAGAAAGCAACTGTCTACAAACCAGGAAAAAGACTCTCACAAGGGACCAAATCTGCCAGCACCTTGATCTTGGATTTCCCACCCTTCAGAACTATGAGAAATAACTGCCTGCTGCTTAAGCCACCCAGTCTATGGTAGGTAGTTACATAGCAGCTCAAGAAGACCAGGAAGGGGGCTGTCATATGCACTGTAGGCTATGTGGAAGCATCCATGGCCCCTACCCACTAGATTCCAGTAGCACTCTTCACCAGTTATGACAAATATGTCTGGATATTGCCAAATGCTTACTGAAGGGGAAATTGTTCCTGGCTGAAAGTCACTGCTCTAATGTCACTTCAAGGAAGGAGGAGAAGATGGCAGCAACAAGGTCTGTACAACATGATGCTCAAATTCAGCTCTTAAAAGTGAGCCCAGAGATGGAGTTGGGTTGGCATCAGTGGCAATTAGGGAAGCATGGAGCAGGTCAGGAAGGTGGCATGCAGTTCCATGACTTCAGATGTAAACAACCTAAGGAGTCTAAAGCACCTTCTTGGGATGAGATTCCAAGAATGACCAAGTTGGCATTCATGTAGGCAGGCGCCAGTGATCCTTAGTTCTGAAACTTTCATTCATTCACTCAAGAACCATGTGTCCAAGGCCTGCTGAGTTCCAAGGACAGAGCTGGTCCTGGGGAGCCAGGATGAGTGAGCAGGCATTCTAAGGAGAGAGATAGGCATGTCGACCATGGTGCACTTATCAACAGCTTTACCCAGATGTCAGCTGGAGACCTCCTGACCCTTTAGGCTCCAAGGCAAATTCCTTGGCCTCCCTCACATGTTGCTAATCCCTCAGGTGGACTCATCTTCAGAACACACGGCACCCCCATGACTGTTCTCTTCCAGCACATCAACTGCAGTGTAAGCTCAACTGCTTCTCCTTCTCACATCACAGGCAATAATCTGCCACCAAGGATGGTGTCTTTAGTGGGTTCACTGACCTCCTTAATGAGGTCCCAAGGGGGAATCTCATCTCACAAGGCACAGCCTTCATCTTGTTGGTCTTCTCTGCTCTCTCATCTCCCCTCTTCAGCCCTCTCCCAGTTCACCAGCATCTCCAGTTTCTTCTCATCTTCTATTCAGGGCATTCCCTACTACCTATAAGGCCCTGGCTCCAGCTGACCCCAGGACCTTAGGAAGATCTCTTTCTATCTTAATCAGTTACTGAAGTATTTTCGCCACAAAAAAATTCCCTCCCTAAGTAAAACTATGGAAGCAGTCTTTATAAAGTAATAAAATAAATTCATATCAGTGTAGTAACTCTTGGTATTATAGTGATATTTTTGTTCTAATATTAAGCATTGAGCTAAGTGCTTAATATGCGTTTATCCGCTTTAGTGATAGAATCAGATCATTACAATGCTGTGTAAAAAACATACAGCAAAGTGCTTTCAACTACACTTGCAAAGCAGCCCCCAACCTTTTTGGCACCAGGGACCAGTATCATGGAAGGCAGTTTTTTCAAGGATCGGGAATAGGGGAATGGTTTGGGGATAATTCAAGAGTATTTATTGTGAACTTTATTTCTATTATTATTACATCAGCTCCACCTCATATCATCAGGTATTAGATCCGAAAGGCTGGGAACCCCTGCCTAGAGTTCCAGTCCCAGAACTATCTCCTTTTTTGTTTGTTTGTTTAATTTTATTTGTCTGTTTTGGGTCTTAGTGTGACACACTGGATCCCTAGTTGTAGCATCTGGGATCTAGTCCCCTGACCAGGGGTTGAACCCAGGTCCCCTGCATTGGGAGTACAGAGTCCTAGCCACTGGATCACTAGAGAAGTCCCAACATTGTCTCTTAATAGCTGTGTTAGTTTGGGTTTTTAACTTCATTCCTCTGAGCCTCTTTTTTCTCCTTCATTTATAGAAGGGGGATAATGAAATATCGTCCACTTTAGGTTGTCATGAGGATTGAGAGGGTAAATTAAAGTGGAAAGTGCTCCAAACAGTGCCTAGCACTTCCTATGAGCTCAGTAAACATTGGTTGCTATTGTAATCACTAAAGAATAGAGAGATTTGGGGTTGAGTCTGCAACAACTCACAGGGCAGGGGAATTAGAGGAAGAGATCTATAGCCAGGGTTTGCCCCAGGAATATCTGATGCCCTGAATTTTATGCAATCAGGTCCTGCTGACCATGCCTTCCCAACTCTATCAGCCTTCGCTCTTGGCTTTCCCCATTGATTTTTTTTTCATTCCCACAAGGCTCAGTGAGACACTTGGGAAAATATTTTCCAAAATAAATTTCAAGTCATTATTTGACCCAAACCACCCAATTCTGTGGCCCAACCCTGTCTACTAATGTTACCGCCCTGTTCCTATTTAGACTGAGGTTTATACCGACCAGCCCTTCACCAGGGCTTCCCTGTCCTGCCACCTCCTGCCTGAGTCATCCCGTGATGTCACAATCCTAGATTTATGATATTGGCCAGCCTGGTCTCAGGGATGACTATAGACGGGCCCAGACAAGCACAGCTGTGAAGCCAGTCACATGGCATTCCACCACCTCCCACCCCTTTCTTTCATGATGTAATGGAAAGAGATGTTCTGGGAATCAGACAGAATAGGGTTGCTTCCAAGCTCTGCTCTTTCCTTTCTGTGTGATCTTGGACCAGAGGGCTTATGAAGCCTCAGTTTCCTCATTAGTAAATGGGGATGTTGGAGGATCAAATTAAAAAGCCTAAGTAAAAGCACTTGAGCTGACACATAACAGGGGTCATCAGTATCTTAGTGCCACAACTAACAAAACAGCCCAAAACTTAGTGGCTTTAAAGATAACCATTAATCTTGCTCTTGCTGCTGGGTGGGAATTGGCTGGTCTAGATAGGGCCTTGGAGAAGGAAATGGCATTCCACTCCAGTAAACTTGTCCAGAAAATCCCATGGACCAAGGAGCCTGGCAGGCTACAGTCCACAGGCTTGCAAAAGATTCGGACACACCTGAGCAACTAAACAAGACTGGGCCTAGGTAGACTTGGCTCCACATGGACCAGCAAGCTAACCAGGGCACATTGTCAGCATGGCAAGTGCAGAGGTACAAGAGGCCATGCCCAAGCACACAAGCTCATGCCCAGCCTCCACCAGATATCTACTGGTATCCTGTTGGCCAAAGCAAGTCAAAGGACCAAGCCCAAAATTAAGGACAGGGGACATATACTTCTCCTTTAGTGGGAGAAATTACAAAGTTACCTGCCAAAAGGTATTGGTTCAGAGAAGCAAGGACAATTAGGAACAGTGATGCAAAATAGTACAGGAGATGGTCAGAAATCTTTGTTACCTTATTTCTACTTTTCTCCATACCCAGGGCCTCTTGGTTTCACTTCATGCTCTTAAAACTCACCATGAAAAAGGAATGTAAAATTCCCGCACATTGTATACACGTCCATTGACTGTCGGATAGCACCCCAGCATTTAAAGAGTGCCTTTCTAACAACAAAAAACGTAATTGCTCACGTTAGTGTTTACTGTGCAGCAGGCTGTGTGTTCAGCCTCTACTTGGTGTACTTTATATCATTTAATCCATGCAGCAACCCCACAAGGCAGATGACAGGACATGCTCATTTTATTGCTAATGAAACCAAGTCTTTGAAATCAGCTCAAGGTCATTTAGGTAATAAGTCCCAAAGAGGGCCTTACAAAGTCAGGTTTCCAATGCAGATATATCACACCACTCCATTAAAACCCTGAGGGCAGGGTTCTCACTGGGACCAAAATTTTAAGTCTGAATTTCCTCAAACTTCAATCATCAGTCACCAACTTTACAATTTTTACCATATTTATCTATTATCTATACTATATATATATATGGAGTAGGAAATGGCAACCCACTCCAGTATTCTTGCCTGGAAAATTCCACGGACAGAGGAGCCTAGCTGGCTACACTCTGTAGGGTTGCAAAGAGTCGGACACAACTGAGCACGTGCACAGATACTGTATATAATAATATAGTTGCTGATTATTCTTTAAATATGGTACATTTTAACTTAAATTTGTTCTAAAATAAACTCGGTATGACTACTGTAAGTGGAAAATCAGTGTCTCCTGCCATAAACAAAGGACGGTAATCACTAAAAGGTTTACAAAAACAAAGTGAAGTTATGATATTCATGCCAGAAACTCTTGCCTGCTGTGAGCACCAAGAGAAAGTTACAGGTTTGCAGGTATGGAGAACAAACACTTAAAGAGCACCAAACTAAGACTCTCCTTGATGGAATCTGAGGCTTGAAAATTGCTTGAAAAGGTAATTACCTTCTCACCATGTGCTTCAGTCTATTTGATACATAGTTTAGTTGGTGAAGAATCCACCTGCTATACAGGAGATCATGATTCTATTCCTGGGTTGGGAAGATCCCTTGAAGAAGGGATAAGCTACCCACTCCAGTATTCTTGGGCTTCCCTTGTGGCTCAGCTGGTTAAGAATGCAATGTAGGAGACCTGGGTTCGATCCCTGGGTTGGGAAGATACCCTGGAGAAGGGAAAGGCTACCCACTCCAGTATTCTGGCCTGGAGAATTCCATGAACTAAGTCCATGGGTTTACAAAGAGTTGGACACAACTGAGCGACTTTCACTCACTTCACTCACTAATCCAAGCATCATCAAAAGTCATTACGGGAACTCTAGCCCAGCTTCATATGTCTACAGCCTTAGAGGAAGAATCCTCAGTAGGTGCTGAGAAAATACCTTCAAGGGACCTTCCTAGAGGTCCTCAGTCCCTCCCCTGCTGACCACTTGGATTTGGCCTTCATAGACCTAAAGGAGAGTTTTTCTCGATGGCATCTTCCAAGGGCAAAGGCCAGTTTTGTAGTGACATAGAGAATAAGTGGAAGAAAGAAAACCCAGACATGTCAAGCAGCTGAGCAGACCAGTCCCAAGCCTTTGGCAATGATAGGGGTATACAGATCTGGGCTGATTCCAGTCCAAGGAAGTTTCCTTGGTTCCCCAGACAAGCAGGACAGGGGACTTCAGGAGAGTCAGCCCTCATCTTTCATCCTGATGACTTCTTACTGTCCATGCAAAATGGCTCACCAAAAACCTCTCCCACAGGCACAAACCTCTTCCACACACACTGGCTGTTCTGCCTGAAATATCCACCATTATCATGTCTCCTCCAACACAGAACCAGAGAGGGGACATTGTTAGGTGCCATCACTGTTTTCCTACAATATCTGCCTCTCTCCTTCCCATCATTTCTTTGTTTCCCAGACTCTGCTCACAAAGGCAGTCCTACCAGAAGTGCCTCAATCCTTCACTCATACCTCAGAAAACCTTGCCCAGAGTCTGCAAGGACTGGGAGGCCTTCTCGAGGCCTTCCTGCTTCTGAGGCACTGCCTTTGCAGCCTTCCTGGAGCACCTCTTATCATACGTTCTGTTCTATCTTTATTCATCTATTATCCCTGAAAGATCTAGTGCAGAGAGGTCCTCAAGAAATGTTGAAACCTCAAATATAAATCTCTATTAAAATTGCCAGCACTAAACCAGCTTGTGAGTAGGAATCTCAGTCCACCACCATCTCAGGAAGACTCAGATGCAAGAAATGGAACTGGATTTTTCTAAGGTTCAACTTACTTCCTATTTCAAACATCAGGATGGATGTAACTCAGCACTCTGGGGATCTCTCCCCTTCTCCCAAACTTATGCCAAAGATTTGGAGCTTAAGTTAGTTCTGAAGGTTTAGGAGGCAAGAGTCAATGTAGATGTCATTGAGCCAAGAGTTGTACATTGCCCGTGGTCCTCAGTTGATGGCCCACACAGTTTGAACCTAGTCCATTTCACCCCTGGGTTCCTTTCAGGTCTCTCTGTTGCATCTGCGCCCTCCTGGATGCACAGGAATCTTTCTGCTCTTCTCAGACCTCATTAGATGCAGGAAATTCTTTTGGAGGCTCTATCCACCTTGGCATTTCATGTAGCAATCTCTTCTCTAGAGTCTTGCTCCCTCCCCAGTGATGTAGTTCTGCCAGAAAATTGTGCACTTGTCCTCTGTGCACCTGAGCATCATGAAACCTACCTGGGGATTGCCACCTACCCCGGGGCTCATGCTCCAGAAGTAGGTACACCGGCCCCCATCTCCTTCCCCTGAAAATGTCCCCCTTTACAGTTTCACCCCCTCATCTCCCCTCTCCCCAAGGACTGGGGAATCCTTCTCATCTGAAGTGAGAGGCCTTGCTCTAACTCGGCGTTTTTCTCCGAATCTCTACCGATCTGTGGTCCAGGGTCGTTTCAATTTTCCTAAGGACTTGGATTTTTGAACTCAGAAGCCACGAGGTGCTTCCTCTCCTCTCTGTATTCTATGGTCACAACATCCCTTTCCTGAGGCAGTAACCGCAGCACAGACTAGCTCCTCAATGGAGGAGTGTCTCAAGAGACAAAAGGACAAACCAGAGTAATAAAAAGTTACTACTTTTCAGAAATATCATCCAGCCTCACAAACATTAAAGACACATGAAAGCACATGTTACTTTTAGAGAAATAAGTTAATACAGACAGGTTTAAGATACAAGGGTGTATTTTTCTACCATTCCTAGACCCTTAATGAATGAATAATGTTAGTCTCTCAGTCATGTCTGACTCTCTGTGACCCTATGGACTGTAGCCCGCCAGGCTCCTCTGTCCATGGGATTCTCCAGGCAATAAGACTGGAGTGGGTTGCCATGCCCTCCTCCAGAATACTGGAATGGGTTTCCATGCCCTCCACCAGGGGATCTTCCCAACCCAGGGATCGAACCCGTGTCTCCTGCATCTCCTAAATTGCAGGCAGATTCTTTACCATCTGAACCCCCAAGGTTAGCTCCCTGTTAACTATTCTTTGACTTTAGGAAGGATACTGGTGCCTTCTTAACTTTTAAGAAAAGTATTCTGAAGGAAGGAATGAAAGTGAAAGAAAGAAAGAAAGTGAAGTTACTCAGTCGTGTCCGACTCTTTGCTACCCCGTGGACTATAGCCCACCAGGCTCCTCTGTCCATGGGATTTTCCAGGCAAGAATACTGGAGTGGGTTGCCATTTCCTTCTCCAGGGGATCTTCCCAACCCAGGGATTTAACCCGGGTCTCCCGCATTGCAGGCAGATGCTTTAATCTCTGAGCGGTATGTCATTGTCAAAATTCCCATTTTTACCCTGAGCATATTTTCTCAAAGTTGGAAACTGCTCCTCTCCTCCACACTGTCCCTGTTGCCATCCTCTTCCTCCCTAACTGCTTCACACCGCAAGGTTTAAAATCATTTCAAGAACTGAGCTGAAGACGAAGGTGAGAGAGGCCTGGGAGGTACAGAGGCTTGGTGATTACAAAAAGAGACCTGTCCCAAGTTTCCCTCCCATACCCTCCCCTTTCCGGGAACAGCCAGAGAAAGAGAAAGTCATCCAGGCTTCGACACCGGGAGGCCCCCACGCAGCCTCTCCAGGAGTGGAAGGAGGGAGCAGGCAGGAGGTGGAGAGAGGCTGCTTATGCTATTCCAGTGGGGATTTCTTCACTTCCTGGCAGGCTCCAGTACACAAGCCTGTTTGTTTAGGAGGGAAAGGAATGTCATTGATTGCCTCGGTGGTGGCGGCGCTGAGGGGAAAACAAAAATAATCTGCCCCGCGATTCGCTCTGTTTCCTCTGCATGTGTCTGTGTGAGTGAGTGTCCATCTGCAAGACTAGTGAAGCTCCCTGCTTGTTTGGGCCATTAAAGATACCTTTGGAAGAAGTAGATGGAGCCAGAGCTGCTGAAAAGGCACCCCAAGGGCCCCCAACTCTACCTGGCAGAGTAGCTGCCACCTGGCACCCAGAAGAAGGACCTTTATCCTCAGTTGTAGCTTCTGTGAGTGACAGGGAGCACCTCCCCCTCCTCCCCCTGCTCCTCTGCTCTCTCTGCCAAGCCCTCTCTACTGCCTCTGTCTAGTCTTTGGATGTGTGGCTTGCAGCACCCTCCCTTTCTGTTTCTCATCTCCCGGGTAAACTGGGCGCCTCCCTGAAGGGTAGTAACTCAATCCAGTTACTCTCTTGTTTGTTCTGCCTAGCACAGTCTGGGCACACAGGAGGTAATTGCTGTATTTGTGGAGTGAACTCTGCCTTCTATCTTTCTCTTTTAATATTTCTTTCCTCCCACCATCTGTCTTATCTCTTCTTTGAGCATATTCTCTCAGTTAATGCTCTGAACAAATAAGCACTGTTATCCCCATTTTACAAGTGAGAGGGCTCAGCTCAAGGTCAGTTCATTCAGCTAGTGAAATATTGGAGCTTTGAAGTATTAGGATTTGAACATGGGCCCTTCTGATCTCTTCCCACTACAGCTCTCTCCCCCAAGCCCTTCCTCTGTTCTTCAATTGTCTTTCCTTTCCGAGCCTGCTCTTGCCGACCCACACACACCTACAAGTTCCTAGAGACTTTGCTCAATGATTGCAAGGACTCTCTGGGTCTCCAGTAGAGGATGTAAGAATACCCTTGAGGAATGACTTGGTGGCAAGAAGAAAGAGTGAGAATAAACTTCACGCCAATCTCTACTCAAATCTCAACCCTTCAAAGAGGGTCTTCCTGTTCCTTTTTTTAAAACTCACCTTTTAAAATGCAAATAGTGTGCATATTTTATCATGTTCGTAATGAATCCACATAATCACACCAGTATAATTTTTAAATAAATAGAAAAACCACAAATAACTAATCATATATTGAGATGCATTTTCAGATGTTTTGACAGGACCTATCACAGTTTTGTGCCTCAGATTGCGCTTCTGGAGTATGGAGTGAGTCCTTACCATGTGAGGTTGTCCATAGGAACTGCTCCGGGAGTGGGCATTCCCACCTCTGGGGGCCTGGGAGGGGCCGTCTGCAGCCCTGTGAATCCTGGAGAGTTTAACTTGGAAAAACCAGAAACGGATTCCTCAAAAGTGGGGTCCCCCACCTCCATCAGAGGGACTTGTTTGTGCATGTGTGCCAAGTTGCTCCAGTCATGTCTGACTCTTTGTGACCCTATGGACTGTAGCTCACCAGGCTCCTCTGTCCATGGGGTTCTCCAGGGAAGAATACTGGAGTGGGTTGCCACGCCCTTCTCCAGGGGATCTTCCCTACCCAGGGATTGAACCCACAGGTCCTATGTCTCCTGCACTGGCAGGCAGGTTCTTTACCACTAGCGCCACCTGGGAAGCCCCAGGGATTTATTAAAGGTATCTTAATAACAGCTTTATTGAGATATAATTCACATGCCATAAAATTCACCCATTGAAAAGATATAATTGACTGGTGTGAGGGGGTACCTTGTAGTTTTGGTTTGCATTTCTCTAATAATTAATGATGTTAAGCATCTTTTCTTGTGTTTGTTGGCCATCTGTATGTCTTCTTTGGAGAAATGTCTATTTAGATATTCCCCCCCATTTTTTGATTGAGAAACACCATATCTTTTAAGAAGTCACTCCTCATTCCCTTCTCTTCCTCCTCCCCCCAACCCTAAGCAGTCACCTATTTGCTTTCTGCCCCTGTGGCTTTGCCTTTTCTGGACACTTCCTAAGAATGGAATCATGCAATATGTGTCTGGCTTTTTTTTTTTTTTTTTTTCATTTAGCATAATTTTTCAAGGTTCATTCATATCATAGCATGTATCAGTACTTCATTCCTTTTCATGGTTGAATAATATTCTTTTGTCTGGATATGCTATATTTTGCTCATCCATTTATCCATTAAGGAACATTTAGATTATTTCTACCTTTTGGCTAATATGAATAAGGCTGCTATGAATACCCTTTAACAGCTTTTGGGGTGGATGTAGATATCTAGGGGTGGAATTGCTGGGTCAAGGCTGAAATAGGCATGTTAGCAAACTCCCAAGGGATTCTGAAGTAGACTTGAGCATTAGTACCTCTAGGGTCAAGGAGGCCCATGTTCATTTTTATCACATACCAGATGACCAGTTAGAGGGAAGCCGGATGGCTAGATAGCATCACCAAGTCAATGGACATGAATTTGAGCCAAATCCGGAAGAGAGTGAAGAACATGAGAGCCTGGCGTGCTGCAGTCCATGGGGGTCGCAAGGAGTAGTACACGACTTCGTGACTGAACAGCAACAACAAGCCCCGGCTGACTGCCTGTAATTTAATCACCATCGGTTGATATCTGTGCATAATTTAGTTAGGCTTTTCTCCTATGTGATATGATGCCGTGGAACCACATTAAGTCTGCACAACCAGTCTGAGAGGCCAGTATGATTGCCCCCATAAAATTGCAAAGAGGCAGAGGTAAGCCAACACCCAGGTGTACCCACCTTCAGGGCAAAACAGGGCCTCCTGCCTTGGTGAAGGTTCCTCAACACTTCCCCGTAATATCTCTTCTGACTCTGTTTTCTAAATCAAAGATCAATCCATGTATGTATGCGAACTGGTCACAGTCTCACAGCATCTGTGTGAAAATGGAGCTATTGCTATCTTTATTTCACAGATGAGGAACCTCAGGCACAGAGAGGTTAGGAGACTCGTGCCAGGTCACCCAGCAAGCAAGCAGGAGTGTCAGGACATAAACCAAGCCGTCTGGCTCTAGAGACCTTGCTTTAACCCAGGACTCCATTTTACCTCTGACATGATTTAGAACGTCAAACTCCCCAGGCAGAACAAAGCAGTGTTCAACAAATGTTAATTAATTGTTGCTTTTAGTTCAGTTTCTCAGACTGCACACTTCAGCCTCTGCACAGCATGACTCAAGCTTATGGTGGAGGCTAGACAGGGAAGAATAGCTCCATTTTTATTGCTTTATAAACTGGGATACTGGGTACAGTTCAATTCTTTCTCAAAAAGGGAACCTCTGCTTTTAAAAAAAAATGTAAAACTGCCTGTCTGATCCAATCATCTCATTTTTTAGCTAAAGAAGTTGAAGCCCAGAAATAATGAGCAACTAGTCCAGAGTCACACAGCAAATCAGAGATAAAATTGAGCCATGGTCTGGGTTTCCTAACACCCATTGAAAGAGCCTGTTGCTCTTTTTAGGGATTCCAGATATCCAAGGGAAAAAAAAAAAAGAGGAAGAAATCAAAGATCCTAAGTGAAGTTTTTTGTCCAGTCCCAAATATATTGAATAATTGGCCATGGTTGCCCACCCAAGGTCAAATTCACCATTACTGAACCTCACTGCAAAAGAAGGGAGGTCAAGGTGTCAAGTCCATTTATCGATGGCCTGTCACAAGGGCACCCACTTTTAAATTGGATCTTCTCTCTCACCAGTGACTGGAGAAGGTGGTAACACCAGGCCTAGCAAAATAATGTCAGCTTTCTAACAGGTCTTGTCAGGTTCTCAGCAGGCTCCCTCAGAATGAAAAGATGGCTCATTTTTCATTAGGAAGCTATTCAGAATTCCAGATTCCTCCTATATCAGTACTTTTATGGAAAAAAATTATGTATGTAGAGTTTCAAGTTCAAAAACACTTGTATTTCTGGAGGCACTGAGGAGCTCCTAATACTTTAAAGCAGGGGACTAGACAGTAGGTCTTTTTCTTTTTTTTTTTCTCATTTCTTAAATTAAAAAAAAAGTAACTCAATTATAACAGAAATATTAATAAACTTTGGGTTCAGTTCAGGTGATTCAGGAAATTCCTGGACTTGTTTGGGCATCTGCTGACGTCCATCGTATCCCCCTGGTTCTAGAGAGCAGATTCCTAGAGGATAACCCCGAAGCAGTGGGTTTCTGCATAAGGTGACTCAGTCCTCCATTCAGCTCATACCTGCTGAGCACCTGCAATGAGCCAGGCACCGAGCCAGGGGCCAGGAAATTCACCATCAGCCGAAACCCAGGATTACACCAGGAACCTGTAAAGTTTCTGGCAAACATTTGCTCTGCTTTCCCTAGACATCCTTCCTTCAAATCTTTGTCCCCACTGTCTCTATGGATATGCCCTGATTTGGGTTGAAAGGATAAAGGTAGTGGGTTGATGCCGTATCAGCTACAAATAAATGCCCCACTCTGTCAAATTCACTTGAGATTAGGAACCATTTATTTTAACTAATACCTACTGAGTCCTCCAAATATATGCAAATACAGTGTCAGATTTTGAAGATGAAAATTAAAAAGGTGGAAGATAGTGAATAGAGATAGATAGACAGATAATTGATTGATAAATAAGGAACACAGAGTGAGTGCTCCTGATAGACATCATTTCTGTCAAGGGTGGAAAGGTAGATGTGGGAAGAAGGTTCCCCTAGTCAGGGGAAACCAAGGAGTGCTTCCTGGAGAGGAGGCGATGCCTGGGGGCAGTCCTGAAGGATGAATAGCGGTTAGATGAGGAAGAGGGTACAAGAGAGCAAAAGGAGAACAGGTGAGCAAAAGCCTGGGAAGCCGTGAAACCCCTCGAGGTAGAGAGGGACCACAAACACTTGTGTTGGTGGAGACTGGCCGGGTGACTTCACGAGGCAGCGGAGTAGTCAGTCGTGCACTTCAGCTTGTAGCCGAAAGTCCTTTTCCCGGACTGCGATGCCTTTCCATTTCCTTCCACCACAGATGACCAAATCTATTGCCCACACGGTCCCGCCCAAGGCTAAAGGCTGTCCCCAGCCACCATGATGCCCCCCTTTTTACCTAATGCCTAAGCACTTGGGACCTGCCTTGCTTTGAGGGCCTTTCTTCATACTGCCTTAGGATTCCACAGAGAAGTCAAGTGCTTGGGCGATAGTGGAAGATGGCTTCACCTTGGTTTCAGAAATCCTGGGGTATAAACCAGGGACACTGCCATATACTAATTGTGTACCCTGCCCTCTGAGCCTGTTTCCTCAGCTAAACCTTGGGGCAACAAAATCATTCCAGCCTTACAGAATCAACAGATATGTCAAATCAGAAAATTAATACAAAGTGCTCCATAAAAATAATAGCTAGTGCATTAATTATTACTCTGGACCTAATACTAAGTGCTTCATATGATGTCAAATCTATTAATCCTTGCAACAGCCCTATAGGGCAAAGTGCCATTATTTCTGCATCTGATATGTGAGGAAACCAAGGAACAGGGTGGAAGAAGTCATTTGCCTAAAGTCTATGTGAATGAGCTGGGATAGAACCTGAGGGTGCTCCTCAGCCAACACTGTGGACACCAGATAAACTCTCAAATGCTAGCCAGAGGCCATGTATTACATTAGTGTCCACAACTGTCCAGTGAACAAATGGAAGTGAGTGCCGAAGACATCCACAGCAGTCCTGGGTCTTACAAAACCTGAGTGCATTACATGAATAGAAAATGAGGCTAAGAAAACACAGCAAAGCAATTATAGCCCTGGCGTTTTGGTTTATTTCTCTGCCAGTAATATATCATTCCTTGAGTCAAGCTGAAAATAAATAGAAGGTTAACGAGGACTTGCCAAACAGATGCCTGAAGGGCTTCTGCCCCAGCACTGAGTCAGTCAGTTCAGTCGCTCAGTCGTGTCCAACTCTTTGCAACTCCATGGATTGCAGCACACCCGGCTTCCCTATCCACCAACTCCCAGAGCTTGCTCAAACTCATGTCCATTGAGTTGGTGAAGTCATCCAACCATCTCACCCTCTGTCGTCCTCTTCTCCTCCTGCCTTCAGTCATTCCCAACATCAGGGTCTTTTCCAGTGAGTCCGTTTTCACATCAGGTGGTCAAAGTATTGGAGTTTCAGCTTCAGCATCAGTCCTTCCAATGAATATTCAGGACTGATTTCCTTAGAATTGACTGGTTTGATGAGTGTCCTGCCCCAAATCCTTGAGCATGAGCTACAGATGCGCAGTCACAGAATCTGAGGGCAGGAAGGAACTGCGGACATCATCTGGCCCATTCCTGATAGCTGACACACAAAAAGTTAAGGCTCCAAAGGGAAGGTGTCTTACCCAAGGTCATACTGCTATTTCCCATTAATTTAGGACTTACCAAACACTTCATACTTACAAACACAGTCTCGTTTATGGATGAAAGAGTTAGTAATTTTTCTGAGGTCACAGAGCTATCAGATGTCAGCTCCGGCATTCTAAATGTCTAGGTAAGAGCTCCAACAGCCATAGCATGCTGCCCAAAGGGGAGAATATCCCCATGTCCAAGTTGCCAGTTCAAGTCTCTTTTCTTAACACCAAGCTGCCCCCTCCTGTGTCCTGGGAGATTCACCACCCACTCCTCCTTCCACATCCTGGCCGCCAGTGCTGGAACACCTAAGGCTCTGTGATGTCCCTGGTGACATGGGAGCACAGCCATTCACACATTCCAACACTCCTGCATTGTTCAACAGAGCCACTAGTCCAAGAGTTGCTGTAGCACCTTTATCTGCAAAGGCAGCCCCCATCTGCCAATCTACAGCGACAGTCTGGCGCCTGGTAAACCAACAGAGGGGCAATGAGATCCTGGCCCTTCACTATCTGATTTGTTTTTGTAGGAGGTAAAATTAAGAGCCAAAAGCAAATTCCTCACCTCATAGGCTAATCATTTCCTGCCTTCAGTGACATAAAAAGGGCTCTCACTTGGGCACAGCAGACTTTAAGGTAAAGGATTTAAAGTCTGATTTACTCCAGGTTCAGATATTACATTGCCACTTATGGCTGTATGATCTTGGGCAAGTGACTTACCCTTTCTGGGCCTCTGTAACTTCCATCTATTAAGCAAAAATCTTAACAGTACTGACTTCATACAGTGCTAGGAAGAATAAAGAGGTAATCAGTGAAGATGTCTAGTACGTGGTCACTGTTCATAAAAAAATCTAATTGCTGCTGAGACCTTAGGAAAGACCCAGCACTTCTGCTGCCCATCTTTGAACACCCAGCGTTGTATCAGGTAGTTTCCAAAGGTCCTTCCTGCTCTGAGGATCTGTGAATTACTTGACTCTGGGTGAATTTTGATTCCTTTTTCCTTGTCCCTGAAGGAGCTTCAGGCTCCACAGTTATAAGCTTTAAACAGAGCTGTGCAGATATGCTCAGATGCCTGTCAGTCAGTCAGTTCAGTCTCTCATTCATGTCTGACTCTTTGCCACCCCATGAACCGCAGCATGCCAGGCCTCCCTGTCCATCACCAATTCCGAAAATTTACCCAAACTTATATCCATCAAGTCAGTGATGCCATCTAGCCATCTCATCCTCTGTCGTCCCTTTCTCCTCCTGCCCCTAATCCCTCCCAGCATCAGGATGTTTTCCAGTGAGTCAACTCTTCATGTGAGGTAGCCAAAGTATTGGCATTTCAGCTTCAACATCAGTCCTTCCAATGAACATCCAGGACTGATCTCCTTTAGGATGGACTGGTTGGATCTCCTTGCAGTCCAAGGGACTCTCAAGAGTCTCCTCCAACACCACAGTTCAAAAGCATCAATTCTTTGGCACTCAGCCCTCTTCACAGTCCAACTCTCACATCCATACATGACCACTGAAAAAACCATAGCCTTGACTAGACAGACCTTTGTTGGCAAAGTAATGTCTCTGTTTTTGAATATGCTATCCAGGTTGGTCCTAACTTTCCTTCCAAGGAGTAAGCATCTTTTAATTTCATGGCTGCAATCACCATCTGCAGTGATTTTTGGAGCCCCCCAAAATAAAGTCTGACACTATTTCCACTGTTTCCCCATCTATTTCCCATGAGGTAATGGGACCAGATGCCATGATCTTATTTTTCTGGATATTGCGCTTTAAGCCAACTTTTTCTCTCTCCTCTTTCACTTTCATCAAGAGGCTTTTTAGTTCCTCTTCACTTTCTGCCATAAGGGTGGTGTCATCCGCATATCTGAGGTTATTGATATTTCTCCCAGCAATCTTGATTCCAGCTTGTGCTTCTTCCCGCCCAGCGTTTCTTATGATATACTCTACACATAAGTTAAGTAAACAGGGTGACAGCCTTGACGTACTGTAGAGCTGAAGGTTTCAACAAGTATGAAAAAATGACACTTCAAGCATCATCTGACCTTTGAAGGCATCTCAAAATGCCTCTTGGTCCAGAGTTAGCGTTAGTGTTGGTGTCAGCATTGCTGTTGAATTCAGGATCAAGTTTGGCCTCCAGAGGCTCGGCACTGTGATATGTTAGACATACAAGTTTTCAGGTGAAATATATCTGTATCTGGCTTCCCATTGAAAATTAGGATGTGCACTGCAGCCCAGGAAGGAGCCAGCACAAAGGGGTCTGATCTTTCTTCTGACAGCAAGAAAAACTCATTGAAAGATTTTAAGCAAGAAAAGGTGCCTAAGAGGGAATTTTCTGGAGAGATGGAAATTTGTTCTATTTGATTAAGTGGTGGTCTTACAGCTGTGCACGTTTACAAACAGTTATAGTCAGGAATATCCTCTGGAGGAAGGCATGGCAATCTACTCCAGTATTCTTGCCTGGAGAATCCCATGGACAGAGGAGCCTGGTGGGCTACAATCCATAGGGTTACAAAGAGTTAGATATGACAAGCAAGTTAATCATGAATGCATGGAACCATACTCTTTAGAGGTATTCATTTTTGTATGTAAACTATACGTCAATTTTTTTAAATAGAAAAATGTGCCTTGCCTAATAATAAGAGGCAGGGTAGAGACTCAGATCCACAAAAGGCCAGGATTAGGGTGAAGCAAGTGAGGCAAGACCATGCAAGCACACAGTCAGATCCTGCCTTCATGAACTTAATTGCATTGATTTTTATTTCAAAAAACATTGCACTCCAATATGTATTTTGATTACTGAGTTTGAGAAACCCCTTTAGATTTTGTATCTGAGGCAAGTGCCTTCCTCTCCTCACCCTAGTCGCAGCCCAGGCGACCCGGCCCTAGTCCTCTCCAGGGCACATGCTCTTAACCGCTGCATATGTGGCTTCTCTCTCCCATTTAGCAGCCCCATTATGGTCTCAGGAGCTTTGAAGAAGAAGGAACATGCAGAGAGATACTTACACAAGGAGCTAGACAAGATTGTAACAGAGACTCCCAGGGATCGGCTCTGGCAAAATATAAAGAAAAACATTTAGAAAGTGTTTAAATAAATCTGTGCATGATACTAAAAATAGGGAGAGAAGCAGGAGCTGGTGGGGCCTGGACGTTAGCAGGAGGTTAGCTACTCTTGGAAAAAGGAATTCCCACTAGCCAACATCCCCCCACCTGGTGCTGCCCACTGGACAAAGCCTGAGTTGGCTGTCCCAGGGCTCTGACCCAGGGAGTCAGCCTCTTTCTTAGCTGTGTTTGTAATTTTCAGCCACTCAACACAAACATTTTGATGATGGTTTGTATATATTGATATTATAACAAGGACAGCAAATGACTCTATGCATTGCACAGTGCTTCAGAGTTTGTAAATGCTTTTACATATGTTGCCCAGATGCTAGCTGGGCCTCTCTCCTTGCCTTTCAGAGATCTAGATGTAGTTTTCTTGGCTCCTTACCCATTTCATGATCTCCTGGGAGATCTATGCAATGCCGGGAAACCTCCACTTGTACTCCAGGGGTGCTATTCTGCCATCACTGACCCAGGCCCCAACTCGAACCTAAGCAATTCCTGATTATACTGGGTTTCACCAGGATTTGGGGAATACACAGGAAGGGTAGCACCTGGGCCTTCCTGTCCCATCTTGCAAGCTCTGAGCTCCTCAACCTCCCCAGATTTCTTGGAGAGCTACAGCTTGTCCAGCAGGCAAAGCAACGCCACAGTCCCCAAGTACCAGGTCCAGCTGGGTCTAAGTCCCTCCCTAGAGGGCCCCAAAGCCCACCTGGGCCTCTCCTGGGGGAAGAAAGGCGCTTCTTCGTCCAAGAAATGCCCCCCACCCTCGTTTCCATTTCAATTAGAGAAATTAAATGCACACCAAAGAAAACATTCCCAGTAACAGCACAGGTTACAGGAGGGAGAAGCAGGTCTCTCTCAGCTATACCTAAAGATCCCAGTGACTTTTTATCTTCCTTTCTTGTTTTGTTGTCACAGGAATTGTGGAGCCCCCCTCTCTCAGAACTTCTCTTCCAACTGCTTTTATTCAGCCCCTTTGGGGCACCAACTTGGAAACGTACAGAAATTTCCAGGGTGGGCAGATGACATGGCTGCTCCAACCAGCCCCTGACACGTCCTCCTTGGCCCGTTTCCCTGCCTATCTCTCCTCACTTCTCCTTAGTTGTGAAGGGCTTACTTTGCAAAAGAAGAATTCAAACTTGTGAAGTAAATGAGAACACTAAGTGGAACATTTTAGAAACAACAACGCCCCAGGGAAAAGGGGAAAGGCAAAAGGACTGCCCTCGGCACCATAGAGCCTTCGGAACCTTTGACTTGCCTGCCCACTCTCCAGAGAGCTCAGGGCCTGAGCCGAGTGGGCAGCAGGCCGAAGGGTGTGTGCAGGGAAGAGCTGCAGGTCTCCTTTAGAGATGCAGAGTCCCCAGGGGCCAGCTGGCTCCTTGGCCTCTGGGAGAAATACTCCCTTGTGTTTGTACAGGTGAATTTGGGGATAAGAAAAAGAGAAGAGAGTTATGCGCACGCATGTATGTTTTCAATATGCAAACCCTTCTATGGAAATGGCTGTCTCGGAGTTTCCCCGTGTCTCCATGTGTGTCTGTTTGTCTGCATGTCTTTGGTGGGGTGGTGTGCCCCTGGGTCCTCAGATGTGTGTCTGCATAGGGATCTCCATGTTTCTGTTTTCATTAGCCATCTACAAACGTGGCTGTCCCTCTGTTGTTAGCAGGGTGTGTCTGTTTGCACAGAAGCCTCAGCTTTCTGGTCTCTGGGTGCCTGAGGAAGGTGTAGGTAAAGGCTGTGTGTGTATCTGGATGTGTAGGTGTGCATGTGTGGACAGCGTCAGGGGTATATTAGGACTCACAGAGCAGCAGCAAATGTACACACTGTCTTTGCAAAAGCAAGTCATCTGTTTTCCTGGTTTTGTTTCTCTCCTCCCTGTGGGCTCTGGACCCTCCTTGCAAACAAAGGGAGCTTAAAAAACGCGGCCCTTCCTGTGTTCCCAAATGTTCAGAATGCTGCGGTGAACTTGAATGGTGCCAGCTCGGATGTCCCGCCCTGCCGCTGTTGCAGGAAGCCACCAGCCAGCCGGGCTACCAACACCCACTTACATAACATGACAGGGGGAGGGTGGGCAGGAAGGGGAGCCACCCGGCTCACTGTACCCCCACTCCTGAGCTAGCCGGGGGCCCTACGTGGGAACTGAGAGCCGATGTTGGGGTGTAAGTGTAGCATCTGGAGGCTTCCCCCAAAGAGGAGGGCTCCCTGGGAGTGGTGGGAGGGGAGGCAAGAGAGGAAACCTTCCCATGGAAATTATTACCAACCAGTCAACCTCACTTTCCATTTTACCAGGTCATTTCTAAGCAGAAGCCAACATTTTAACCATTTCAACACAATTTTCTGAATACCATACGTTAGACACTGTGAAAGATAAAAAACACTAGGCACTACCAGCCCCAGGATCCTTGTCCTCCAGCCCCACTCATTGTCTGTCAGTGTTCTCCAAAGCAACACAAGGAGGTTGCTGGATATCTCCAAAGCCTCATCTAGACTGGAAATTCCATGATTCTTAGTCTGGCAACTTCATGACTCCAGACCGCCGCCATACTTCTCGCTTCTCCACCAGCCCTGGTTGGAGCAGATCAACAGTGTTGCCTCCCCTCCTGCCTCTGCCCAAATGCTCATCTGCTTTCTTCCCTTTCTTCCTTTCCTCTGCAAAACAAGCTGTCACTCTTCCTTCACTTGAAGATAAAAATTACTAATAACTCCACTCCCTTGTCTGCACATCACTGGGGTTCTCACCTCCTACCCAGGCAATCAAAGCTCTCCTAGGCATGGCCCCACCCGTCTTTCCAACCCTAGGGCCTACACCAGCCCCCACCTGCCCCTGTGTGCCAGTCACATGTGCTACACACACACACCCCAACCCTTGTGCTCGTGCTCAGTTGCTCAGTTGTGTCCAACTCTTTGCAACCCCACGGACTGTAACCCGCCAGGCGCCTCAGTCCACGGGATTTTCCAGGAAAGAATACTGCAGTGGGCTGCCATTTCCTCCTCCAGGGGAGCTTCCTGATCCAGGAATTGAACTTGTGTCTCCTGCATCTCCTGCATTGGCAGGCAGATTCTTTACCAGAGTCACTTAACCTCTTCTTCAGCCCTTCCCTCTGCCTGCCTGGATCCTTCTTTCCTTCTCTCACCCCAACCAGTGCCCGTTCCTTGACCTCCTAGTCATCCTTCAAAGCCCATCTCAAATGCTTCCTCCTTCATCAAGTCTTTCCTGATTGCTCTCATCCCTTTCCCAATGGATATGAACTGTTTTTTTTTAATCTTTCATATGAGGCAGCGTATTGGGCCTTTGCTTTCAGTCATTTCCTATCTTTGTTCCCTATATAAGGTCCTTAAAACAAAGTCAGAAATGTGTCTCTTGTGCTTGAATCCACATGCTTGACCTGTTGTCGTGGGTGTTCTGCAAATGTCTATACGATGCCATCCGGGTGCAGCTCTCAGCTGTGGCTCAGCAGTAAAGAATCTGCCTGCTGATCCAGGAGACATAGGAGACATGGGTTCAGTCTCTGGGTCAGGAAGATCCCCTGGAGGAGGAAATGGCAACCAACTCCAGTTTTCTTGCCTGGGAAATCTCATGGACAGAGGAGCCTGGCAGGGGGTCACAACGAGTCGAACACGACTGAGCACACACACACACAGGAGTTGGGTAGCCTGGATGGAGTGAATGACCCTGCTGGGGAGGGAGGTGGGCAGAGAGGAAGGGAGCAACCTCAAAAGCCACAGCATTGGTCAGCAAGGACAACCAGTCCTGAGACCCTGATATCCCCCCTACCCAAAAGGGCCTGAGCCTGGGGAGAAAGATCACGATTGCTGAAGTCGTCTCCTTATTCTATGCAGAGCATAGCTTTTCCCAGAAATAAAAAGCAAGATAGTACAATGCAGCAAGAAGTCTCTGGGCCACGGATGACAGACTCAAGGACCCCTAGACTAGTAAATGACTGAAGCAGCAGGGAGATAAGTGGGTGGGGGTGGGCAGCAAACAGGAGTACACACTGCATCTAAAAGGAGCTGGTTCTACCTGCAGAAACACGGGCACACAAGTGACCAGATCCCTAAGAATTATTCAAGAAGAGCCTCATGTCTAAGTTTTTATATGTCATCTCCCATTGGTGACTTACTCAGTTTTAAAAAGATGAGCAGCACTGGGTAGTCCCAGTGAAACAGATCTGCTGGCCACACTCACCCCCTGCCAGACTGGGATCTCTGCTTAAGTACCTGCCCGGTGACTAGGTAATGTGATTGTGACTGATGAGGGCTGCATTTGAAATTCACTCAAACTAGAGAAAATGACAGTTGTTCTGCTAAAATTGACCTGGTGCAGAAAGGGAACCAATAAGAGTAAGAGAAACATGTCAAATGACTTCATGGTCTTTGCTCACCTCCTCCCCTGTCTCCTTGGCATCAATCATTCATTGGTCACTATGAGCACTCAAGGGTGCCACCCCTGTCCAGAGTTTCCTTACTGCAACCTGACACTGCTTTATTCTCCTTTAGGGGGAAATTTGTGCTCTAGATGGTCTAGACAGATTCCTTCAGTACTCTTGATCTTTCTCCCCCAGGTTCAAGCCCTTTTGGGTATGGGAGATGTTCCCTGGTATATCATGACCTAAAGGAGAATCAGAAGGCTTGGATGGGTCACCAGCTTGCTATGACTTGAACCAATGACTTCCCTTCTGAGCTCCAGGTTCTCCTCTGTGCAAAGAGTGGGCTGGACTAGAGCACCTCTGAGGTGCCTTCCAACCCCTGGCATAGGAAGTGTTAACCCTTGATTAGGCAAGGACTGTGCCTCACAGTGACTGGAGAGAATTCCTGTTGGCAGGTCCCAGGCCTGGGAGCCCAGGAAGCAGACTTTGACCCTAACCTACGTGGCAGTGGTTTCCTACAGGCATCTGGCCAACAAGCCAACCCAAATTTCTCACATCCCTCTGCGAGGGGCAGTAACCATGCTTTAGCCATAGTACAGCACAGGCATCAACTATCAGAAGACTACCAGATAGGTCCTGGAGGTGCTGCAGGAATTATGGGATGTTGGCCCAGGAAGAGGCCAGGGCACCCCAGGTGTCCAGAAGGTACCCCACCCCAGCAAATGATTATCAATGAGGATGAAAGTATTTCAATATTTTAACAACTGGGGATAGCCAGGCAGGTGTGTATCCACTGAATGTCAGCTCAGCCCTCTTCAGAATGCTGTCCTTCCTGTGTACAGCAAGGCAGACCAAGATGCCAGCAACAGAGTAGAAAATGAATCCCCCAACCCCCACAGCCCCTGGGGACCTCATGGCGCCCACCCCTCCCTCACAAGTTTGCTTCACTCCCAGGCCCCCACCCCCAGGCCTCCCGGGGCATTGGCAAAGAGCAGGCACCATTCCAAACCCTGACTTCATGCTGACCATCAAATCCCCAAGCCAGGGAGGGAGCAATGATGTCATTGTCCCTATGTTTCAGAAAAGCAATAATCAGACCCAGAAGAGGATCAGCTTTCAAGGCAGAAGGCCAAACAGTTTATCTTGGCAAAGGCCTCTGAGGATTGCCTCATAGAAATAAAGGGCTGGCATGCCCGTGAACATCATTTGTTATGAGCTGGGACTCTGCAGTGTCCTTGGACTCAGGAAAACCTCGGGAATCCTGTTGAGATGGAGGATGTCAAATCCAAAACAAAAGAGTGTTAGTGTCATCTCTTCCTGTCAGAAATCCCTCTTCTGGGCAGAGAGTGGGAGGAGCCTCTTCCAACAAAGTTGTGCCACTCCACCCTGGACCCAAGTCTCCTCTTATTATTATAGAAGTACCACCAGTTTCCTCAATCTGAATAAGTTCCATGAAAGCAGGGACTTTTTTCACTACCTTGTCCAAGCATCTGGTATGGACTTGTGGTGGTTTAGTCACTAAGTCGTGTCCACTTCTTGCAACCTCATAGACTGTTGCCCACCAGGCTCCTCTGTCCATGGAATTTCCCAGGCAAGAATACTGGAGTGGGTTGCCGTTTCCTCCTCCAGGGGATCTTTGCAACCCAGGGATTGAACCCAGGTCTACTGCATTGCAGGTGGATTCTTTACCAACTGAGCTACCAGGGAAGCCCTGGTATGGACTTGAGAAATCAATAAATACTGGCTGACTGAATGACTAGGAAGAAAGAGCAAGGATTGAGAAGTACCCTCCTGGATTCCAGGGATCCCCTGGCATGTCTTGTTCTGCCAGCTGGCCTTAGGTGGGCAGGTTGGGATGGTGGGCAACTGTCATTGGTCAGTGCAGGTGTGTGTTATATATTTAAAACCTTAAACTACCTTCTCCCTATGGTTCACAGTCTTGCCTTCATGCTTCTGCCAAAACCTGTAATCTTACTTTTAATAAGCTTACTCGTAATGGCTATCTGGTCAACCTTTGGTGGTAAATGCTGTTGAAAAAAGTCCTACTTTGGGGAAATGTGTTCAGGAGGAACAGGTCTCCCTGCTACCAGTTCTGCTGTACTCTAACCTAAGCTGAATCACATCAGTGACCTTGAGGGTGACATTTCCCCTCTATGGCCTCCATTTCCCCTTCTACATAAAAGGCAAGACAAACTAGAAGTGTCCAGTGTGCTTAGCTTTTAGGGGGAAATGTTTGAGCTCTCTTTCAAAAACAAGAAGCTCACAGAACCTCCCCTAAAAAAATACAATTCCTCCACGCACAGAGGAACGTTTTTGCATCCAGTGTCTGGAAGTCCACAGCCCCCTTGCAGCTCGGCAAGGGAACCCAGGGTCAGAGCCTTTTAGACTTGCTGATCTGTAAGTTCCCTCCAGCTCTGACTTTCTGGAATGTTAACCAAAGTGTTACTGCGAGAAAACATGTTTCAGTCGCCCTCCTCTGAGTCTGCACCCTCCCACATCTTCTCTCAACTGCCCCTCGGAACGAAGGAGCTTGGACTTCACTAATGGCCCCAAATACAGCCCCCAGTTTCCTCCAGACCCGACCTCAAGTCAATAAAGGTAGCCCTCACGGAAATGAGGTGGGAAGCAAAAGGAAATCCAGGCAACTCAGCCTAAAAGGAATTTCCTCCTCTCTGCTTCTCCTTCCAATTTGGTCTTTCAAGAGTTTGACAAAGGTGGGGGTGGGGGTTGGAAAAATGCTAGGAGATTTTTTTTATTGAGGCCCAGAGAGGGAGGCGGAGACGGATCACAAAATAGAGAGGTCAGGCACAGGAGGCCGAGGAGGGGACACTGAGGAGTGTGAGCGGGGCCTCCTGCATTCTCTGGGACAAATTGGGCTTTTCCAGCTTGCTGGTTTTCAGAAAGCTATTTACGAAGCTGGGCTAATCCAGCCCAGCTGTGAGACTATAAGTAAACAGAGCCTTTAGTGGAGAGTCAGAAGCACCACTTTGCTCCCTGCTGCCTGTACTTACAGAGCTTACTTCATCTTTTCTGTAGAGGTGGCGGTGAGATGTCAACATCAGGCAGGTGAAGCTGAATATGAGTCCAGGACTCATTCCTATCTGTTGTCACTCTCAGCCCTGACACGTCTCACCTGGGCATCAGATGGTCAATCAGAGCCAAGTCAGGATGTTTGTTCCCATGCTTCTGAGCTGGGTAATCTTGGGTATGCTTCTTCATCTCCCTGAGCCTCAGTTTTCCCCATCTGCAAAATGGCCATGATAGTGCTTAACTTGAAGACATACTGGGCAGAATCACTGAGGAAATGAACATAAAGGTGCTGCAGACTGTGCTCATCACAGATGATCCCCAAGACATGCTACAAGCAAGCCCCTTTCAGCCACTCTTTGCCCCTTTGTCCTTCTCCCTACAGTAGAGATTAACATATATGAATTAGGAAAGAGGGACCCACAACAAGGAGTGTGACTTGGAAAAGACAGCACTACCTTTAAGCTAAAAGCAGTCCCCACCCTAGATACATGACTCAGCAAATGAAGCATGGACTGGACTGAGTCCCCATTCTCACCCCCTCAGTGGGACACTCTAGTAGAGACCACCACCCACACAGATATATGCAAACAGTGACCACAAAACCCAAGCTGTACTGCCTATTCTTGGGCTGAGTTTCTTTTTTATATATATATTAAAACTCCAGTCTTTTATCAAAGTCATTGATCTCCTTTGAAAATGTTTCAGTTCATTTCAGTTCAGTCGGTCAGTCATATCTGACTCTTTGCGACCCCATGAACCGCAGCACGCCAGGCCTCCCTGTCCATACCAACTTCCAGAGTTCACGCAAACTCATGTCCATTGAGTCGGTGATGCCATCCAAGCATCTCACCCTCTGTCTTTCCCTTCTCCTCCTGCCTCAGTCTTTCCCAGCATCAGGGTCTTTTCAAATGAGTCAGCTCTTCCCATCAGGTGGCCAAAGTGTTTGGAGTTTCAGCTTCAACATCAGTCCTTCCAATGAACACCCAGGGCTGATCTCCTTCAGAATGGACTGGTTGGATCTCCTTGCAGTCCAAGGGACTCTCAAAAGTCTTCTCCAACACCACAGTTCAGAAGCATCAATTCTCCGGTGTTCAGCTTTCTTTATAGTCCAACTCTCACATCCATACATGACCCTTGGAAAAACCATAAGGGTTAAAACTGGAGAAAGTCATTTTTACCTTAGTATAAATGACTTTCTGGTTCATTCCTGCCCTAAGAAAGAGACACAAAAAGACAAAGGCAACCAAAACCCCACCTTCCCTGGCCCTCAGGACAGTTGTGTGCTGCCTCTTCCTCCTAAAGCTGCAGCTCCCATCCTTTAACACAGTGGCCCAGCAAACAGAGCCATCCCTGTGCTTTCCTGCTGTGCCCATGGGCACTAGGTTGATAACTTGGTCATCACTTTTATTGCACTGTTTTGACCAAAGAAAGGCCCAAGGCCATCCCAGATTCAAGGAATAGGAAATGAACTTCATCCCTTCTTGGCGGGACCTGTGAAATCACATTGTAAAGGATCTGGCTGCAGGGGAGCCATTAATTGGGACCATCAATGCACTCAGCCTACCAGGAATTGGGACTGTGTCTAATGCTGCTGGAGCCTATATTTTCTAAAACTAAATTTAGGACTAAAGGGTTGTTTGTCTAACATTTTATATAAAGATCAAACAAATCTCACAATTATTTAATATTTGAAAAGCCTCCATATACTAGTGCAAAAAATGCTCCAGTGAGCTTAATATTACCTTGGGAACTAGACAAGAGTTTCAGTCATGCCATTTTGTTTCAGAACATTAACAGAGAAATATATTTAATACTATTTGGAAAAATTCTTAATTTCTATAAAACAGGTTTAAATGAATTTAGTATTTATTTTTTGGAAGGAGGCTTTACATTTGGGAATTGTGAAAACGTTTATAGGTATAACTGCAAGATCATTTTTAAACAAAAATAAATCCTGTTTTTAAATGTAGTAAAAAGTTCATTTTGATCCAGGCATCATCTTAGGTTACATGATTTCCCCAAATGTTAATAAAATGTGTTTTGTGGTACCTGGGAATTTATATTCTATTGAGGAGCAGATATGTAATAAATAAAATGCTATATAAAAAAAAGGACTAAAGGGTTGATAATGTGACATGAGGTTTTCAAATGAGGCTGTGTTAGAAACTCTGGGATGTGTGGTCATAATTATACCTCCACATCACCCTAGTGCGGGGATGGCACTAGTGGTAAAGAACCTGCCTGCCAGTGCAGGAGACGTGGGTCGGGAAGATCCTCTGGAGGAGGGCATGGCAATTCACTCCAGTATTCTTGCCTGGACAGAGGAGCCTGGTGGGCTACAGACCATAGGGTCGCAAAGAGTAGGACACGACTGAAGTGACTTAGCACACACACAGCCCAGCCCAGTGACCTCCCCTGAACACATACTCAGTGATTATCTGACCAGTTCACAACCTGGTATTTCAGAACTGGGATGGAACTCCCATGTACATTTTGGGATCAAAGACTGGTATGTGTTAGCAGGGCTTGAATTTTATAGGAATTCAGACCTAGAAGCCATTTAAAGTAATATCTTTCACTTTATAAAGGAATAAATTAAAATCGAGAGAAAAAATGACTCGGCCAAGATGATATGGTTAGGGAGACTGGTGTCTCTCAAACTAATAGACACATGAATCCCCTGAGTACCTTGTTAAAATGCAGAGTCTGAGCAGCAGGTCTGGAGTAGGGCTCGAGATTTAGCCTTTCTAACAAGAGCCCAGGTGACACTGATGCAGCTGAGTCTAGAACCACAGTTCTGAACATCACAGCTCTAGTCCTTGCAGATTCTAGAGAGGAGATGGTAGGCAGACACCTGCGTTCAGATCTCTCTTTTTTTGCAGTCCTTCACCCACACCAATTTTGTTGTTGTTCAGTTGCTCAGTCATGTCCAACTCTTTGCAACCCCATGGACTGCAGCACACCAGGCTCCCCTGTCCTTCACCATCTCCTGGAGCTAGACCAAACTCATGTCCATGGAGTCGGTGATACTGCCCAACCATCTCGTCCTCTGTCGTCCCCTTCTCTTCCTGCCTTTGATCTTTCCACACCCATTGTACTAACGAGTAAACTGAAATTCAGAAAGGAGGTATTGGCATTGGATCAACTCCCTGAAATTTTACGGAAGGGGCCCACTTCCCTCCACCTCGAGGCAGCTCACCAAGGGGTGAGCTCAAGGAGCTATGGGCCGCTGTGAATCTCTGGTTCCTCGAGCTGAGCATGGCCCTTCCTTAAGGGACCGCATGGGACTCATGGTGCTGGCCCGAGGGTCTCTAAGTCCCTAGGGTTGAGATTGTCCTGTCTAGTTAGTGATTCAGGAGCTTGGCGGCCTCTCTTGTTCTATTATGTGGCCTCTGAACATTCTGTCCAAACCCCTTTTGGCATGCCACGTGTTTTCAAAATGAAAGGGGAGGGGAAAAAATGAACATTGCCCTTGCTCATTTGCCTAATTTAAAAGCATCTAGAAGCTTTTTTCCGAAGAGGGGGGAGGGGAGGCAGGAATCACCATCATCTGAAATGGAGGAAGCACCTCATCAAGGGTCCAAGAGAGAAATGGAGACATAAGTTTCAAGGGCTGACATTTTAATGGACAGACCTTGGGCCTGGTTTGCTTTTCCCATCCCCTTTCAGAGTTTAGAAACTACTGCCTTTTTGAAACCTCTTGTGCTGAGAGGAAGTTGATTTTTCCTAAAGGAGGATCTGAACCTTCCTCGCCTTCCTAGGATCCTGCACTTTCACGTCAGTTCAGTACCCCCCACAGGCATTTATTGAGGGCCTACTATGTGTTGGGTGCTATGCAACAGAGATTTAGTGATCAGGGAAATCCCTGTGCTGTACATTCATCCATTCATCCAGCAGCTGACTATTGCTGGGCATCAGGCCAGCTCTGGGAATAAGGAGAGAGGAAGACAGCCATGGTTTGGCTACACCTAGTCTAACCAGAGACACAGCCAGTAAGTAATGCCTATTGACAGATTGCACTAAGTAATTACTTGTTCCCAGCATAATGCTGGGAAGACAAAGAGGAAAGAGGTCCTGCTCAGATCCATCTTCCCATTCTGCTCCCTGGTCTCTCTCTTAGATTGGGTCCTCCCTGGAGGCCCTGTCTAGGGGAAGTGTGGAGGGGAAGGCAGGTGCTCCCAGTCCTTGGGCTGGGCCCTCCACCTGACCCCAACCCTCACTCCCCAAACACTTACACACACCCCTACTGTCTTCCAGACGCCAGCTACAAGTGTTCTTTCCCAAATGCAAACCTAATGGTGTCATTCCCCTACAAAAATTCTTTCCTGGCCTTCCCATCATTTGCGGGATTAAGTCCAAACCTCTCAGAAGAGTTTACAGGGGTTTTCACGGTTTGGCCCCAATTCACTTTTCAGCCGGTGACCCCGCCTTCCCCATCATTCATCCTTCTTTCTTACCAGAACGAACATTCTGGGACTCCCCAGGACCACTCAGAGTGAAGGGGGCCCTTTCTAAAAAATTATTTTATAATAGAAATGTTCAAACATACACTGAGGCAGAGAGAGTAAAATGATGAACCTTTGTGTACCATCACCCAGCTTCAATACATTCCCAGTCTTGTCCTCTACATGCCCACCCCACATTGGATTATTTTAAAGCAAATCTAAGACGATATATTTTTTTAATCTGAAAATACTTCAGCATGTATTTCTGAAAGATGAGGACAGGGGTTCTTTTTTGAGATTCCGGGTTTGTTTTTTAAATTGCAAAATAGGACAACCAAATTTGTAGTACAGTTTTAATTTGTACATTTAACAAACCAAAGCTTTTAACATGTACACACAGGAAAATGACTGTATTATATCCTTATTTTGGAGAGAGCATTAAAGAGCCCAAATTTGAGGTCCTTGAATGTGAAACCCTGCTCTCCCAGGATCACCCTCTACTGACCTTCTACCCCTGTGGCTGGCCCTGATATTTTCTGAGTCCTCCAGGAACTTTCACTCCTTTGTGCATTTTCCCTTGTGGATTCTTGACCATGGAAAGTCCTTTCCTCTGCTTGCTCAGTTGCTTCAGTCATGTCTGACTCTTTGAAACCCTATGGACCATAGCCCACTAGGCTCCTCTGTCCATGGGATTCTCCAAGCAAGTATACTGGAGTGGTATACTGTAGTAGTATGCTGTGCCCCCTTCCAAGAGGTCTTCCCAATCCAGGGATCAAACCCATATCTCTTATATCTATCTGTATTGGCAGGTGGGTTCTTTACCACTAGTGCCACCTAGGAAGACCAACAGTAACAGCACAAGCATTTATGAGCTTCCCTGGTGGCTCAGAAATTAAAGCGTCTGCCTCCAATGCAGGAGACTTAGGTTTGATCCCTGGGTCGGGAAGATCCCCTGGAGATGGAAATGGTAACCCACTCCAGTATTCTTGCCTGGAGAAACCCATGGACAGAGAAGCCTGGTAGGCTACAGTCCACGAGGTCCAAAGAGTCGGACAGGACTGAGCGACTTCACTTTCCCTTTCCCTTTTCAGCACTCTGCTTTTTCTCTATTCATTCAGAAAGTTCAGTCAACAGATCCTGAACACTTGCTATGTGCTGGGTAAACCGTGAACAAAATAAATACCGGCCTTGCCCTCATGGAGCTCAAATGAGTAAATGTGGAAGTCGACGTATATGAGCAATCACAGCCTTAGCTTTGCTGGTAGTATTGTGAAACCCGCACCTCAAAGCTTCCTCTCTGAATGGCTTCAAAGTTAGCCATGAGGGCTTGGAAAGTTAAGGTGGTTTTCAGACGGAAAGAGGCAGTGGTCTTATAAGGGGAAGGGAGCACCAGAGGTCACTTTCTCTCTTGCTCTGCTCATGGGTTCCCAGTACCAGTATTTCTTGATTCTTCCTTGTTTTGGCCTAGACATGTTTCCCTCTTAGCCCTGCTCTTTATCAACTTGTTGCTGGGATGACAAATTTAGTAAGAATGTGCCAGAAGCAGAGATCCTGCTTGCTCCAATAATTGGACTAACAATCTGGCTTAGACCTTCTGCTTGCACGGGCTGAAGAAACAGTGGGAAATTAGACAGAAAAGGTCTGACACACACAGGAGGCAAGTACCTGCAAACCAGTGTCAGTTTGCCAATAAAAAACCTTCCTCCTTCCCAGTATTATAAATTCATAAGATGCCCAACTATATATTATAATTTTTTAAGATCAATACTTTTGGCATTGCAAAAATTTTATCCTTGTTTATTGAAACTTGCTAAGACTTTCATTTGCCTTCATGGTTTTCAGTCATGCAAACCATGTGCTGGATATACACATCTAGCCCCTTCCAAGGTGTGCTTAAAATCTGCTTAAAATTAAAAAAAACTTCATACAATGGAATATTATTGTTGTTCAGTCACTAAGTCATGTCCAGCTCTTTGTGACCCCATGGATTGCAGCACGCCAGGCTTCCCTGTCCTTCCCTATCTCCTGGAGTTCACTCAAACTTGTGTCCATTGAGTTGGTGATGCCATCCAACCATCTCATCCTCTGTTGCCGTCCTTCTCCTCCTGCCTTCAATCTTTCCTAGCATCAGGGTCTCTTCCAATGAGTCAGCTCTTTGAATTAGGTAGCTAGGTTTTAGAGTTGCAGCTTCAGGATCACTTTCCAGTGATTTATTCAGGGGAAATTTCCTTTAGGATTGACTGATTTGATCTCCTTGCAGTCCAAGGGACTCTGAAGAGTCTCCTCCAACACCACATTTCGAAAGCATCAATTCTTTGGCACTCACCCTTCTTTATGGTCCAGCTCTCATATCCGTACATGACTACTGGAAAAACCATGGTTCAGATTATCCCCAGAGAATTTCTGGCCAAGATCCAGCTATAGATAGCATGTGATTTACATACAAACTCAAATCTTCACAATAACCTTCATTGCTGGTGTATCTATTCCCATTTACAGAAAACGAACCTGGGAACTGAGTTGCCCAAGAGTGCTCCAATAGGAAGTGACACAATAGTATTTAATCTGCTGTGTCTGGCTTCAAAGCCTGTGCTCACTCTTAACTCCTCATTCTACAGCATTCCATGAATAGCGCGTCCCTGAACCAGACAGAGGAAATGACATGTCCCTTTGCTTATAGCCCCAAGTAAGCAAGTTCTACAGAACACCAATGAGTGCCTTTAACCAGAATATCACATTTATCTTGAATCTTAAGACATTACACTATGAACATAAACTGAAGCAAAGAAATGCAGATGCTGAAGGAGCTATTTTCTGAAGTGACTAAGAAAAACAATACTTTCCCATGTTAGGGATCATCTGATTATAAAGAGGGCTTTTTCCCACTGAGGGATGGAGCTGCAACAAGATTGTGAATAGAAATTAATGACAATGGAAAACCTAGGGAACTTAAAATCACACAGCTATGTCTATCCATTCAGGGTGATCTTCATCACCTTGGTCATTCAGACCCTTCCCAGAGCCACGGTTTTGCTGGGATGCCGTCTGAATTGTGAACAAACCCGAGAATCCTCATGGGAGGAGAGCTGGCAGCCCACGCCTGTTCAGTGCCATTAACCTCACCGGGGTGAAAACAAGAAAAGTGTATTCGCAGACAAATATTGCCATCCTATCGGTGTGTTTATTTTTGACTATTCCGTTTCTCAGGGAAACAGGAAATGTAAGAAAAAGGAATGTTTGTGTTTTCGTAGGGCAGGTTTAATTTAATTTTTCTAAAAATGCTACCAGTATTTTTCCAAGACACTCTAAAAGTAGGAGGAGGTGATGCAGAGAGTTCAGAGGTGGGGTTCTAAGGGCAGAGAGCATTAAGCTGGGCCATGAGGCCACAGACCTCATTTAGCCAACGTTTCTGGGCCCCTCCTATATCCCAGACCTGGTCGAGGGCAGATACAAAAAGAGGGAAGGCAGATGGGACCTCTGACACCTGGATGAGTAGTGGGACCTTTGACTGAGATCAGGATACAGGAAAAGGAGAGAGCATTTCCGATGGGACATTTATGAGGTTGCTTGGAAACCTCATGGATTTCCTTGGTTGGGTTGGAGGTGTCTGTGAGACCATCTGGGGCTGGGTTTTTGAGGTAAGTCAGTAACTCAAGAGAGGCCTGAGGGTTCAGTGATGAGCAGTAGCAGACACAGACCTGAAACTTCTTACAGAGGTAACAGACTAGTGGGGGAATCAGACGATTGTTCAGCAATCTCATAGGTGAATTTAAAATGGCCAAGTGCTAAGGAAGAAAAAGAGTTAAGCGGGCTGTTAGCTAGGCAAGAAGGTGAGTGCCAGCTTCTTGAGGAAGCAGCAGTGGAGCCGTGATCTGATGTGTGGATAGGGGGAGCAGGGAGAGTGTTTCAGGCAATGAGAACAGCATGTGTAAAGGCCCTGTGGCTAGAAGGAACAAAGCCAGTATCAGGTCAGAAAGAAAGCCAGAAAGACTAGGGTAGAGAAGGTGATGGGGGAGCATGGGTAAGACGGGGTGGGGGTCAGAGAAAGGCTGGAGCCAGATCACAGAGCCCTGTAGACTGCGGTCAGTTTTGTCATGACATGTTTTGTCTTGTCTTTCAGTCACCTTGGTTATTTGTAGATTTGTCACAGCATTAAAGGATTGGAAAGGATTGCCACAGGTCATCTTGTCCATTCTCCTCCCTCTAGACAGGACTTTCTTAGCATGCAGTACTTAAACTCCAAGAAGATTCTGTCAGATATTACACACCAAGGTTAAGGTTTATCAAGCAGTTGTCAGGATGTTTCTGTTTTCTCTTTTGAATGAATCTTTTTAAATGTCTGTAACAAGCCCTGTTTCTGCGCTTCCCCATATCTGTTCAAACTTCATTGAGTTCCCTGCAGACAACGTGGCATCAGGCTTCCTTGCCCTCTTCTCTCTCTTTCCTGTGTCCCAGAAATGACTGAATTCTGTCCATCAGGCCTTGACATCCCCCTCCCCACTCCATGCCTCTGAGATCACAGATGTGAAAGAAATGAGAACTAGTATGGACTGCTGGCCTACTGGCTTCCCAAGTGGTGCTAGTGGTAAAGAACCAGCCTGTCAATGCAAGAGACCTAAAAGACATGGGTTCAATCCCTGAGTCAGGAAGAGTCCTGGAGGAGGGCATGGCATCCCACTGCAGTATTCTTGCCTGGAGAATCCCATGGACAGAGGAGTGTGGGAGGCTACAATCCATGGGGGTCTCAACGAGTCAGACATGACTGAGCAACTTAGCACATAGCATGCATGCTGTCTAACTACCTGCCAGGCCTTGGACATCCTCTAACTCGATTTAAGCCTCTTCACCAGCAGTGACCATTTAGTGACAGACGCCTATTATAATGTCAGTTCATCAAGTGATCTTACTAGGAGTATGAGAAAACTGAGTCACAAGGGTAGCTAGTGAGTTGCCTGCAGGCTCATAACCATAGGTGTCAGCTGGATGTGAACCCTAGGGGCCTTCGGGCTCCACAGTTCGTGCTGCCCCCGCCGGGCCCCAAGCTGCTTGGTCATTACAGTAGCCAGTCTTGTCCTAATGAGTCTGCTGGCCTCCACCCACCTTCTTCAACCAAATCAACAAGTAGACACAGTTCTGAACACATGGAAGCCCTTGATGATGAATAGTGTGATTATCCAGAAAGAGCAGCAGGATGATGGGCTCAGGCCAAATGCTAGTTCCTCCACTTTCTTGATGAGTAATGCTAGGCAAGCATCTTCACCTCTCTCAGCCTTCACTTCTTTCATGTGTAGTAGCATAGCATGTGGAGAAGGCAATGGCACCCCACTCCAGTACTCTTGCCTGGAAAGTCCCATGGACAGGGGATCCTGGTGGGCTGCAGTCCATGGGGTCGCGAACAGTCAGACACGACTGAGCAACTTCACTTTGACTTTTCACTTTCATGCATTGGAGAAGAAAATGTCAACCCACTCCAGTGTTCTTGCCTGGAGAATCCCAGGGACGGGGGAGCCTGGTGGGCTTCCGTCTATGGGGTCGCACAGAGTTGGACACGACTGACGTGACTTAGCAGCAGCAGCATAGCATGCATGCTCAGTCATGTCTCTTTGCGACCACATGGACTGTAGCTTGCCAGGCTTCTCTGTCCATGAAATTTCCCATATAAGAATACTAGAGTGGGTTGCCATTTCCCACTCTAGGGCATCTTTCTGACTCAGGGATTGAACCTGTGTCCCCAGCATCTTCTGCACTGCGCGTGGATTCTTTACCACTGAGCCATAAGAGATGGGGCTAAAAATAGGAGTCATCTCATAGATGTGTCAAGAGATTTACATGAGACAATATAGGTAAAGTGTTTAGCACCATTCCTGGTACACTATAAGTGCTCCAAAATGGGAGCTGTTGTTAACATAGCCCCCCAGAAGTCTTCCTGAACTTGCTTTGTCTGTGTCTGCACCCAAACCCTCAGTGGCTGCCCAGTGTTCACAGAAACCATCCTCAATCCCATCCTAAATCCTTGTGTAAGGCCCCCCAAGCTTGCCACTGCCCACATTTTCACCCTAATTCCCACTGCTTCCCCAGCAAGCCTCTACTCACACCAACCTTTACTAACAAGTTTTCTCCAAATTCTGTCCAACTCTGCCTGTATACATGTGACATCATTCCCTGTCATGGAAGCCTTTGTCTAACACCCATCCCACATATACACTTAATGCACAGCCTACTGTATGCCACCCCTTGGATGGAGCCTGGGGACACAGCTGTAAATGAACCATGCAGAGCGCCTTGTTCTCTCAGAGCACCTACCTTGGATTTGAGAGAGGGACAACAAAGAAAATAAACGTGCAATTACAAATAGTGGCTAACTCTATGAAAGGGGAGTTCATGATGTGATAAAGAAGATTCAAGAAGCACTTATTTTTTTAGACCAGTATCCAGAGAAGTGCACTCTGGGGACAGAGCATATCAATTGAGCTGTAAAGTATGAAAAGGGGTGGCCTAGAAAATAGTGTTAGGTAGCATCTTGCAGAGAAAAGGAGCAGCGTATGCAGAGGCCCTGTGGCCAGAGGGAATGAGGCTCATTCAGTAAAGATCTGAAAGCCCCACGTGTTAGAACATAACTTGTAGACAGAAGCTGGGGTGGGAAGGAGGGGAAACATGAGGTGAAGCTTGTAGAGGTAGTAACAAGTATATCAGGCAGAGCCTCAGAGGCATCATGGAGGCCCACCTTCTCCTTGAGACCTTCCAAGGTGTTTTTGGTCCTTGTTTTCCTCCCCTAGATTCTTCGAAGTCTTGCTTTCTCCATCACTTAACCAGGACCAAACACTGTGTATTTAAATCTCCAGAGAGTCGTGAATATACAGACAGCTGCCTCCTTCAGTGGGGAGCTGCCCCAGACTACTCAGGTCCCAGCTCTCCAATTCCTTGGCTTGAAGGTGAGGTTGGTACAACTCTGATCTGGCCTCACACTGCTCTGACTCCAACCCCCCCCCCCCCAAGAGAATGCCTAGCAGGAGCCCTAGGCCACCCCCACTTACTTGGTTTTGGAGACTTCTGAATAGGGCCCTTATCGGGCTGGGGATCTCTGGTTTCAAAAATTGATTCACCCCTTCTAACAGGATGTCAGGCTTCTCACGCCATTGGGTAGTGCTGAACTCTGGACCCCCTGGGGGCATGTGAGCAGGGAACAGGGAGTCTGTGAGAGACTGATGCAGGCCTGCCATCCCCAGGGGAACTAAATAAAGCTATTGTTGGGAAAGGAAGAGAGAAAATAGCCGACAAGATGTTTTTTGTCCTCCATGACCTGTCTGTGTTTGGGGAGGGGCTGGCATGTTGCAAATGAGTGGAAATAAGAGTGGCCTTTGAAACCCAATTGAATGGCTTGGGAAGGGAAAGGAGAAGCATGGGGAGAAGACCTGGGTGGCAGTGGAGGAACTCCACCGTTTCCTAACTGCCTGACCTTGACAGATGGCTTGCCCCTGATTTCTTATCTATTACATCAGGAAAGGGGAGAATGCTAACAAATCTGAGTGCCTAGAACCATCCCTGGCCCTTATGAGACACTCAATAAGTGTGGCTGTCATTAAACTGGGAGAGCATACGGTGGGGGGATCCATCAAGGGTGCAGTATGATAGCATCCTTGTTCTTTCTTGAGCTTTTACATATGACTCTAGAAACCTAGCAGGATGTCTCCAAATGCTGCTGATTCTCCGCTTGAGAAGCTCTTGACTAGGTATTATGACACTAGCGCACAAGCTCATGTGTACAAAGGTATTTAGTGGTATTTCTCATAGCAGCAGAGAGAGAGAAAATGGCACAAATGGCCATTATAGGAAAATGGCCAAGAAATTGCAATCCCCGTGCCCTGTGGGATATTGTGAAGCTATTAAAACTATTGGATTAGGAGTGTAGCTACTGACATGGGGAAGGGAGTGCACATGGTGAGCTGTGAAGTGAAAAGAGCCATTTTGGAAAAAATTGATCTCATTCATACATGTGTATAAATATTTGCAAAGATGGAGCATAACAGGTATTAGGCAGAAATCACCAGGACAATGAGATCAGTCACCTGGGCTGGAAAGTGGGTTGTTGTTGCTGAGTCACTAAGTCGTGTTCAGCTCTTTGCAGCTGCATGGACTATAGCACACCAGGTTCCCCCGTCCCTCACTGTCTCCTGGAGTTCAGATTCATGTCCATTGAGTCAGTAATGCCATCCAACTGTCTTGTCCTCTGTTGTCCCCTTCTCCTCCTGCCTCAATCTTTCCCAGCAACAGGGTCTTTTCAAGTGAGTCAGTTCTTCGCATCAGGTGGCCAAACTATTGGAGTTTCAGCTTCAGCATTAATCCTTTCAATGAACATTCAGGACTGATTTCCTTTAGGATTGACTGGTTTGATGTCCTTGCAGTCCAAGGGACTCTCAAGAGTCTTCTCCAACACCACCGTTCAAAAACATCAGTTCTTTGCTGCTCAGATTTCTTTATAGTCCAACTCTCACATTCGTACATGACTACTAGAAAAACTATAGCTTTGACTAGACAGACCTTTGTCAGCAAAGTTATGTCTCTACTTTTTAATAAGCTGTCTAGGTTAATCATAGCTTTTCTTCCAAGGAGCAAGCATCTTTTAAGTTTGTGACTGCAGTCCCCATCTGCAGTGATTTTGGAGCCCTCCAAAATAAAGTCTTTCACTGTTTCCATTGTTTTCCCATCTATTTGCCATGAAGTGATGGCACTGGATGCTATGATCTTCGTTTTCTGAATGTTGAGTTTTAAGCTAGCATTTTCACTCTCCTCTTTCATTTTCATCAAGAGGTGCTTTAGTTCTTCTTCATTTTCTGCCATAAGGGTGGTGTCATCTGCATATGTGAGGGTATTGATATTTCTCCCGGCAGTCGTGATTCCAGCTTGTGCTGCATCCAGCCTGGCATTTCTCATGATGTACTCTGCATATAAGTTAAATAAGCAGGGTGACAATATACAGCCTTGACATACTCCATTCCCAATTTGGAACCAGTCTGTTGTTCCATGTTCGGTTATACCTGTTTCTTCTTGACTTGCATATAGGTTTCTCAGGAGACAGGCAAGGTGGTCTGGTATTCCCATTCCTTGAAGAATTTTCCACAATTTGTTGTGATCTACACAGTCAAATGCTTTGGCATAATCAATAAAGCAGAAGTAGATGTTTTTCTGGTATTCTCTTGCTTTTTTGATGATCCAGCAGATATTGGCAATTTGATCTTTGGTTCCTCTGCCTTTTCCAAATCTAGCTTGAACATCTGGAAGTTCACAGTTCACATACTGTTGAAGCCTGGCCCTTCAGCCTCTCCCAATACAATTTAACCTGCCCTCAGCTGACAGATCATGCTCCTGTCCCAGAACTGAACTATTTCTCCAGCCCATCCAAGCAACCTAAATTCTTCCCTTCAGATTTGAAGGCCCCTAGCAATCTGGCCCCAAATTGCCTCTTCCTTCTCAGATCACCAGCTCAGAGACTTGCAAGCTGGTTCTGAAAAGAATGCTTTTCTCAACCAAAGTAAAAAATGGCAAAGGAAACTTTCTCCTAGTATCAGGAAAATTCATTGTTTTAAACACATTTTCAAAATACTTTCTTTGAAATATCCTACTGTAAATTCTCAGATTCCCTTGATTGACTTTCTGTGTCAATTTCTACTCCCACTATTTTTGACCATTAATATGTTCCTCTAGTCTCATTTAAGAGTGTTGGAGAAGGGCACTCAGTTCAAATATTTAATTCCACATAGAAATTATGTCCAAAATCATTTTATTGATGATAAACCCATACTACGTATCATAAGATAAATCCTGCCTTCCTTTGAGTCTTCATTCATTAGAGCTCATGAAGAATCTAAACACCCTTCATGGGAAGACCATAGCACTCTGCACCATTCAGCTCTTGAGGGATGCTAAGCCTTCCCTCCATCCACGCACAAAGCTACTCATCCTTCGGAATCCTTCTCTGAGTCTTCCTTTTCTACGGAGACTTGCTCACAACACCACCGCTATGCTCACCCACTGTACTGCTGGTTCTGCTCTTTCATTGCATCATTCATCTCTCTAGGAAACCCTGTCTCAATCTTCCGTGTGTCCTACACAACATAAAACAGAGAGCCAGCCACATAATAGTTCTTATTTCAATTAGTGCCCACTGAATTGATCTGATCTTGTACTATTTTATTGATCCTTATGATTAGGGAAAAGTATTTATTGCACCTCAGAGGTCCATATGGTCCCCAAGAAAGTGTGCCTTGGTAGAGAGAGGACTTGATTAAGACTCAAAACACATGAGCTTGATTAGTTCTGTTATTATATGTTGTGAAAACAATCACTTTACTCTTTGGTTTTCAGTATCTAGGAGGACAAATGTATTAGTTTCCTATTACTTCTCTAGCAATTTAGCAGCTTAAAATAATACCTCTTTATTAGCTCACAGTTACGTACATTGGGTGGGACGCCATGACAAGGTTCTCTGCTTAGGGTCTCATCCAGCTGAAATCAAGATGCTGGCATGCCACATTCTCCAGAGCTCAAGTTTCTCCCTCAAGCTTATTCTTGTTACTCACATAATTCAGTTCTTTGCAGCTATGGGTCTGAGGTCCCCAATTCCATACTGGCTTTCAGCCAGGGGCTGCCTTCAGCTCCTGGCATAGGAATGATATATTAAGTCTTTCTCCTGCTTTGAATCTCTCTGCCTTCCTCTTCAGCCACCAGTCTGAGAAAGTTATCTGCTTATAAGAGCTCATGTGACCCAATTAAGATAATCTCCCTGTTTTAAGGTCAGCTGTGCATATAACAGACTAATCATTGTATGACAATCTCATCACATTCATGGACTCCAGAGATTAGAGTGGGACATCTTGGGGAGCATTCCTAGAAACTCTACCTGCCTTAACATGTTAATACAGGGGATGGGCAAGATGATTGCTAAGATTCTCACAGATTAAAACTGCCAACCTTTAATCAGCTCTGATGACTCCCTGTGGTGTAGCCCCCTGATTTCGCTTCGTTGGGCTTCATTTCACTCCCTCCCTGCTCTTAACCAGATACTGCCAGGTCGGAGCCTCTAGTTTCTTTCTTCCCTCATCAACCAGAGTCATCTCCTTCCTCCCTTCAACTCTACTTCACACTTTGATTTTGAACCTCTATGTGGTGCCAGTTTTACATTCTTTATGTCATTTCTTCTTCCTCCAACTAACCTATGAGTTGGGCATTATTGTCCCCATTTTTCAGATTCAGTTCAGTCAGTTCAGTTCAGTCTCTCAGTTGTGTCCAACTCTTTGTGACTCCATGGACTGCAGCACGCTAGGCCTCCCTGTCCATTGCCAACTCCCTGAGTTTACTCAAACTCATGTCCATTGAGTCAGTGATGCCATCCAACTGTCTTGTCCTCTGTTGTCCCCTTCTCCTCCTGCCTCAATCTTTCCCAGCAACAGGGTCTTTTCAAGTGAGTCAGTTCTTCGCATCAGGTGGCCAAACTATTGGAGTTTCAGCTTCAGCATTAATCCTTTCAATGAACATTCAGGACTGATTTCCTTTAGGATTGACTGGTTTGATCTCCTAGCAGTCCAAGGGACTCTCAAGAGTCTTCTCCAGCACCACAGTTCAAAAGCAACAGTTCTTTGGTGCTCAGCTTTCTTTATAGTCCAACTCTCACATCCATACAGGACTACTGGAAAAACCATGGTGAGGTGAAGTTGCTCAGTCGTGTCCGACTCTTTGTGACCCCACAGACTGTAGCCTACCAGGCTCTTCCATCCGTGGGATTTTCCAGGCAAGAGTACTGGAGTGGGTTGCCAAAAAACCATAGCTTTGACTAAATGGACCTTTGTTGGTAAAGTAATGTCTCTGCTTTTTAATATGCTGTCTAGGTTGGGCATAGCTTTTCTTCCAAGGAGCAAGCGTCTTTTTATTTATTTATTTTAATTGAAGGCTAATTACTTTACAATATTGTAGTGGTTTTGCCATACATTGACATGAATCAGCCATGGGTGTACGTGTGTTCCCCATCCTGAACCTCCCTGCCACCTCCCTCCCCATCCCATCCCTCTGGGTCATCCCAGTGCACCAGCCCTGAGCACCATCTCATGCATCAAACCTGGACTGGTGATCTGTTTCACATATGATAATATACATGTTTCAATGCTATTCTCTCAAATCATCCCACCCTCCCCTTCTCCCACAGAGTCCAAAAGACTGTTCTATACATCTGTGTCTCTTTTGCTGTCTCACATTACAGGGTTATTGTTACCATCTTTCTAAATTCCATATATATGTGTTAGTTTACTATATTGGTGTTTTTTCTTTCTAGCTTACTTCACTCTGTATAATAGGCTCCAGTTTCATCCACCTCATTAGAACTGATTCAAATGTATTCTTTTTAATAGCTGAGTAATATTCCATTGCATCTGTGTACCACAGCTTTTTTATCCATTCATCTGCTGATGGACATCTAGGTTGTTTCCATGTCCTGGCTATTATAAACAGTGCTGCGATGAACATGTCTTTTAATTTCATGGCTGCAGTCACAATTTGTAGTGATTTTGGAGCCCCCAAAATAAAGTCTGTCATTGTTTCTACTGTTTCCCCATCTATTTGCTGTGAAGTGATGGGACCAGATGCCATGATCTTCATTTTCTGAATGTTGAGTTTTAAGCCAACTTTTTCACTCTCCTCTTTCACTTCATCAAGAGGCTCTTTAGCTCTTCTTTTCTTTCTGCCATAAGGGTGGTGTCATCTGCATATCTGAGGTTATTACTATTTCTCCCAGCAATCTTGATTCCAGCTTGTGCTTTATTTGTAATTTTGCAGATTAGAGCAAATTTTTGTACCCATTTTTCAGATTAGAGCACATTATTGTACTCATTTTGCAGATTAGAGCACTAGGGTTCAGAGAAGTTAAATATCTAGTCTAAGATTAAACAGAAGGTAGGGTTAACTTTGAGGACAGTTCTTTTCAGTACCTGCCAACATGCACGGAAACAATCAATTTGAGAGGGATGGAGAGGAAGAGAGAGCGCAACGTTGCCCCTCACCTCAATTTCCACCCTAAAATAAGATGGAGATGAAGCCCCAGTAGTGATCTGGGCAGTTCGTGGACTGCAGAGGGTGTCTAGGATATGTGAGTGAATGACTGGGAGTGACGATATTTCTGGGAAACAAGAGCCACTTGGTGAAAATGCACCCATTCATTTCACTGTATGTCCCTTGAGTTGGTAAAATTTCAGTCTTTCAGCCTCAAGTGTCGGGATCTCTTTTCCTGCCTATGAGAGCATAGGTGGGTACATCCACTTTGCAGAGCAATTTGGCTACATCTAGCAAAGCTGAGGCAAGCACTGCCCCACCCCAGCAATTCCACACCTGTGCCTGTGTCCTGGTGAAGCTCCCTTACTAGTATCGTTTATAATTGGAAAAATAGAAGTCACCTAAGTGTTCGTTAGCAGGAAATGGGCAAATGGTAATGTACTCATCAAATGGAATATTTGGCAGCAGTTAAACGGGAATCTGAGCTATACGTATCAACATACATGAATCTCACAAACACAATGTACCCCAAAAATGTATAAGAGTAGATTCTTTTGATGCCACTTACATAAGGTTTTTCGGAGAAGGCCATGGCACCCCACTCCAGTACTCTTGCCTGGAAAATCCCACGGACATAGGAGCCTGGTAGGCTGCAGTCCACGGGGTCGCAAAGAGTCGACACGACTGAGCGACTTCACTTTCACTTTTCACTTTCATGCATTGGAGAAGGAAATGGCAACCCACTCCAGTGTTCTTGCCTGGAGAGTCCCGGGGATGGGGGAGCCTGGTGGGCTGCCGTCTGTGGGGTCACACAGAGTCGGATAGGACTGAAGTGACTTAGCAGCACATAAGGTTTTTAAATGTGTAATGTCTATTATTGGGAATCCTATGTAGTAATTAAATATGAATAAACACAAGGGAATAATAAACACATAATTTATATGATGGTTATGTCTGAGATAGGAGGAAAGGAAATGTGATGAGAAAGAAGGACATCAGGGGCTTCAACTGTATGGACAATGGTTTATTGCTAAAGCTAAGTGATATTCACAATATTGCTTTTGAAGTCTTTTTTCATGTGAAATATTCCATAAAATCTCTTAAACTGACAGATATTACCACCAGGAACATGCTTACCACTTATAACATGAAGTGGAAAGAGCAAGAAGCAGAATTGGGTATGCATTATACTCCCAACTTTGTAAGAACAAAACAAATCAAAAGAAAAAATTTAGATTAAAAAAAGAAAAAAGGAAACAGATAATACACCAAAACCATTAAAGTTCAAGGGTGATTTTTATTGTGCTCTTTATACATAATGACATAGTACTTTATTATAGTTTCCATAATTTTATAGTGAGTACATATTGCTTTTGGAATCAAAAATAAATATTGCCTTTTCTAAAATCTGCATTTGTTAACTCTAGACACTAGGATATTATACATTTTAGCCTGAAATCAGGAAGAAATTTCTTATTCAGCCTCTATTGCAGGAAGCCCTTGCCTAGGTCTCAGAGGAAACAAGTCACATCGAGCTTGGAGTCTAACAGACCCAAGTTCATTTCCCAGCTCCACCCTTTCCCAGCAGCTGCCTGAGTCTCAACTTTTTGTGTCGTGTTACAAGAATACCTTTCCTGCTTGCCTCATGAGACCTTGGTGGGGGAAAATGAGATGAAGTCCAGCCCATGGCTTTGGGACCCACAGCAGACCCTCTGTGGCAGCTACAGTTGCTCCTATGTGTCAGACCAGGTGCTGGGCACCAAAAGGGAAGACCTGGTTCCTCCTCTCAGAGTGTCCAGGGTTTCAGGGGACAGTCCAGGATGGAGGGACAGGCACCAGAACGGAAACCTGTACGGTGTAGAGCGTGGGACATGATTACCTCTTCTGGAGCTGACCAAGTCATGGAATTATTACTAAATAATGAGGAGGGATAACCTTTGTCCTTAAGCAACTCCAAGTATACTTCTAGACACCAAACAAACCTATTTCAAACAACATATGAACAGCATGAGGAAGAAATGCGTAGCCTAGGTTCAATCCCAGTCCCTTCACTTCCTAGCTGAGTAAGCATGGCCAAGACAAGCATCTGATCATTTGAGCCTCTCTTCCTCTGTATCACAGGGGGAGGCATGCATGCCTTACAAGTCTTACCCAGATGCAGACTGTGGCACAGATTCTGTGTCAGCCCCTTCCCTGGGTCAGGCCGTGTTCTGGGTGCTGGGGGTGTGACAGGGAACTAACCAGGCCAGGCCGCTGCCCATCACTCTTTAAAGGTGGGAGTCCAGGACAGTAGCTCAACACAGCGCCCACGCAGTGCGGCCCACAAATGCTTGTTCTCATCTTGACCACTATTATTATTCTTCTTTGGAAAATAATTGCTTTACAATGTTGTATTGGTTTCTGTCGTACAACATCGTGAAATCCGTCAGAACTGTATATATGCATATACATGGGCTTCCCGGGTGGCACTAGTGACCAGAGTGTTGGCGGTGATGCTCTGGGATGCTAACGAGTGGCTTTCTCTTGTCTCTTTCAGCTCACAGCCCCTCACTTCCCCGTGGTGGTTAAGCTGGGACATGCCCACGCCGGAATGGGAAAGGTATGAGAAGCAGCTCTTACTTCCACTTACGTTAATACTCACGCAGCTCCCCCGGACCACCTGCTCCCCTCTCTCTGTATCCCCCAACACCCCCACCTTAGCCCAGCCTCCCAGAACAGAGTGTTAGAGGAACCCCACATTCACTCCCTCCCCGCCATAACACACCTTCCTCTGAGCTCTCATGGATCACCTCTCCAGCTCGGTCCATACTTGCCAAACCCTCCCTGGCTAATCAGTTCCCGTGATTGTAGATTCAGAAATGGGAGTACAGCACTTTGTAGATGGTTCTTATCATCTCCACAGCTGCGTGTAAGCACATATCTTACTCATCTCTTTATCACCTGCAGAGTTAGCATCTAGAAGGTGTTGAATGGCTCCGTGGAGGAATCCTCTGGAGTCAGTTAGTTTCCACAAAAGTCAAAAGAAACATATCTTCCACAGTCACAGCTGACACTGCTACGGAACCAAACTTGGGTCCACTCGCCCACATGCTACAAAGGCCGTCTACTGACAGCAGGTTGTGGTCAAAGAGAGTGCAGCATTTATTGTCTAGGAGGACTGCGGGCTCCTACTTTAAAACCTTGAACTTCCCGAAGGGTTTCAGCTGAGCATTCTTAAAGGCCAGGTGAGGGAGGGGGTCTCAGGGTATGTGATCAGTTTGCCCAATTCTCTGATTGGTTGATGGTGAGGTCATAGAGTGGTTAATATGATCAATCCTTAGGTGCCAGTAGGTCTGGAGACTCATGATCATCAAGTAGTTTTAATATCTTCCATTCAGTGATGGTTTTAGCATCTGCAAAAACAACTCAGGAAGTGTGCATCAGATACTATTATCTAAATACTTCAGAGAGGAGCTACAGCAGATGTGGGGGAGGGGTCTGTCCCAGGAAGGCCCAAGAGGGTCCTGCTCGGTTACAACATATTGTGACAAACCGTACCTGTCAGATTTTTGCAGTTGCAAGTATAGAAACACAACTCAAGTTAGAGTGCAAAAGACAATACGTTGGTTCAAGCATCAGAAAGTCTCAGATAGTTCTTGATAGATTCAGGCAGAGCTGGATCCAGGAGCTCAAATGATATCAGACCTCTTGGCCCTGTTTATCTCTACCTGGTGTTTTCTTCAGATGGTTGAATTAGACAGCTGTGGGTGACCCGCTCTGGTCCCTAAGCTCACCGTCCCAGAGGAAGAAAGACCCAGTCTCTTTCTGGTGCCTCTCTATAAATCTCACGGCGGGATATTGATCAGTGCCTGCGCTTCTAGAGATTTACTCCTAAATAAGGGGGATGGGGATGGGGAAGTTGGGGGCGGGGCCACAACAGGCTACCTCTCAAGCTTCTGGCTCAAACAGGACCATGTGAGAACAGGTAGATTTCAGTGCCTGCCGTCCCCATTGGAGGAACCTGAGGCCACATAAGAGGCCCAGCACAGCTGTGCGCCACAAGGGGCTGGTAGAAACCTTGCTTTGTGTAGGCACAGTCCAACCATGAATAACCCTGCACCCTGCACCTCTGTTCCTCCCGTTCTTCCCATGCCATATGCCTTCTGCGTAACCTCTTCCCACCTAACCTCCGTCCCCTTCAAGCAACAAAGGATGGAAAGTGTCAGACAGGTCGGGGCGTGGCCTCCACTCTGACTTTCATGTTAACTGGAGCACGTTGCCATCTAACTTCTTTTGACCTCCTCATCTGGCAAATGATGATACTTCTTACAAACATCTTTAAAATGAATCCTTATCAATTACGTCGCAGTAAAACTGGAAAAAAAGAGTAAAATTTTTTTAAAGTCCTCCCTCCCTACTTCCTCTCCCTAAAACGTACACACTGTGAGGGCAGAGCTTTTTCCCTGTTTGCTCCCTACTGTTCCCACTGCCCACAGTGGCCCCGGTGCACCTGAGCCCCTCAGGCTGCTGGGTGGTTGACTGACTCCCTCTTCACCCTGAGTCTGTTCCCCACTGCCTGTTCTCCCTACCTCTCCTCCCTCCCCTGTCATCTGACTACAGCTCCCTGCCCTCCTAAGGCTGCTTCCCCGTGGTCCTCAATGACCCTCTGCTGCTAATTCAGTGATTATATCTCTGTCCATATCTGAACTGACCTCTCTACATCATTTGAAGCTGTTGGCCCTCCTTTCCGTCCTGAGATCCATGCCCCTCTCCTGGATCTCTGGCTCTTTCTCTGACCGCTCCTTCACCGTCTCCTTCAAGAGCTTTCCTTCCTGCTCCATCTTTAGCTTCGTCTGTTTCATCAGCACGCACTGTCTGAGCTCTCGTCTGCGCTCTCCACTGCAGCTCCTGTCTACACGCCAGCAGCCCTCCAGTCGCACTTGCTGTGCAGCGCATCGGGCTCTTCTTTCCCGTTACGTCCTCTGCATCTCCACTGGTCTGCCCAGGAAACCTCAGACTCTCAAAGTCCAAGACCACACCCACTTTCTTTTCAGAGAGCCCACTCTCCTTCCTTGTCTTCATCCTCCTCCTCTTCTTGGGGCCGTCTTTACAACAGGAATCCCCAGTCCCTCCACTGTCTTCAAACAGAAATCTGGGAATCATCTCCCCTCCTCGTTGTCCACATGGTTATCATGTCCTGTCACTTGCCCTTTATTAATGTTTCTCAAAAATGTCCTTTTCTTCTTGCCCCCTGCCACCATCTTGGACAGCTTTGGTAAAGCTAGAAGGTTCCCAAGAATTAAATTCCGTTTCTAAAGCTTAAAATAATCCCAGACAGGAAATAAAAAGAAGGAAATACTTAAAGAGACTGACGCAATGTCGGAGGAGGGGATGCCTCCCAGAGACACAGGCCCCAGAGGAACTCCCAGAACATGGAAAGGAGGACTCATCTCCAAGGATGAAAAGTGTCACTGGCTGAAATAAACTGAGGTTTGCAAAAAATGCTGAGATCAAGGGAAAGGGGCTTTTCTCCTGTTTGGAATGAGAAAAGTATCAGGAACGGTCTGGACATGCCAGCTGAGCAGATGATGTCATATACATGGCTGAGGAGGGGAAAAACAGGACGGTACCTTTTACAGGACTTTCACCTTCTCTCCAGAAGAAAGATTGTCTGCCTGGAGAGAAGCAAGGAGAACATTTCCAGGAAGAAACTGGTGAAGAGGCTGTGAATTGACTCAGTCTTCCTGGAAATTCACCCAGGATCCCATGATGGAAGTTTCTGAGCCTCCGCAAGTCATTTTTCTCCTTTGTTTGTATTGACCGGTACCTACTCCATGCTGACAGTAAGAGTATGAATAGGACCCAGTCCTTGCTCTCAAGAAACTGGGACAATTGCGTAGATAAATAAGTATAGCACATGCTGGGGATCTGGTGGAAGGCTGTGAAGGGCGGGTAGAGATGATTGAAGGAAGGAGCTTAATTCCACTTGCAGGGTGGAAAGATGAAAAGAGGTTCCACATCAAGAAAACCACAGGGTTTGGTGTGTCTGGCGATCTAAGGAATTCTGACAAACAACAGAGACGCAAGTCAAGAGATGGACCCTCTTATACTAAAACAAAGAATAGTGGATGTCACAAGGCAGAGAGATCAAAATAGAGTGAAGTGCTGTGCAGCTTGGGGAGCACTTAGATAATTAGGAGGTAATCAGGAGACACAACAGGAGTTCTCAAGAAACCAGAACGGCCAGACCAATGTTTCTTAAGGGGGTGGGGGAGGGTAGTTTTCCCCCCGGGGAGCATTTGGTTACATCTGGAGGCAGTTTTGGTTGTCACAACTGGGGATGGAGGGATGCTAGTGACACCTGGCATCTACCCTGCAGAAACCAAGGATGCTGCTGAACACCCTCAAATGCCTAAGACTGCCCCCCACACACACAACAGAGAATTATCCAGTCCAAGATGTCAGTAGCATCAAAGTTGAGAAACCCGGGACAAAACTAATTTTGTTTCCTTTGTTGAAAGTTTTACCAGATTAGAAATCAAAGGAAGTAATGGTTATTATGGGCTTCCCTGTGGCTCAGATGGTAAAGAATCCACCTGTAATGCGGGAGACCTGGGTTCAACCCCTGGATTGGGAAGATCCCTGGAGGAGGGCATGGCAACCCACTCCAATATTCTTGCCTGGAGAAGCCCCATGGACAGAGGAGCCTGGCAGGCAGCAGTCCATAGGGTTGCAAAGAGTTGGACAGGACTGAGAGACTAACCATAGCACAGTGGTTACTAGAGAGTTCACCAGTCTGTTCCAAAGGATTGTAATTTATCAGGATGCTAAAGGGTATTTTGTCAAATATGAAAATTCCATGTTAAAGTAGATTTCTAGTGCAAAACTTCTCAGACTCATTAAGTTTGCTCATATACCTCCTGGGGATAGAAGAACATAAAAACTTGTGCAGAATTTTCCAGATTTACGGACCCATGAAACGTTTGACCATTTTTTGAGATGCCTGTCCTTTCATTAACTTGTAAAAACTCTTTGCACATTATGAACATTCATCCTGTGTCATACTTTGCAATGATTTTTCTCCATTTGACAGCTGCATGTCCATTTTATTATTCAGCTTTTAATCATTTTAAAGGTTTGTTTTTTTATTGTAGTCATGTGTTTCCATCTTTGGGAGTTTGTTATAGTAACTAAAGGTAATGATTTGAATCTACTTATTAGTTATGAGACCTTAGGTTAAGTTACTACCCTAGTATTATCTCATGTAAAAAGAGAATAATATAAAGAATGAAAGTAGGGTATTCAGATGAGGAACAGGGTAGCAAGCCACAGGGAGAGAGTTCACATGTATATTTCAGGCATTTTTCAGAAGGGAACCATCTTGTTTTTACCACTGGTGAGGACCATTTCAATTTCCACTCACCTTGGGCATCTGGGAAAGTGATTATCTGCGAAGTCAGGCGATCATCTTCCACAGTGGAGCTGTGCACGCTTTCTTTGGACCTCATTGACTTAGAGGACAAGAAATACGACTGCTGTGTCCTTTGACTAAGAGTGGAGCAAGCAGACCCTAGAAGGCATGGTCTTAGGCTTGTGTGGAATGCCTTCCCCTGTCTTCTTTCAGCTCTGGATGTTTTATCATCAGTGCTGTATAACTGGAGAAGCTTTGAGGCTATTGTAAAAATAAAACTGAAAACCAGAAGCAAGGAGACTTAAGTCCAAATCCTGAGAACATCAGAGAACTCCTAAATCCAGGGAACATTAATCGATAGGAGCTCATCAAATGCCTCCATACCTACACTGAAACCAAGCACCACCCAAGGGCCAACAAGTTCCAGAGCAAGACATACCACGCAAATTCTCCAGCAACACAGGAACACACTCCTGAACTTCAATATACAGGCAGCTCAAAGTTACTCCAAAATCATTGACGTCTCATAACCCATTACTGGACACTTCATAGCACTCCAGAGAGAAGAAATCCAGCTCCACTCACCAGAACTCCATCACAAGCCTCCCTAACCAAGAAACCTTGACAAGCCACTGATACAACCCCACCCACAGTGAGGAAACTCCATAATAAAGAGAACTCCACAAATTCCCAAAATATAGAAAGGCCACCCCAAACGCAGCAATATAACCAAGATGAAGAGACAGAGGAATACTCAGCAGGTAAAGGAACAGGAGAAAAACCCACCAAACCAAACAAAAGAGGAAGAGATAGGGAATCTACCTGAGAAAGAATTCCGAATATTGATAGTGAAAATGATCCAAAATCTTGAAATCAAAATGGAATCACAGATAAATAGCCTGGAGACAAGGATTGAGAAGATGCAAGAAAGGTTTAACAAGGACTTAGAAGAAATAAAAAAGAGCCAATATACAATGAATAATGCAATAAAAGAGATCAGAAACACTCTGGAGGC